>JAJHZJ010000195.1:7591722-7636722 GCA_023548195.1 Bettongia penicillata ogilbyi | reverse complement strand
AGGATCCCATGAACACTATGTCCTGTAGCAATTTATTTATGTGCACTTTTTTTCTCCCCTAGTAATGAGAGTAAATCCAGAAAGCTCTGGATGGTTCCTAATACACTGCCTTGCACATAGTTGGTGCTTAATAAATGCTTGATAGAATGAAAAGAAGATGACATTATTTAAATGAAGTATATGTCTAGGTCTTTACTGGAAAAGAACTTAAGGAAGTCACCATCTCCAAAGTGTCTTTTGAAACATAAAGCTGTAAGTAATAAAGATTTAAAAATGGCAAAGGTATAGATTTCTGGAGTCAATGTGACATAGTGGAGAGAGAGCTGCTCTTGGAGTCAGGAGTCCCCTCTGGACCATATCCTGTCTGGATAACACTTGACTTTTCTGTGCCTCAGAAAACTCGGATATCACAAGCTGCAGAGAAGCTGCTCATCTTCATTGGTTAAGAAACTTCCTTAGTTAGAACTCCTGGGAGATCCTTAACTACTGAAATCACAGGTCAGGGAAAAAATAATGTCAGTTAACCAGGCATAAATCCCTAAGTCCAGATGTCATCAACCTAAGGAGTCTGAAGAAATTCTACCTAATTGTAACTGACCCCAAAATATAATGAAGTATACTGTCACACTGATATAACTATCCACAAGAAGGAGATAAGAATAGACAGTCTTCGTTGAAGATTAGAAAACTTCACTTAGATAACAGGCAAATCCTTGGGGACAGCTAGGCAGCACAGTGGACAGAGCCCTGAACTTGGAGTCAAGAAGACCTGAGTTCAAATCTGGCCTCAGACACTTAATAGCTGTGTGACCCTGGGCAAGTCACTTAACCCCTGTTTGCCTCAGTTTCCTCACCTGTAAAATGAACTGGAGAAGGAAATGGCAAATCACTGCCAAGAAAACCCCAAATAGGGTCATGAAAAGTCAGACATAACTGAAAAACAACTGAACAACAAACCCCAAGCAGAGAGGGTAGGACATAAAGGTGAGGAGAGGCACCAGGGAGCACCCAACACTGAGGTATTTTGTTCCATGGAATTGAAAAAAAAATCAGGCAGGGCAGCTGATGAAGAGTGGAGTGAGCTCAGAAGTCCAGTTTTAGCCCCCAATAAAGGAAGGCATTGAGAGGGAATTAGCAACCCTTTAGCCCTCCAATCAGAGGGGAAAGGAGACTGAGGGAGATGGTGTCAGGTAAGACTTGAGTTAGCAGCATGGAGATAAGATTAGCAGTGATTATTTTATTTTATTGCTCACAGAAGGGACATCTCCTCCTGACAAGAGTTCATCCTTTTGACTCTCTCTTAACAAGTATTTTGGGACAGCCATACACACTAGAACCTAATGAGGAGTTCCATGTCTCTTAGCAAGAAGCCAGAGTACGTCCAGCTCCCTGGGAGTTCCCCAGCCCCCTTCTGTTACAACTAAAGAAATGAACCACCAAACTCTTGAGAAGTAGCCCTATCCCTTCTCTTTGAAGTTTTAACTTGGAGAGGATTCTCATCTTCTTAGCAGCAGAATGTTTTATCTACCCAGTCCACTGATATCAAAAGAATCAATTTCTTTGCCATTTACTTCTATTAAAATGCAAATGTCCCCAGGAAAGGGTAACCTTATCAATTCTTTTGTACCTCATTGTGAATGAACTTTATTGGAATGATTCAAATTTTATCTGCTACTTATAGTAACTTGCAGGTGGTCCCTCCACCTCCTTGGGCTCCAGTTTCCTGGCCTGTTTATAAAAAGGGAAGGAGGGATAAGGCCTGCTGCTGGAAGTGGATGAGGTGATGATAACCAATGACAGCTTCTCAGTCAAATCAGCAAACATTTGCTAGATGCTTGCTGTGTGCCAGGCACTGTGTTAATTTCTGGGAATACAAAAAGAGGCAAAAGACAGTCCTTGCCCTCAAGAAGCTCACAACTGAATGGAGAAGACAAGCAAACAAATATGCATAGCTATATACAGGAAAATCAGAAGTAATTAAGAGAGGAAAGGCACTAGAATTAACAGGGATTGGGAAAGGCTTCCTGTAAAAGATTGGATTTTAGCTGGGACTTAAAGAAGTTCAGGGAAGAAGCAATGATGTTCAAATTTTAATTTGCTTCCTGTTTTTTGCTGCCAAGTAAAGTAAGCTTTGAACCAGAACCAGAAAGAACAAACACAAATGGCTAACTGAGATTAATGCCCAAAATAAGTGAGGTAATAGTGAGAGAAACCTAAGCTGCTCTGGATGGGTTCAAATTATCCTGTCAAATCAATTACACCTTGCCTGCTAAAAGACTTGGCAGAGGTGATTGCTGAGACATTGTCAGCAATGACAGTGCCCTTTGAAAGATGATGGAAGCCAGGCATCATGCCGTGCACACTTATAATTCCTGCTATCTAGAAGGCTGAGACTGGTGAGGTGCCTGCTTGAGCTCAGGAGTTCTATGCTGCAGTGTGTCTGTCCTTCTTTGCCGAAGAAGACCATGCTATCAGGGAAATGATGACATGACTTGCACTTGACTTTGTTTTGAGTGAGGGAGGGCTGTGCAGGTCACCAACCTCACTTCTCTGGAGCCATCTGAATCCAGTGACCAGATATTCCTCAGGATGACTGGAGATGACCCAGGATGAGGCAAGTGGGGTTAAGTGACTTGCCCAAGGTCACACAGCTAGTGAGTGTCAAGTGTCTGAGGTGAGACGTGAACTCGGGTCCTCCTGACTCCTGCACTGGTGCTCCATCCACTGCACCACCTAGCTGTCCCTAAACTGCAGTAGGGATAAAGCAGACAGGATCTCTACACTAAATCCACTCACAATACAGTGAACCCCTGGAACAGAGGGCCACCAGGTTTCCAAGTGGGACAGGCAAGTTGAAAGCAGAGCTGGTCAAAGCTTCCATGTCAATGGGATCAGGTCTGTAAATGACTACTTCATTTCCTACATAGGAGAGAAAGAGAGACTCAGTCTTGAAAAAAAGGAAATGAACAACAGAGAGGAAAGAAGGGAAATAAAGAAAAAGAAAGCAAAAGATAACTGAAAACTGGGAAGATATCAAAGTGTCCTGATTTTTAAAAAAGAGAACAAAATGAAATCAGCAAACTATAGGTCAGTGAACTTGATTTGGACTACTTTTAAAATTCCAGAATGTATTATTAGAAACAAAACATTTAAAAGAGGAAGAGATGACCATTGTGATTATGAAGATTATGGCTTCATTCAGAACAGCTTGTGCCAAGCTATTTCATTTTTTGATAGGGTTCCTAGACTAGGAAATGTGGTAGATATAGTTTACCTAATTTTTTTATTGAAACATATTTACTGAGCAACTACTATCTGCGACACTATATATTACTTAGAATGGTAGAGTATTGGAGATGGAGAGAATGTAAAGTACATCTCTTCTACAGCATATACATACAGCATGACAAATACTTACCTAGATTTTGGCAAAGCATTGGGCAAGAGAGCAAAATGTGGACTAAATCAATCATGTTGATTTCAGAATTGGTTGAATGGATTCAAAACATAGTTGGTCATTAATGGTTCTGTGTCAAATGAGAAAGTGGTCTCTAGTGGAGTATGCAGGGATCTATGTATAACTCTGTGGTATTTAACATTTTTTTCAGTTAATTGGATAAAGGCATAGATGGCATGATTATCAAATTTGTAGATAACCCAAAGAGATCTGACACACTGGTTGATGCTATGGATTCAGAAAGAGGTTGATAGACTAGTAACATTGTACTGAACCAAGTAAAATGAAATTGGATATGAAGAATACAGAGAAGCATGGGATGACATATGAACTGATGCAAAAAGGAATAAGCAGCACCGGGAAAATGATATATACAATGACCACAATAATGAAGGTTGGAAAGAGCAATACTAGCTATAAAACAAAACCTGATGAAATTTTAATGACCAAGTTTGGCCTCTCAAAAAGAGAAGAGAAATGTGTCTTCCTCCTTTCTTTACTGAGATAGGGGACCACTGGGGACCATTGCATATATTATTAGTCTTTGTTGATATGTTGGTTAATTTTGCCGAACTACTTTTCTCTTTTTTAATTCTTCATTACAAGGGATGATTCTGGGGAGGGGAGGGATGTCTTTGGAAACAAAGGAGATAACAAAAGATAATAAATACACATTGACCAGATCTTTCTCAGTGGTTATGAGTTATTTCAAAATAACATTATGAATCAGGTGTAAATAACCTGATAATCCTATAACCTAATTCAACCTATAAGAGAAGTTGAAAGAAGGAAAAACTGTAGAACAGGGTCATAAAAAGTTGACAAGTGATTGTGAAATGGGACAGCAAGCTCCCAAGTCAAAACCAATTTTCTCTGGGAAAATGTCCTGAGTATCTAGGGAGTAGCTCATTTCAGAACAGATTTTGCTGAGAATATGTTGTATGGATAGTATTAGCCTGGGAAGTCTCTTTTCTATCCCTTTGAAACAGTTCTCCTCCCAGTCTGGTATCATTACAATTTTCCCAACCTGGTCAATACACAAGGAATTCATTCTTAAATCTCTAATTCAGAATGAGTACTATATTTCTCAACCTTTTCTATTCTTGTCTTCAGTCTATCTGTTAAAAACTTATTGAAACCCAAAGTGTTGACTTTTGTAAGTGAATTGAATGAATCTAAAAGAATTACTCACTAAACAAGCTAATTTGGGGAGCAGAAGAAATATGTGAGACTCGCCCACCTGGCATGAGATCATTTTTCTGGTTCATTACTCTTTTTCCTCACCTAGTTCTGTTGTGCCAGAGAACACACAAACCACACCTTCAGTTTCTAGTTCAGATTAGAGAGAGGAAAACCCAAGAAGAAAAGGGTGGGAAAGAAAGAATCATCTAGAATATGTTATTCTTCCCCTTTCGGGCTTGATACTCCAGGAGAAATAGTGATGTTTTGATGTTTGTATAACTGTGAGGTGTAAACCCTGAACCAAGGAGTGTCTTAGAGTTCCCCCATTCACTCATTTGAGTTGTTTTTCTTCCTGCAATGGGGTTAGATCCTCACATCCAAATGAAGTACTTGGGAATGGAAATCACCTAAGGGGGAGGACATCATTTGGGTTACAGAGCATTATTAAGATCATTGCTAGCCTACCTGGCACTAATAATAACAATAACTGGTATTTATATAGTACCTACTATGTGCCAGGTACTGTGCTAGTAGCCTTGCTCTATATTTATTTTGTGATGACAAACAGTGCTATTGGGGTTGATAGGGACTCCACAGATAGCTTTGAACTAGGTGAAGTTCCAGAGCTCCTAGAATTATATTAACATTGGTTCAGTCCATTTACTCTCAAAAAATGGCTGTTTGCCAAGGGAACTTACAAATGGAAGCTGGGTGAGAAGAACAGAAAACTGATCTTTTAAAAAATTAAATGGGCTCTATGGTCTATTTCATTCCCAAAACTTTTTAATTCTAAGAGTCTACCTATGTAGAATTAAAATTAATAAATAATTTAAAAATAATTTGTTGGCTGGGATTTTTTATTTGTATTTAATTACAGATCTATTCTAACAGTCAGCAACATAACAAATACCTGAAAATGTATCCATTTATATCCATAAAGTTTCATTCAACAAATATTCTTTCATATGAATTGAATATCCTATTCCATGATCTGTGATGTATCCGAATAGCTGTTATCCTTGGTAGTCAAGACAAAAATAACTTTTAATTTTAAAGAATATAATTAAGGAATATCAGACAGGAAGAGGCTTAAAAAAATTTTTTTCCCATCCAAAATATGCTGAAAATATGCATGGGATCTCTTAGGAATCATGGAAGATCAACAGATGGGTGAAGAGTGAAAGGAAGCTTTGTAAGGAAAAAATAAGTCACATACCCGATTGATAAAGTTGACTCTATCACCAGCACTATTTCATAGGGATTATATTTGAGCCAATTTATTTATTTCATTTTGTAAAATGAAAATTCTTTTCTGCATAAGTGAAAAAATGGGGTCAAGATTTGCTTCGTTTAAGCAAATCTTTGGACTCACTTAGTAAGACATTAGGAGTTCAGCATTTCTCTTGAACGAGTTGGACCCTGAAATCAAGAGAGTTGAATAATGGCCCTGGAGGAAGACAGTTATTTTGGCAAGTACCACAGAGATGATGGTGATTTTCAAAAGAAACACCTTTTAAAAAGCAAAGTTCAGGTTAACGGGAGACAAGTCTATCCTTAACCACACAGAATAATACCTTTATAAATCCTCTAATCCATTAATTTAGTACCACTAAGAAACTGTTCATGCAAGAAGAATACCCTCGCCCTCTAGTTTTTTCACTGAAAAATAACCATTTCATAGTACATTTAGCCCTCTACTCACCAAGAATGCCTCCTGTCCTTTCCTGCGAGCTTGTTCACCTGTGGGGTTTAATCTTGCCTGCAGCGATTCTTTAAAGTCCTGAGGCACACAGTAGTGGGTAGTGATTGGTAGGCTGCATCTCACATGGGCTGAACCTGCTCCTGCCTGAACTTGTTTCAAATGAGGATGAAAGCAAAAGGAAACTTTTAGCCAATAAATTTCTGACTGCAATGGAATGCTATTATTCTGACAGTTCCAAGTGCTTCCACATTAGCACATTTCTCCTCTCCTTCTTCTGGACTGCTCCCATTTTCTGAAGCAAGTTTACTTAAGTCCAAACATGGCTATTTTGCCTTTTTCTATTCCCACAGCAGTTTTAAAGCACTGAAATGTGCGTTTTTGCTGTAACCTAGGCTGACTACATGGGGCAGCAGGGTGGCACAGTGGATAGAGTGCTGACCCAGGAGTCAGGAAGACTCATCTTCCTGAGTTCAAATCCAGCCTCAGACTCTTACTGTGTGACCCTGGGCAAGTCACTTCACCTTATTTGCTTCAGTTCCTCATCTGGAAAAGAAAATGGAAAACCACTCCAGTATCTTTACCAAGAAAACTCCAAATGGGGTCATGAAGAGTCATATACAACTGAACAACAACAGGCTGACTACATGTCCATCTGTCTTTTACTTCTCTGAACGATGACTTCTAGTCTACACTCTGTGGGTGAAATCTGCCATCGTCAAAGGCATGAGCACCATTCAAGCTTGTGTCCCTCTTAAGCAAATCCTGAGGAGAATGGGAGGGGGACTCCTCCTCCCCAACAAAAGGGGGTTCTTAGAGCAGAGGGAGAATAGGGCTTAACAAACATGGGGGCAACAATATATGGTGTTACTCAATATATATTAACTGGGTATCTATTACATGTAAGTCACCATGGGATCACTAACCTAAGGCATGAAAATTCATCAGGTAGGGGACTGATATATGATGTTGATGTGATGATGTATTCATTGAATTTAGTTCATGCAAGGTGCTTTTTTATTTCCTACCCCACTGTGCTCCTTTGGATTTCTTCATTGTGCCCCTATACTGGGCACTTTCCCTTTTCCTGTTACCTTTACAGCTTCCTTTTGTGTGTTGTCTTTCTCCACTAGATTATAAACTCCTTGAGGGCAGGGACTGTATTGCCTTTTTGTATTTGTATTCAAAGTGCTTAGCATAATGCCTGGCATATAGTAAGCATTTAATAAATGTTTCCTTGTTGATTGATTGACTCAGGTACTGGGGGAGAAATGATAAGGCGTAGACTTTGCCCTCAAAGAGCTTATAGTTCGGAAGGTATAAGATATGTATATGATTCCAGATCAACTGGACAATGCTATAGCAAGATGCATCTCCCTACAGAGGGTATGGTCATGCCCCATGACCCCTCTTTGAGAGAATTAGGGACATTTCTTGGCCCTTGAGGATTAGTAAGTGAGTCTCAGTTGTTTGGGAAGAATTTATCGACTATGGCTAGAATGAACCAGTCATTCACTTGCGTTACATCTGTGAAAGGGAATCTTCATTGCAGAGGTCCAGAGACAGAAAGTTGGGCATAGGTCAGAAATTAGTTATAAGAGGAGATCTGGGTAGTGGGGTGAAGAAAATCTAGTCATAAATTTGATTATCCCCTTGGAGTCACTCATAGAAACTGTAATAGGATCATAGACCTAATGTGGAAGGTACTTCAGAGGCCTCCTACTCCAATTCCCTCTGTTTTGCTTGTGTTTTAAAGACTGTGTCTTGTCATCTTGCAGAGGCTGATTGCCATGGGAGCTTTGACCTGCTCCATTGCTGACCTTGGCTAGTTCACCCCTCTTCAGGCAATCTAGTGGCACCCCCCAGCTCCTACACCTGATCAGTAGAGCCCACTGCATCTCTCACTCTTCCCCAGTTCAAAAGACCCTCTAATCTTGGCTCCCTCAGTAGCCCCAATTACAAGTATGTACCACCACATTCGGTGTTCAAACTCTCATTTTTTACAGATGAGGAAATTGAGGGCCAGATAGGCAGCTTGGCCAAGGTCAAACAGGTAGTGAACATCAGAGACAAGATTTGAACCCGAATCCTTTTCCAGTGTACCATAAGGAACATGCTCTCCTTTCCAGTACAAGAGGTGACTGGGAGGAGTAATAGTAATTAAGGCCTCTTGCTCACATGGCTCCAGAAGAGGTCCTGAACAAATCCATCGTCCTAGCTACAGAAAAGCAATGATGCAAGCTTTTATTTCATGAGGTGACAGTTATGGAAGGAAGTACCAAAGGCCTAATAATGAGAGTTCCTGACCCCTGGCCTTTTGAAGGTATGTCATTTGTTACTGGAATGAGGATCTTGCTCACAGCCAGAGAGCTACAAGCAATTAGGGACTGAACCATGATAAAGCAGACAAAACCCCCCACAAAGGCAACTTGATTCTTTCATCCTTTATGTTATGCAGACACTGCAGGTCTGGTGGAAAAGGGGGTTGCCTCTTCAGCAACCTCAACATTATTCTCTTTCAGGGTGAGTTCAAACCCACAGGACTGGTTTCCTGTATGGGCTTCTGGGAAGAATAAAAGACTCACCTAAATTCTAGGGATAGAGTGAGGGGGATGTCCTTCTTTAGCAACTTCAAGTTCGTTTACTTCTGAGGAGGGTCCAGGCATTTACTTCTGTAAGGTTAGAGGACTGTAGAGGTCCATTGGTTTGGGGGGATATGAGACTCACAGAAAAAGAGAATTGTTGCAGCCAGTATGTGACAGTGTGAATCCTTTATGGTATTTTGAATTTTCTGTGTAGTGAAATCAAGGTTGTCTTATATCTCATTATGTCTTATATCTCATCTGTATTGTAACTTGGAGAGTTTACATGGGAAATGAGGACTCTTACCTCAGTATAAGACACCTAGTCATGACTTATTTTCTTTTTTTTTCTTTAATATAAATTTATTTATTTAACGTTTTACATTCATTTTCACAAAATTTTGGGTTCCAAATTTTCTCCCAATTTATCACCTCCCCCCACCCTAATACACCAAACATTCTAATTTCCCCTATCACTAATCTGCCCTCTCTTCTATCATCCCTCCCTTCTCTTGTCCCCATCTTCTCTTTTGTCCTGTAGGACCAGATGACTTTTTATTCCCCATTAACTGTATTTCTTATTTCCTAGTAGCAAGAACAATACTATACAGTTGTTTCTAAAACTTTGAGTTCCAAATTCTCCCCATCCCTCCCTCCCCACCCATTCCCTTTGGGGAGGCAGGCAATTCAATATAAGCCCTATCTGTGTAGTTTTTCAAATGACTTCGATAATAGTCATGTTGTGTAAGACTAACTATATTTCCCTCTATCCTATCCTGCCCCACATTGTTTCTATTCTGTCTTTTGATCCTGTCCCTCCCCAAGAGTGTTGACTTCAAATTGCTCCCTCCTCCCATTGCCCTCCCTTTCATCATCCCCCCCCACCCTGCTTATCTCCTTCTCCCCCACTTTCCTGTATTGTAAGATAGGTTTTCATACCAAAATGAGTGTGCATTTTATTCCTTCCTTTAGTTGAATGTGATGAGGGTAAACTTCATGTTTTTTTCTCAGCTCTCCTCTTTTTCCCTCCACTTAAAAGTCTCCTGCTTGCCTCTTGAATGAGAGATAATTTACCCCATTCCATTTCACCCTGTCTCCTCCCACTACATTTCTCTCTTACCATTTACCTTAATTTCTTTTAAGATATGGTCCCATCCTATTCAATTCACTCTGTGCTCTCTGTCTCTGTATGTGTGTGCGTGCATGCATGTACATGTGTGTGTGTGTGTGTATGTGTGTGTGTGGTCCCACTAACTACCCAGATACTGAAAAGTTTTAAGAGTTACAAATATTGTCTTTCCATGTAGGAAAGTAAACAGTTCACCTTTGGTAAGTCTCTTATGACTTCTCTTTGCTGTTTACTTTTTCATGCTTCTTCTCATTCTTGTGTTTGAAAGTCAAATTTTCTTTTCAGCTCTGGTCTTTTCATCAAGAATGCTTGAAAGCCCTCTATTTCATTGAAAGACCATATTTTCCCCTGAAGTATTATACTCAGTTTTGCTGGGTAGGTGATTCTTGGTTTGAGTCCTAGTTCCTTTGACTTTTGGAATATCCTATTCCATGCTCTTCGATCCCTTAATGTAAAAGCTACTAGATCTTGTGCTATCCTGATTTTATTTCCACAGTACTGGAATTGTTTCTTACTAGCTGCTTGCAATATTTTCTCCTGGACCTGGGAATTCTGGAATTTGGCCACAATGTTCCTAGGAGTTTCTCTTTTTGGCTCTCTTTCAGGCGGTGATCGATGGATTCCTTCAATACTTATTTTGCCCTCTGGTTCTAGAATGTCAGGGCAGTTTTCCTTGATAATTTCATGAAAGATGATGTCTAGGCTCTTTTTTCGATCATGGCTTCCAGGTAGTCCCATAATTTTTAAATTGTCTCTCCTGGATCTATTTCCCAGGTCAGTTGTTTTTCCAGTGAGATATTTCACATTCTCTTCCATTTTTCATTCTTTTGGTTTTGTTTTATGATTTCTTGGTTTCCCAAAAAGTCATTAGCTTCCATCTGTTCCATTCTAATTTTGAGACAACTATTTTCTTCAGTGAGCTTTTGAACCTCTTTTTCCATTTGTCTAATTCTGCTTTTGAAAGCATTCTTCTCTTCATTGGCTTTTTGAACCTCTTTTGCCAATTGAGTGAGCCTATTTTTCAAGGTGTTATTTTCTTCAGCATTTTTTTGGGTCTCCTTTACCAAGGTATTGACCTGTTTTTCCTGCTTTTCTTGCATCTCTCTCATTTCTCTTCCCAGTTTTTCCTCCACCTGTCTAACTTGATTTTCAAATTCCTTTCTGAGGTCTTCCATGGCCTGAGCCCATTGGATATCTATTTCAGATGTTCAGGATACAGAGGCCTTGACTTCTATGTCTTTCCCTGATGGTAAGCATTGTTCTTCCTCATCAGAAATGAAAGGAGGAAACATCTGTTCACCAAGAAAGTACCCTTCTATGGTCTTATTTTTCTTCCCTTTTCTGGGCATTTTCCCAGTCAGTTACTTGACTTCTGAGATTCCTCTCCACCCCCACCTACATCCACCCAGCTAGTGCTTGGGGTCTGAGACTCAAATGCTGCTCCCCAGCCTCAGGGCTTTCAGCGGGAGACGTGGCTGCTATTCAATGTGAGCTTAAGTTCTGGTGCTCAGGTTCCTCCGGGAGTCCTGGGCCACCACTGCCTCTGCTGCTGCCTCCTGAGGGAGCCTGAGTTATGGAGACACCCCGCTCCCCTCTCAGCCAGCCCAGAAGTCTCTCTCACTGACTTGTAGCACCTGTGGGTGGAGGGACCTTTGCAGCCACCAGAGATTCTGTCCCTGAAACCTGCTCGGATATGCTCCTCTTGGGGCCGCTCAGCCAGGGCAGGGCAGGGCTGGGCTCTGCTGTCCAGTGCACAACAAACCTTTGGTGGTGGTTTTTCAGGGCTCTCTGGAATGGAAATCTCCACCACTGTGTTGCTGCTGGCTTCCACTGCTCCAGAATTTGTGGGGAGTTCTTTTTACAGGAAATTTATGAGCTGTGGGTTTGGAGCTAGCATACATGAGTCTTTCTACTCCACCATCTTGGCTCCTCCCCCCATGACTTATTTTCTAAGGTACCCAGAGAAAACTATGGGCAGCAACAAAGTGAAGCAAAGGGATGTGATTTGAAGTCCATTACCCAAAACTGAATCTGATCTATGTAAAATCAGATGTTAATGACTTGGGTGATGGTTCATGAACAATCTGCAATCTCTTAGAATTTTATACTCCTTTCTGCACTTTCTTTGTAGTGCTGGTAGGGGTAAGTTCAAACCTGTGATTTCATTGGTAGAAGGGACTCCCAGTGAGGAAATTCACTCTATCAATGCTGATCAACAACTCTTCTGCCATTTCCAGTCTTAAAGAGTTACCTAAGAGGTTAAATGCTTTGTTCAGGATCACAGAGACAGTAGGTGCCAGGAGCGGGACTTTAAATCTTTCTGACTGTAGGAAGGTCTGTAGCCATTGCCAGGCTAGTTTTAAACATTTATCAGATTCTCATTTTATTTCTACCATATTTCTAGCATTTGTTCTCTCTCTACTCATACAGTTACCACTCAAGCTCAGACCCTCATGACTTCTTGCTTAGATTATTGTAACAGCCCACTAAATTGATTTTCCTTACTCAGGTATATTGTCCATATAAAATGGAAGTGATTCTTTTTCCCACAGATTTTACCATTTTACTTTGACTCAAGAAATTCCAGTAACTCCCAAAATACAGACTTCTCTGTTTGGCTTTTAAAGCCCTTTACAACCTGGCCCCAGTCAATCTTCTTGACTTCCTTATACATTATTCCCTTTCTCACACTCTTAAGATCAAGCCAAAGTAGCCTACTTTCTGTTTCTCACATAGGGGTGTGTGTGTTGATCAACATTTAACTGACTCTCAGAAGAAAAAATGTATGCTGACACACTTTCAAATTTAATCTTTGCTATTAACATTTTTTCTCCATCACTTTCCTAAGTCTAGACCAGAAGTATCAAATTCACAGCCAGTTGTGAATTGCAAAACTCCCCAACGCAAACCAGATTAAAATGAAAAAAAAAATACAACACAACATAGATAATGTTAATTTGTTGTTTTCCATGTCAATTTTTGTAGACAAGGATGCATTTCTATTTGAGCTTGATACCACTCATCTAGACAATCAATGAAATCTGATTTCTACCATTTGCTAATTTCTAATGTATAAATGAAAGTTGGCTCACCCCAGACTCCTGTCTCTGTTCCTTTGCTCTGGTTGTCTCTTATGCCTAGAATATATCTGGTCCTTACCCATACCTCATGTTTCTTTAAAGCACAGTTCAAGCATTGCCTTGTAGATGAAGGTTTTCCTGTTGGTGCTTACCACCTCTAGGTACCTTATATTTAGCTACCTAGTATTTCTTTTAAATTCTTCATATTAGTTTTGTACAAAATAGGGACTGGTCAATGTCCCTATTCTAGCCCTTCACTTGAGAGCACACATAAGAATCCTATGACTACCTTCTCCTGTTTGATTACTGGGTGGTAAAGACAAGTCTTTTGATTTGTCTTCTGAGGCAGAATTGAATGCTCATACAAAAGGATGACTCATTTCTCTCTTTCTTCTGGTGGTAATCAAGGAAAGACTTGTTCTAAGTATCTGGTAGGGGAAGGGAGGAAGGGATAGTGCCTCCCCAACCAGGATAATGTGCCTGAGGATGCATGGCCTTGTTGTTGCTTCTGGCTCTGTTGTATGCATTTATTTCCTGGTTATTAGGAGCAGGAAGACTGGAGATGGAATGACATTATGAGCCTTGAAAGGTCAGAAGAGCTAACAGAGTTTTCCAATAGCCAAAGCCCAGAGGATTGCCCAGTAAGATTTATATTAGCAGTAACCCAACATAGCAACCAAGATACCATGTCCTGCAAGCCAGGGAGCAATTCTATCCATTGACAAAGCTCCATTCAGAAGAGAATTTGGTGGCACAAACACTTGACAAAAACTGCTTTAAATTTGAGCCCATTCTGTCCAGGATCTGAGGTGGTAGAGGGGGAAGACACACCTCCAGTTTGGGAAGATCTGTTTGTACTTCTGTTCTTTTTATATCTTTCTAGTCAGTACTACTTTGCTAAAAGCTACTTGATATAAACGAGTTAAATGATATTGGGGCATTAAACCTGGCAACTGATGTTGAGGTCAACATATTAGAATGAGAATTTGGGCCAACAGACTTGGAGAAAATCCCATAATCCCTTAGGGTTTACCCCAGAACCATGAGGGGGAAGTGCAGCTGCCCTCTAGGGACCTGATCTGCTACTGCCCGAGTGGGTTGAGGAAGTAAGTTCAGAGTACTGCTACATGTTGATTCTTACATATGTACTTCGAATCTCAACCCCTCCCCTCATTCACTCCCCCATTAGACCTGAAGTTTCTCAGAGTAAGGATTATTTAATGCTTTGTATTTGTATTCCCAGTGTCAAGCACAGCATGGTGTTTAATACATGTTTATTAGTCATATGGTTGGCTTAAAAATCTATAAATATTAAGTTTCTGTTGTGTGGGGGTCAATGTACTGGTGGAGTTACAAATACATAGTTTTCATGGGGTTTTTTTTTAACCCCTAAGGAACTTAGAATTCTGTAGGGGGAATAAGATATATAAGTAAATCATTATAACACCCAATATTACATGATAAGTTCACAAAGGAGGGGTAAGGCAATGCCACGTGAGGTCTGAGGGGTGTAGGTTGTTACCAAACACTTGGGAAATCAGTTTGGAATTAAGCTAAGAAAGCATCTACATTGCCCATATCTTGTGTCCCAGAGATCCCACTGCTAGGCATAGAGGAGATCCATAGTAAAAAGAAAGATTCCATAGACATCAATATAGCAGGACTTCTGTAGTAGCAAAAAGCTAGAAACAATGGAGAATAGCTAAGGAAATTGTGGAACATGAATGGAACAGAATATTAGAACAAAAAGCGAAAACATAATGAATATAAACATAGGTAGACATGTATGAAGTGGTGTAAAGTGAAGTACCCAGAAGGAGGAAAATGATATGCATAACTCCACAACAATGTAAATGGAAAGAACAACAAACCAATCAAAATCGTGATATTAAAATAACCAAGCTTAGCCATGAAGAAGATGGGGGAAGCACCTCCTCTTCTTTGCAGAGTTGAAGGACTATGGATCTAGAATGAATGAATAAGTAAAGTATTTGTTAAATCCTTATTATGTGCAAAGCACAGGGCTAAACTGTACGAATACAAATAGAAAAATAAGATGATCCCTGCTCTCAAGAAGTTCACATTCTAATGGAAGAGATAACATATATGGAAGACCATAACTGCAAGGCAGATGGAAAGATCCCATGAACCTTAGGGTGCAGAGGCAAAGTAGATGTTAATGCAACTTCTCTAATGTCATTTCTATTGATGAGTTTCCGAGGTCAAACTTCAATGGTGTCAAAGACTCTGACTGCAAAAACTTTCTTTTCTGGTCAACAGTAGCTAACTGAAGCACCTGCAAGAGTAGTTGCCAGGCTGGATCTCTCCAAATTTTGTTTCCAGGATGATGTTTGAGGGCACTGAGCTGGAAGGATGGCTATTACCAAGGCTCTTGGGTTCAGAGAACTGGGCTATCTCCATCAGAATCTGAGGGGGAGATGGTGGTCAAAGAATGAGGAGTGGTGATGGTGTGACTTACCTGGCACATTCTGGCTTCTATCTCTCCCTCAGAGTACCCAGTTGCTTCAGCTAGCCTGGCTGGCCTGCCCTGTGTGTGGCAGCTGATTAGCAGTTCATGGGGATGGCTGGCCCCTTGCCAACACAAGGCAGTGTTTCCTCCAAAGATGGTTATAAGGGTGGTTTAGGAGGTGTTGCCCCTTGTAGGGCTCTTTGTTGGTGACAGTTGGTCAATACTTGTTGCTGAAGGTGACAAAGAAGGTGAGCTCCCCTCCAAAATGATTTCTGTCTTCAATCACGGCTGTGTAGGAACACTGCGTATAGAATCAGACTTGATTGATGCTCTGGTTAGTTTTGCTGGACTATTTTCTTTTATTTTTTTATTCGTTGATATAAGGAATAAACCTCCAGGAGGGGGAGAGAAGATACATTGGAGCTATTAGGTGGTACAAAAGCCAAATATATCAGTAAAACTTTTAAAAATGTACTCCAGAAAATGGAACACAGTATCTATGAAATTTTGAAGTATGGCTCTTAAACCTAGAGTTGTATAATTAGCAAAACTCAGTAAGTTATATGAAGTCAGGAGATATATAAAAGAAAAAAAAGAAACAGACTTTAGGGAGATATGGCCACTTCCAGGAAGTCTAATAATGAAGCTTTCTGGTAAAAAAGATAATTTTTAAAAAACATTTATTTATTTTTATTTTTCAATGTTCACTTCCATAAGATTTTGAGTTCTAAATTTTCTCCCCATGTCTCCTCTATCCCAATATGATGCGTAATTTTATATAAGCTCTACATATACATTCATATTGAACCTATTTTCACATTAGTCATGTTATAAAGAACTAGAACCAATCAGAGGAACCATGAGAATGAAGAAACAAACCAAAAAAAAAAAAAAAAAAGGAGAGATAGCAAATAATATGCTTCAGCCTGCATTCAGACTCCATAATTCTTTTCTTGGATGTCGACAGCATTTTCAATCATGAGTCTTTTGGAGTTGTCTTGGATCCTTGCAACGTTAAGGGAAAAGTCTATCAAAGTTAGTCGGTAAACACTGTTGCTATTACTGTGTATAACATTCTCTCTTTACTCAGTCTCAGTTCATGTAAGTCTTTCTAGGTTTTTCTGAAGTCCACCTGCTCATCATTTCTTATGGTATAATAATATTCCATTACATTCAGATACCACATCTTGTTCAGCCATTCCCCAACTGATGGACATCCCCTCAATTTCGAGCTCTTTGTCACCACAAAAAGAGCTGTTACAAATATTTTTATACATGTAGGTCCTTTCCCATTTGTATGATCTTTTGGGGATACAAACCTAGAAATGGTATTGCTGGGTCAAAGGGTATACACATTTTTATAGCTTTTTGGACATAGTTCCAAAATGTTCTCCAGAAAGGTTGGATCAGTTCACAACTCCACCAACAATGCATGTATGTTCCAATTTTCCCACATCTTCTAGCATTTATCATTTTCCTGTTTTGTCACGTTAACTAATCTGATAGGTGTGATGTGGTACATCAGAGTTTTTTTTATTTGAATTTCTCTAATCCATAGAAATTTAGAACATTTTTTATATGTCTATAGATAGCTTTAATTTCTTCCTGTGAAAACTGCCTGTTCATGTCCTTTGACCCTTTATCAATTGGGAAATGACTTGTATTCTTATAAATTTGACTCAGTTTTCTATCTATCTTAGAAATGAGGCCTTTATCAGAAGCACTAGTAAAAATTCCCAGTTTTCTGCTTCCCTCCTAATATTAGTTGCATTGGCTTTGTTTATGCAAAACCTTTTCAATTTTAATATAATCACAATTATCCACTTTTCATTTTGTAGTATTCTCCATCTTTCATTTGGTCATAAATTTTTCCATTCTCCATAAATCTGACAGGTAAACTACTCCTTACTTTTCTAGTCTGCTTATATAGTATCAGTCTTTATATCTACATCCTGTACCCATTTTGACTTTATTTTGCTATACAATGTAAGATGTTGGTCTATGCCTAGTTTCTGCCATACTATTTTCCAGTTTTCTTAGCACTTTTTGTCAAATAGTGAGTTCTTATCCCAGAAGCAGGAGTCTTTGGGTTTATCAAATAGTAGATTACTACAGTTATTAACTACTGTGCCTTGTGTACCTAACCTATTCCACTGATCCACCACTCTATTTCTTAGCCAGTAGCAAGTAGTTTTGGTATTTGCTGCTTTATAAAACAATTTAAAATCTGGTATGGCTTGGCCACCTTTCCTAGCAGAAAAGATAATTATTTCAAACAATTCAAACTTTGTATAGCAAGATAAAACAATTACTAGCTACATGTGGTAACTCTCCCAATTCTATATTGGCTAAAATGCCATTAGAAGGATTTGTTTCCCCCAGAAAAGCAAAAGGAACAAAATACAAGAGCAGCAAAAGTTCTCACCCAAAGGAGAGGTTGAGTAATTTATCTCAAAATGAAGTCTTGTTTGATCAAAGTTCAATTTAAGGTAACCTTTATATTTTTAGTAATACATGACAGATGAACACTGAATTTATTCAGTTCTGTTAAATTTAGATTAATAATAAAAATAGTTCAATTCAACAAGCTTTTATTGGTGCTGCTTAGGTACCAACATCATGCTACGTGCTAGGGAGAGAAAGACCAAAAAATTGAAATAGTTCTTGATTTAAGAAGCTTACATTCTATGTTTCTTATACAAGAAAATGTGGTTTCCTTAAATAGAATAACTGAAGGAAAGACAAATCTAACAATTTTAACATTAAATGAGAAAGGGTCAAAGTGTAGATTAAAAAGCAGAGTCCGATAATATCTTGCTTATAAGTCACTTTCAATTCAAAGAAGAATAAAGAGATTGAAAGCAAAAAACTGGTCTCAAATTGACCATACCCCTATCAAATCAGAAAAAGTAGTAGGGACATTAATGGTTTCAGATAAGGTTGAATTTAGACCAAAAAACATTAAAGAGGCAAAAAAGGACATTATATTATGCTAAAAGTCTCTACACTAAATGAGAATATATCATTTAAAAATACATACACATATAATAATTGTATAGCACAATCCACACAAGAAAACCCCACACAGACTTATAATAAGGAAAAAATGGTATAAGTAGGTTCTGATTAATGTGAACAATGAATCCCATGAAGTGGTTGCATTATTTGAATTTGTACTTCTTGAAGTTGTAATTATATGTACTATATGGTAATAGGTTATAGCTCAAGGAAATCCAATGAAAATTCAAACACAACCACTTCATGAAATTCATTATTCATACTAATCAGGATATAGCTATAATAGTAGGACATTTTCGCACTCCACATTTGATAAGATAAATTTGTAAGAAATGTGTTTTTAAAAGTAGTAGAGACAGAGAGAGCTAATAAAAATAGAGAAAACAATAAAAAAAGCAAAAAATATATCTTTTTCCAGACATTCATGCATCTTAAGTAAAACGTAGTCATGTGTCCTAGTGCAAATGTACAAGGAAATATAGAAAAGCAGAGACTGTACACTAAACTTAGATAAGATAATTCAATAAAACCAAATAGGTATTGATTCATAGGAAAACAACAAAAAACTTGTTTTATGACTGAGAAAGAAAATTATTTTTTAAATATCAAATTATATACAAATATACCCTGACATCTCATTGTAGAGTGGCAGTGATCCTTGATTTTCAATGGTATGACAAAAGGAATGTAGGCTTTAGCAGGTTCTGCCATATTAGGAAGGCTTTGCCTATGGTCCTGGAAACAGACCAAGTTGTTTTTCCATTGCCCAGCCCAACTAAGTATAATGGGATTCCTAGAAAGTAGGTTGGTCATTTGGTGATGAATTCTTTTGACATGGGAGCCAATGAAACAAAGATAGTTATCTAAAGGACAGGAGGGTACCAAAGGCTTGGAAAAATCTTGATTCTGGCATTGATTCTGACTCTTGACCTGGCCCACTCTTCCCTCCCCAAGAGCAACAGAAAAAATATCAGTAGTGACAGACCCATATTCTTACTTTTCCATCTCTCAAAAATTTTTACAAGAAAATTCTACACATCCTTGATGAAGGTTTGAGAGAGGAACCAGAAAGCTATCTCCAGTGATATTCTACAGCACACCACATCCTTGCAGTCAAACAATTTACTGAAAGTATACTAAATACTAGACGCACTGTACTCATTCTGTCTTATTATAAAAAAACCACTTGATTCAGAAGAGCAAAACACAATCTTACAGCTTCTTTTCTGAATAAGGTATCTCCAGTGCATTTGTCAAAATCACACATGGTTTCTTGAAAAGTTTAACAGAAAAAAATTTGTTTAATGATTCCTTGATTATCAATATAAAATACACAAGGCACAAAACAGGATGTTCCAGACCAAGGTGTTTGCCATTATCCTAGAGTATATCCAACATAGAGTCTAAAGGGAAGAGGAATTTCCTATATCTGGCAAGGTATCCTAGACACTTTTATTTGCGGATCACATTTTACTATCTGCATCAAGTCCCAGAACACTTAAAAGTATATATAATGAGACCTACAATCATCTTTTTAAAAAAATTTATTAATTTAGGTTTTCAACATTCATTTCCACAAAATTTTGGGTTCCAAATTTCCTCCCCATTTCTCCTTTGCTCCCACCCCAAAACGCCAAGCATTCTAATTACCTTTATCACCAACCTGCCCTCTCTTCTAACATCCCTCCCTTCCCTTATCCCCATCTTCTCTTTTGTCCTGTAGGGCAAGATAACTTTCTATACCCCATTACCTGTATTTCTTATTTCCTAGTTGCAAGAACAATACTCAACAGTTGTTCCTAAAACTTTGAGTTCCAACTTCTCTTCATCCCACCCTCCCCACCCATTCCCTTTGGGAAGGCAAGCAATTCAATATAGGCCATATCTGTGTAGTTTTGCAAATGAATTCCACAAGAGTCTTGTTGTGTAAGACTATGTTTCCCTCCATCCTATCCTGCCCCCCAATGCTTCTATTCTCTCTTTTGATCCTGTCCCTCCCCAAGAGTGTTGACTCAAATTGCTCCCTCCTCCCACTGCCTTCCCTTCCATCATCCCCCCTCCCTGCTTATCCCCTTTCCCCCCACTTTCCTGTATTGTAAGATAGGTTTTCATACCAAAATGAGTGTGCATTTTATTCCTTCCGTTAGTCCAATGTGATGAGAGTAAGCTTCATGTTTTTTCTCTTACCTCCCCTCTTTTTCCCTCCACTGAAAAATCTTTTACTTGCCTCTTTTATGAGAGATAATTTGCCCCATTCCATTTCTCCCTTTCTCCTCCCAATATATTTCTCTCTCACCACTTAATTTCATTTTTTTAAGATATGATCCCATTCTATTCAATTCCCCCTGTGCTCTCTGTCTCTATGTGTGTGTGTGTGTGTGTGTGTGTGTGTGTGTATGTGTGTGTGTAATCCCACCAACTACCCAGATACTGAAAGAAGTTTCATGAGTTACAAATATTGCTTTTCCATGTAGGAATGTAAATAGTTCAACTTTAGTAAGTCTCTCATGATTTCTCTTTACTGTTTACCTTTTCATGCTTCTCTTGATTCTTGTGTTTGAAGGTCAAATTTTCTTTTCAGCTCTGGTTTTTTCATCAAGAATGCTTGAAAGTCCTCTATTTCATTGAAAGGACATATTTTCCCCCTGAAGTATTATACTCAGTTTTGCTGGGTAGGTGATTTTTGGTTTGAGTCCTAGTTCCTTTGACTTCTGGAATATCATATTCCACACCCTTTGATCCCTTAATGTAGAAGTTGCTAGATCTTGAGTTATCCTGATTGTATTTCCACAATACTGGAATTGTTTCTTTCTAGCTGCTTGCAATATTTTTTCCTGGACCTGGGAACTCTGGAATTTGGCCACAATGTTCCTAGGAGTTTCTCTTTTTGGATCTCTTTCAGGTGGTGATCGATGGATTCCTTCAATACTTATTTTGCCCTCTGGTTCTAGAATATCAGGGCAGTTTTCCTTGATAATTTCATGAAAGATGATGTCTAGTCTCTTTCTTTGATCGTGACTTTCAGGTAGTCCCATAATTTTTAAATTGTCTCTCCTGGATCTATTTTCCAGGTCAGTTGTTTTTCCAATGAGATATTTCACATTCTCTTCCATTTTTTCATTCTTTTGGTTTTGTTTGGTGATTCCTTGGTTTCTCAGAAAGTCATTAGCCTCCATCTGTTCCATTCTAATTTTGAGACAACTATTTTCTTCAGTGAGCTTTTGAACCTCTTTTTCCATTTGTCTAATTCTGCTTTTTAAAACATTCCTCTCCTCATTGGCTTTTTGAACCTCTTTTGCCAGTTGAGTTAGCCTATTTTTCAAGGTGCTATTTTCTTCAGCATTTTTTTGGGTCTCCTTTAGCAAGGTGTTGACTCACTTTTCATGCTTTTCTTGCATCTCTCTCATTTCTCTTCCCAGTTTTTCCTCCACCTCTCTTACTTGATTTTCAAAATCTTTTTTTAGCTCTTCCTTGGCCTGAGACCATTGAATACTTATTTTGGATGTTTAGGATACAGAAGCCTTGACTTTTATGTCTTTCCCTGATGGTAAGCATTGTTCTTCCTCATCTGAAAGGATAGGATGAGATATTTGTTCACCAAGAAAGTTACCTTCTATGGTCTTATTTTTTTCCCCTTTTTTGGGCATTTTCCCAACCAGTTACTTGACTTTTGGGTCCTTTGTTAAGAGTAGTGTATACTCTGGGAATCTGTAAGATCTCAATTCCTCCAAGGTGGCACAATCAAGCATGTATACTAGTCTGGCAGCAGGAGGAGATTTTTTGCCCAAAATCTTAGCAGAGTTTCCTCTCCACTGCCAGCTAACCTCCAGTTCTGACAAGCCAGTACTGGGGCATTGGCATTCAGTCAGGCTGTGGGGGCAGGGCGGCCATTCAGTGCAAAACAAAGACCAACTCCCTTAGGGCCTTTACACAAGGTTGAGGTAATAATCAGCTCCTCAGTGCCCCCAGGGGTTTTTACGAACCAACAATGGATTCGAGCTGCTGAAGGGGCTGAGGTGGGAATCTTTGCCGCCCTATGTGGCCTCTGAAGCTGCTGCCTGAGGCCGGAGCTATGGGAAGGCCCTTCTCCCTTCTTGGTCAGCTGAAAAAAACCCTGTCACTGACCTTTGGCTCCTGTGGGTTGAGGGATCTGCGAACCCGCTGCTTCTGGGACTGGGGATTCTGCCACTCGAGATTCCACCTCTCAGGGCTGTTCTCAAGCCACTGCCATGGTGCCAAGGCTGGGCTAGGTTCCACTCCAAGTCCAGTGCAACATTCCCATGGGCCTTTCAGGTCACCCTGGGCTGGAAATCTCCTCCACTATGTTGTTCTCCACTTCTGCTGCTCCAAAATTTGTTGAGAGTCCCTCTCTATAGGTATTTTATGGGCTATGTGGGGAGAACCTGCATTTTTGTGTCTTTCTACTCCGCCATCTTGGCTCCACCCCCTTATAATCATCTGAAAGGTCATTTAGTTCAATCCCTTCATTTTATAGATGAGGAAAGACGCCTAGAGAGATTGAATGACTTATCTAAGGTCACACAGGAAGGAACTGATAGTGGCAGTATTTGAATTTAATCTCCTAATCCAAAACTATAGCCTTTCTTCTGCCCCATATGGCCTCCATATCTATTGTTTCTAATAGCACAGTAGCACTTCATTCCTATTGCTTGATGGCAGCCAGGTAGCACAGTGGATAGAGTACTGGGCTTGGAATCAGGAGGACTCATCTTTATGAGTTCAAAACTGGCCTCAGATACTTAGTGACTGTGTGATCATGGGCAGTCACTTAACCCTGAGAGTTAATGAAATCATAAAGGTAGTATAGAAGCACAAGAAAAGAGGGCCCAAGGTAGAGCCTTGAGACACATCTACAGCTAACAGATATGACCTGAATATAAAGATCCATCAAAGGATACTGAGAAGGAACAGTGAGACTAGTACAAGAACCAGAAGAAATTAGTTTCACAGAAACCTTCCAAAAGTAGTGATGGACAGTGTCCCAAGGTTGAACTCTTTTCAAGAAGCATGAGGATTGAAAAACGGCCGTTAGATTTGGAAATCTGGAGATAACTGTTAACTTGAGAAAGAGCAGTTTCAGTTAATGAGACTGGATTTCAGATTGAAAAGGAGAGTTAGAAGGGAAGAAGAGAAGACTCCTAGTGACTTCCTCAGGGTTTTGTGGAGAAGGTTGGAGATGTGAGATAATAGCTACTAGGGATAATTAAATGAAGTGAAGCTTTTTTTAAGGATGGGGAAAAATATGTGCATATTTCAGAGTGGAGATGGTTGTGGGAGCAATTTACTGGAGATGGGAGAGAATGAGATCCAGGATGTTAAGGGGCACTTCCGAATGTGAGATGGGGTGAAGGAGAAGACAGTGATGGAAAGCATTTGAGTAATGTAGATGATGATGAGGAGAGACAGGGAGCTCCTGGTGAATGTCCTCCATTTCCCAGGGAAATATGAGTTGAGATGCCCAGTTGAGTAGATGGAAGGAGGGGCTGTTGTGGGATGTTTGAGGAGAAACAAGCAGCTTTGGAACAGTTGTTGTGTTGAATGGCACTTAATAAGTGGAAATTGATAGATAGCAAACTGATTAGAGAGGAATAAAATGTTTTCTTTGCTTATTCTTGTCTTCCTTAACAGCACTTGGCTGATTTGGCTTGAAAGGTCACCTGCCTGTAGGTGGCTATTGACCTGAGCTGATGGTAGGTCTCTATCTCCATTGCAGTTGCTTCCCCGGATAATGGCTGTAGGGGACAAACTAGTGATAGGGCCTCTGTCTCTGTCTCTGGGTTGCTACTTAAAGAAAAGAAGGAGGTACATTTTTTTTTTCTTCTGAGGCCCAACTGTAATAGAGTTTTTTTTTTTTTTTGGTTTGTTTTTTTTTGTCAAAGATATAATTATTGAGAAGCATTCAAAATATGAACTATGTCAATTCTATGTGAATTCAGCACTGCTTTGGGACATAGGTTCTATGTATACAGCCATCCACACTCATGTACACAAACACAAAACATAAAAACACATATTTACGGGATAATACAAATGGTAAGAATTTTCAAGTAGGTGAGAAAAAAATATACAAACACATTCATTGAATTTTTGAATAATCTTTAATTGGGAGAGAGGTATAGGAAGAGAAGGAGAGATAACCTAACTTATCCCATCTTCACTCTCCTAATAGGAGTTGAAGCATGGTGGAGAGGAGACCTTAGATGCAGGAAGTCAAGAACACAGGCCTTGCTAGAGGCTCAGGAATGTCTAGGCAATGTCCCTTCAAATTCATCTTCGAATCCTCTTCCACTGTATTTCACTCTAATATTCAACCTCCTGGTTATCATCATATTCAGAGAGAATGCAAGCCACTTGAGGGAAAAGACTTTCATTTTTGTCTCTGTATTGCCATTGCCTAGCACATAAAAGGCATTTATTTAATCAATGCCTGTTGACTGACTGAGCAACATACATAGATTCCATAAGATATATGATATACTCATCAACAGCTTGGGGTTGGGAACAGTGTCTCTTTTTCCAACATGTGCCTCAAAGGGAAACATCTTTCTTTTCTGTTTTTGGTAGAGCTCCTCCGGTTGAAATTGGCTATTTGAAGGCAAACTTTCATTCCCTATAGACATTGTCACACTGACAGTCGAGCTTACTTGGGTTGATTCTGATGATACCTGGGCAAACACTCCCTAGGATAGTTAAATCCACAGTAGGATCTCTGAGCAACTGAACAATCTACTTACAACCCTAAACCTAGAAAATGACAACAAATGCTACAAGGACCAATCTCTCTTCACTATCTGCACACTGCTAATGGCACCTGACTTGAGTCCTTTCTTATAACTCCATGTGCTCTGATTAAGAACAACTAGCACAGAAGAACAAATGTTTTCTGAATACAGGAATAGGAATTGAGTGTGCCTCAAAATGTACGGGCTACTACCCAAGTGAGAGGTATTCATATTATCATGATTGGGCAGCTTCTGTATTTGACAATATGGCTTCAACAAGGCTACTTGGTTAGATCACTCCCTATGTCACATCCTACTTTTGGTCTTTGGTTTCTAGTTGAGGACCCTGTCAATAGAATCCTATCTTTACTGTGACATCTGTGGTTAAAATGGTTTAGAGCAACGTGGCAAAGTAGTTGACAGCCCTGGTCAAGAAGCAAGTAGGTATGTGGAGGCACTACAGGAACCAGTGTGGGTTTGCCTGAATTTGTTTAGTAACAGGGAAATGAGAACTAGAAAAGTCTTGATATAAACGAATAAACCACTGAATTATAAGTAATCATGGTTGGAAGTCAGTTAACAAGCACTCATTAAGTTTTTATTAAGTGCCAGGCCCTGTGCTAAGGTGAGAACATGAATACAAGCAGAAAGTCCTTGTCCTCAAGAACCTTACAATCTAATGGAGAAAGACAGCACAGAAAAGCTGAAAAGTGATGGGTGGGAAGAAATAGGGAAGTTGATCTCTTAACATTAGCTTTCACAATAGACAACAAACTTTCTTCCTGATCACTGATGCGCCGGTAAGACTGATGGTTTCAATATTTCTGGAAAATCGTGTATGTTGTTGTTCTTTAGTTGATTAATCATATCCAACTCTTCATGACCCCATCTGGGGTTTTCTTGGCAAAGATACTGGAGTGGTTTAAACTGACTCCAACAGGGGTAAGTGACTAGCCCAAGTTCACATGACTAGTAAAGTATTTGAGGCCACATTTGAACTCAGGTTCTCCTGACGCCAGGGCTGGCGCTCTATCCACTGATAAATCAATAGGACCACTTTAATTTTATTCCTATTCTTCTCTGGTCATTTACTGGCTTTCACAGAACATAAGATCAAAGACCCAGAACTTGAAGGGGCCTCAGATACCATCTAGTTCAACTTCTCCATTTTACAGATGAGGAAACTGAGGCCAAAGGAACTTAAGTGATTTGTTAAAGGTCATGCAGGTATCAAGCATTGGAAGTCAGATTTGCAGCCTGGTCCTCTGAACAGAGAGTCAGGGTAGCTTCAAATGTCCTGTGCTGCCATTATGTATGTCTGCAACAAGCAGGCTCCCTGGTTGCATATCTTTATTTTTTAAGACTCATAGATCCACAAAACACTTTTTTTTGGTTCTAAAGAATGTTACATTATATTGAATATTCATTGTTAGGTACATTCTTTTTTAGATATAGAATGGTCTAGATAAGAACTTCTTAATCTAAAGATCATGAACTTCTTTTGAACATTTTGCTTGCTGAATTTCAAGATAATTGGTTTTCTTTGTAATTCTATTTATTTTATTTTACGCATTTAGAACATGATTCAGAGAAGAGGTCCATAGTTTTCACTAGACTGTCAAAGTCAGTACAGCTCTTTTTGCTTTTCTAAAACTCTAACTTTATAGGCAAGCAACTTAATGGTCATGAATTAAATAAGCTTTTAAAATGTATAAATATAATCCTTTGAAAATAAAATCCAGATATTAAAAAGTTGCTTACCAGAAAGAAGCGTAATACCTACCTAGCTCTACCATTTATATTGACACATTCAAAAGTTGTATTACCACGGTGTTAGTCGAAGTGCTGAGAACCAAGTCTGCTTAAAGTTCAGAGAGAAATGAAGAATAAAGTTCACTTCACAGAAGTAGTATCATCAGTCATGGTTTCTGGACAGATACTCACACAGTCTCATACCAATGAAGACTTTTTGCCTTTAAATACCAGTTGAACTGGTTACAACACTGCACACAGGCTACCATGATCTTCAAGGGATAAAGGAGGTGACACTGCCTCTCCCTTGGGTGTGTACAGAGTTGGCCTTTTGCTGCAGCATTAAGAATTAGAAGGCTAAAATTGCTAGGGTTGGATGGAATCAAGGCTATGATTGCTAGGGATGGATGGCATCCTGATCTGAGACTACCACAGCCTGCACAGCTAAAGGGGAAGACCTAGAGAAATATGGAGATAGTGTTCTTCCATTAGGAGACAGAAGTGACTAATAGTATTTGACATATATTATACATATATGCATATATGGGATTGTGAAGTCTGGGGATATATAATCTTTATACTTTTAAGAATTCATGATTTCATTGGTGTGGATAGTCTTCACACTGATTTTAGTACATGAACTTTGAGAGTTTCTTGGCCAAAAAATTCATTACCTGTGGCTAACCTGGTGGTAAACCTCTCTGAAATAAGCTAGGCTGCTAGGCTGGTCCTGTGTACCAAAGTCAAAGTCATCAGGAACAAAGAATATGTACACATACACATGGATACACAGAGTGTGACACAGTAGACAAAAGGCTGGTCTGAGTCAAGAAGGCTTAGATCCAATATTTGCCTTTGATGTATACTAGTAGTTTAACACTGGGCACGTCCCCTACCTGCTCCAGACAATCTTCTATGACTATACATGTTATAGAATAAGTGTCAACCTGCCTTGATTGAATGGAGTTTCCTCATGGGGGAATTCCTTGCACTTATCAAATCACGAGTCTGTTCCAAAATGTGTGTGTGTATATATACTTATTGGGGGCAGTGGAGGGGGGAGAAGAGGAGAGAGAGAGGAGGGGGTAATGGATGGGATGCTAGATCTGGAATCAGGAAGACCTGAGTTCAAATTTGATCGCACACACTTATTATTTGTGTGATCTTGGGCAAGTCACTTAACCACTGTTTGAGCACCTGGCTCCCACAGTTGCCGTGATGATCAAATAAGATAGTATTTGCTAAGGGCTTTGCAAAACTTAAAGCACTACATAAATGTTAGCATTATTATTACTATATAATGAACACATTAGAGGAAGAGTGGCATAGTGGGCACAAGGCAAGTCTCAGAGTCCTAGGACAGTTACTTAATGTCTCAGGGCCCCAGGCAACACTCTAAGACTTAAGTTCTAGACTAACTCATTGGAGTTTCCATAATGGGAGTTCCCTACATCAATAATATCAAAAATCCAGACCAAAAAATTCCATATGACCTCTACGTTAGACGTGTATGTGCACAGACCTTTTCTTAGCCTCTCTGGGATATATGTATGTGTGTATATATGTGTGTATGCATGTAAACATTTGTGTGTATATATATATATATATAATTACACAGATCTTTTGGAGATAACAGTAATTGAAGGATCTTTGATCTCTGTGATGTGAGTACGCCCTCCAGTGGTTAAAGTTCCAACTCACTCATGCCTTTTCAATTCTGGGGCAGCTAGGTGGCACAGTAGATGGAACACAGGCCTAGAGTCAGGAAGACCAAATTTCAAATCCAGCTTTAGTCACAGCTATGTGACCCTGGGCAAATCATTTTAATCCCGTTTGCCTTGGTTTCATATATCAAGTGATATAATAATAGCACACCTATCTCCTGGGGTTATCAAATGAGATAATAATTGTAAATATTGGTACAGTGCCTGAAGCATGGTACGCACAATGTAAATGTTATTTATTATTATTTTCATCCTATGTGATTCTTGTTCATATTCTCCAATAAATCCTCACCATGGTACGGAAGTGAACTTTTTTTTTTTTTGTCTGTGACTATAGGGCACAAACTTTGGCCAGTTCTGCCAAGGTAGAAAGGTTTTAAGTACTGCTTGGTTCCAGAGGCAGATGTACCCCATGTCTGACTGAGGACTAGCCTAGCTCTACACTAGCAGGGTGGCCACGGGGTGATGGCTTTCTAGGCTGGTGCAACTCATGAACAAAAAGGCATGACCTCAAAAGCTTATGCTACTGAGTATAGGATATCCTCAGATAATGGTATAACCAGATAATTCATTCTACAAAGAGGCCCTTTATATATCAAGTATGAAAACTGAGGATTCATTTAGACAGAGTAACTGCCAGTAGCTAGCTAGCTATCCAAACTCATTTTCCAGATGGACAAACTGTGTTGACATAAAAAAAGTCAATTTAACTCCGAGACTGATGGTGGTTGAGAATGAGGAAAAGTTCTTTATTTTCAGGTTTTATCTTCGATTCCTCTCTCTGATTATGTCCTGAATCTGAGAATAAAAAAGAAAAAAACAAGTTTCTTTTTCTACTTGTAATTACTATATAACATATTACTACCACTGGATTATGACTGCTTTAATGATTATTTCTGTACATAGGTGTATCTACTCCCTGAAATACTAGAAGTAGAACATGAAGAGATAAAGGATATAACTGAGGGCTATTTTTCACACAATTCTTTTGCCTGACTTATGGGAAAGTTCCAACTTTTCTGAGATAGGGGTATTGTATGTTGGATCTGTAGTCAAATCCTGGCTTTTGCTGCCAATTATTAACAATGTGACCTTGCACAAGTTACTTAACCCTTCTGGGCCTTAGTTTACATAATTGTCCTAGAAGAGTTAGAACTTTTCCTTGAAGGGTCCACTCCTGCACCAATTCCAGTACCAGATCTATAAGCATATGATTGCTATATCATTTTTCATAACCATGGGCTGAAAAAGCTCATTCTGATCTTGAGAACCCCTGCTGCCATTTTGGTATGGTCTTGTGTACTGATTATGAATAAAAGGTTGGTTATAACATGGAAACTGAACCTGGATCATGTGACTCAGGATGGTGTAGACTGCTGGTTCCTACTGCAGAGGTTGATCACCATCACCATGCAGAAGTATGAAGTAACCCAGGGCCCATAAATTTCTGACCCTCATACAGATACATATATTCAGGTTATACAAAGCTATTCCAGCGATGGCTCATTCTTTTACATTCATCTCCTGTTGACATGATTTTATATGTTCTCCATTTTGGTTCTTTCTTTACTGGCTCCAAGTCCTATTCTCATGCTTCAAATATACCTGTAACCCAAGGCCTGAAGTCAGGAAGATCAATTTCCCCTGAGTTCAACTTTGGCTTCAGATACTTAACTAGCTGTGTGACCCTGAGCAAGTCACTTAACCTTGCTTGCCTCAGTTTCCTCATCTGGAAAATGAGCTGGAAAAAGAAAGAGCAACCCACTCCAGTATCTTTGCCAAGAAAATCCCAAATGGGGTCATGGAGAGTTTGAAATAATTGAACAACAAAGCTGAATATTCTCTTCACACTCCTTTCCTAGGAGTTCTACCTCAAGTCTGCTCTTTCAAGAGATCCAGTTAGTAACTTCATGAATTTTACATATTCTGCTATCACCCCACGTTTAAAACATCTAAGACGAATTCATTATCTTTTCCCCAAAAAGGCTACTATCATCCAGAGAGTTATTTAGTCAAACCCTTTCATTTTACAGCTAAGGAAACTGAAGCTCAAAAAAGTTAACTGCCTTGTTCAGTCACAGTCAGGGGTAGGGAACATGTGGCCTTCTAGGTTCTCAAGTGTGGCCTCTTGATTGAATCCAAACTTCACAGAACAAATTCTTTTATTAAGGGGGATTGATTCTGTGAATTCTGTATTCAGTCAAAGGGCCACACTTGAAGACTTAGAAAATCACATGTGGCCTCGAGGCCACAGGTTCCTCACCCCTGGTAGGTTACCTGACTCCTAATCCATTATTCTTTCCACTACACTACCCTGAAGCTAGGTTAGTACTTTTTTTGAGGACAGCAAATAAACTTGCTTCATAGGGTGCTTCCAATTTTTTCACTTTACTGTATGTTGCCTTTTTAAGTCTTCCTAGTTCTATCACTTCCATTTGAATACACTTACCCTCAATTAAAAAACTCGATTCCATTAATGAAATCTTCCCTTTCCCTTCCCTTCTCTCAATACTCAATTCTAAGGTCCTTGGTTGATGTGAAGCTGCTCTAAAAATAAAGTACTATTTTCCTTTTGGTCTAATTCATACCTGCCACAGCAAAAAATACAAAGGGTCTTCAGGCTGTTCATATATTAAGTTTTCAGTGAGGCGCTAAGAGAGAAAAAGAGAGAACATAAAAGACTGATGTTAAAGTTCTGAGCTAAGCTCATGGAGCCAGGGTATATTTGATTACTTCTGTCTTTTACTAAGCCACAAATATCCAAACAGATTTTTAAAAATCAATATGCTTCCTCTAAGTAAGGATATATATTTTCTAATTTCTGGGGTGAGGGTGAAAATATTTCCTAAAAAAAAGTCTTTTCAATGCAGCCCCTTATGCAAGCTTTCAGGGATTAATGGGAGGCTCCCTGGGGGGAAATCTGTCCCGGGTTTTGTTGGCCAGTCCCCTTTCTGCTTCGTTTCCTGGAGCACTTCCTGGTCTTTCTCATGACACAAAAACTCATAATCTCTTATCCCCAAACTCTAATCACCAACTTCTTCCCTGAAAGGAACTATCTTATTAGAACCTGGAACCTGGTGGGAGAGACTACACAAACTAAGAAAATGATAATTCACTTCTGGAAGATGATGTAACAGACATCTTTTAGAAAAAAGATCATTAAAATTTGGATTTACGTAGGACCTTCTGAGAAATTTTTGAAGTGCTCCACATATAGTCATGAATATAAGATTCTTCCTCTTTAGATTCGAAGAGCAGAGGTCTGCCAGAACATAAAGGGAAACTTTCTTCACTAAGCCACTGAGGAACACTATAGGGATGAGTTCTTCCGAAGACTATTCTACCTAAGAGAGTTCTACTTTAAGGAAGAGTTTATTTGGTTTTTCCTAACAGGAGTGAAAATTCCACTAATTCTAAGATTTCTAAGATAAAGATTTTATCTTATTTGTTACATTTTAAAGCCTTTCATTTTTATCAATTGGGATAGCAAATTCTTTACTTTCAGATACTACTATACTCCATATTATTTTTCCAGTGGGCTTTACCAAAACCATGCTGACCTCAAACAAAAGGCATTGCATGTACATAATTAAGGTTATACATTAGTATCATTAACAGAAAGTGTACTAATCACAAAGAAGTTGAGGAAAAAATCCAAAGTATTCATAAACTTGAGAATCCAGTCTTGTAACACCACTTAAAGAATGTCACCATTAAAGATGCATCCATACCCTCAAAGTCAACAATTTTATTATTTCAACAAAAACATAACCTTTAAACACATTTTAATCCAAAAGAATATAGATTAAGGGGTGGTCATTTAACTTTTAATATATTTGTCTGTACTACTGTTCCTGTCCAGAATGCCCTTCCCTCTCCTCTACAATTTTTAAATAATTAAATTCTATCCATCTTTCAATTCAAAGTATAGCTTAAGTCCTAAATGTTCTTCCCAATTTTTCAGCCGATAGGTGTTATAGATTACCCACCTCCCATTCATTTACTGCCTAGTATTAATTATCCCAATTAGACCATGACTTGATAGCAGGGATTATACTCTTTGGACCCTCAGGCTAGTCCTACCCTCAACAGCAATAGGTGTTCAATAATTCTGATGAGATTTCCCCTCCACTGTGACCTAAAATTGGTGACACAATATGACCCACCAGGTCAAAACTTGTATTTAAGTTAGTATGGAAGTCAGTTGATGAAGAATATGGAGAAATTCACCTGGAATATTTGCATAATGTTGTGCCTTTCCAAGTATTTCTCTGCTCTTTCAAAAGGATCTTGAGACACCAAAGAAGCACTTGACTGTTGGCCGCTGGATTCGAAAAGGTCATCAGCCCTCAAAGTCAGATTTTGTAAAGAAGGTGGAAGAGCACCTATCTGCAACGGAAGTTTAGGAAAGAATCCGTTCAATAAACGCCCCAACTGCAAGAACATCTACAAGGGATAGGACGCCTAGTAATGTTTATTATCATATTGTCTTATTAAATAAAGAGAGATCCAACTCATCTTCAGTTAGGGTGGGGTAAGGGCGCTGGATAAAATGGTCTTATTTTTGGTATTCGAAAACAAGTTTGATCATGTGTGTATATGCGTGTGTGCGTATATGTGCGTATGTGTGTATATGTGTATGTGTGTGTGGTGTGTATGTGTGTATGTGTGTGTGGTGTGTGTATATGTGTGTCTATGTGTGCGTGTGCGTGTGTGTGGTATGGCTGGTTACTATGGGCATCAAGCTAATACACTTCCTTCCTCCTTGCCGTCAGGATTCAAACCCAAGTCTCTCTACTCCCAACACTCTTTCCAATATACGCCCCAGCTTCTCATCTTCAAACCCAGAAAAGTGGGTGAATTACAGCTAAAAAGGGTCCGATAAATATATATACCTCGCTCGGCTCCCCCCAACCTCATCCCCACAAGAGTGCCCAGTGGCACCCTGGAAATAAAATGATTTTGTCTCAAAATGTAAGAAGAAACAGGCATCAGCTGAGGTGGGGAGAGAGTGTGAAGGCCCCTCCATCTCCTTTTTTTACATATCCCCAACCTAGCTCGAAGGACACCCCCTCCCTCCCCCCACCTCCCCAAAGAACCAGAGACCGGAAGCTTCTCCCTCCTTTTCTACCCCAGATTGGAGGGGGCGGGTGTCAGATGATGGATCACATGGTAGAAAACCTCCAGCTTCATCCCCCCCCCCCCCCCCCCGCTTTCCTGATGGAAGTGGGCGGGGCCACCATCCCGGAAGTCTTTTTACCTTGCAGTCTATTTGGGAGGGGATCGATGGTACGCTGCCCTCGCGTTGGCTGAGCTGGTCCAATTCATTTTCTTCGAAGCCGAAGTTGCCAAAATTAATGTTGTCTTTCTCAATTTCCGATATTTCTTCAGGCTTGATCTGGCTGACTACCTGTGTGTCTGATGGCACTTCCATCTCTGCTGACCCCAAAACTCATGCCTCCCTCTCCGGACGCAGCTGACCTAGTTTGTCTCCCGGAGCGCACTGTAGCTGGGAGCCTGGAGGGCCGTGGTTGTTAGCCACGCCTTTGTGTCACGTGGTCTTTGTTGCCCTATCTGCTGCTGGGAAGTGTCTCCCCAGGGAGGGGCGGAGCATGCGCAGTCCTTCCTGAGTGCCCACGCCCGGCTTTCCAGGCCCGCTCTCTAGGGCCTAGGGTAACCTGAGCGCCGTTCTTTGCGCAGACTCCCACTTCCCACCCCCTTCTCCTAGAGTCTCAGGGAAGCCCCGAGAGGAGCCAGTGCCCTGAGAGCCAGCCCCCCGGATCTCCGTAGTGCTTGTTAGCAAGGCGAGTTACGTTGGCTTTGCTGTTTTACTGAGTGTCTACGTCAACCCTCCATTGTTTCTCTTTTACCCGGGAACCCTGAGGGACTTCCCCTCCCTGTTGGATCTTTTATTTTTTTATTAAAGGGGCCATCCCTTGAGTAACTTAAAGAAGCCCATTCTGAAAGTGAGAATGGGATAAGACCTTAGCCTGAAAGGGCCAAGGTGTCCCAGTGCATTCTGGGCCATCCCCAGACGTCCTGATGAATATCTGGTCACCGGACCCAGATGGCTCAGGAGAAGGAGGTGAGGCTGCTGCCTTTGCCCAGCCTGCCCTCACTCAGTTCAAACCCAACTAAGTCTTGTCTTCATCTGGATGCCATGGCCCTCCTTGAGGCCCTCCTGCACATAAGGTAATCTCTGGAAATGCTGGAATTCACTATAAACGTTTATTATGAAGAATTGGGGCTGCAAAGATGGAGACTGGCAGCCCCTGCCTTCCAGGACCTTAGAGCATTTAACCAGCGCTCTTAAGTTTTCCAAAGCACTTTACAAACAGTCATTCTCACGTAAACCCTGGGCAGAGGAAGATGCTCTTCTGTGAATGAGGAGACAGGCAACAGAGGGGTTAAAGTGACTTGCGTTGGGTCCCACAGCTTAAAAGTGGGAGACTGCATTTAAATTCAGGTCTTCCTGACTTTCCAGTTCTGTGTCTGCTGTGTCTCTTAGTTTGCCACCAGTTAATCTGGAGTCTGCGGGTTGGCTCAGCAGCTGCAAACAGGTATTCTTGATAAATTATGGTCGGGTTAAAGGGGTTGATCAAAGTGTTATGAGAAATTAGAGGAGGGAGAGATCCTGTTTATTTGGTCGGAATTAGGCAGTTTGAGGAGTGAGAGATTGAGGAATATGAGGAAAGGGGAACAAAGATGCATTACCCCCCCCCCCCCCCCCCAGAACTATTGGAATAACTTCCCTTGGTGCTTAATGAATAGTGGAAGAAGCGAAAGAGGACTGTTCCTGGTTGATAGAGAGCTGGAAGGTACACATTTAGAAACATTCTAGTTCAGTCCCCATTTTACAAATAAGGAAATCTTTAGTCCAATCATTTACATAGGTAACAAGTAGCAGAAGTGGAATTTGAAGTCCCAAACCAGTGTTCTTTTTACTGTGCAGGCTACTATTTTCTTACCCCCCCCTTTTTTTTTGTCATCTTCAGGGTGCATATATCATTGATTGACTGGCTTTCAGATAGCACATAGGGAAAGGAGGGTTTAGAGTGATGGCATATATCATGTAACTACTGACCAAAAAATGTTTTTTCTTAGTTAATTTCCACTCAGGCTACTAGGTTTACATTGATATTGGACTGATTCTAAGTTTCTATCAGGGGTTAGGCTGAAGCTACTTTTTTCATGTAATTATTGTCCAGGCAGCCCCATTGGGGGTCTTAAGTGTTCACTCTCAATGAATGAAAATTCCAGTTCTAACTGTTGTCATGTGACCGGGTCAACCTGCATCATTTTCTACCTTTCCTATCCTATATTCTCTCATTTCTAAAATGGGAATACTAAAGTCACTTTAAGTGCAACTCTCTGTATTGGAGACACATTAACAAGCACAAAAAGATTATGTCGGGATGAGAGATGTTTTAACGTTCTCAGTATTCTTTTGTTGGATTCCTCCAGTATCTCATTGTAGTATGAAGGTGGTTTTGGGTTCTCCAAGACAGTACAAATGAAAAACTAGCTCTGGTAGGCTTTGATGAGGGTCTATTCAGTTATCATCCATGAAAGAGCCCAGTTAAGTTCTGAAAGGTCAAAGGGTCAGGATAACAGGTATTACATTTTTGTGGATCTTGGATTTCACAAAGAATATCACCTAATAAAAGGTTTGGGATCTGCAATGCTACACTGTAGTGTCTGGAATGTACTTCTAACTATTTGACATGTTACTCTCCAGCAAAAAAAAAGTATGTGTGATACACTTTTAAGTTTAAACTGTACCATGAACAGTTTCTCCTTCATTTTCTTATGCGTAGATACCCATCCTAACAATGAATCAAGTCCTGATATGTTCAATCACTTTGCAGTCATGTCTGACTCTCTGTGACGCTATTTAAGGTTTTCTTGGCAAAGATACTGGAGTGATTGGGCATTTCCTTCCCCAGTTCATTTTACAGATGAGGAAACTGAGGCAAACAGGGTAAAGTGACTTGCCTGGGATCACACAGCTAATCAAAGTGTCTGAGGCCAGATTTGAACTCACAAAAAATGTGACTTGCTGACTGCAAGTTGTATTAGTAAGCACCCTGACATAGACGGGGTGGGGGGAAGGGGCCGGGGCGGACATACTATCACAGGTTCTTGGATCTGCATTTCTAAAAGGAAAGCAACTTTTGAGGAGTTAACAATCACTTTAATCAAGCACATGTATCATTCACTTAGTTGAGGGGAAAACATCAGCACTGTGAACTTCAGAGAAAATACAGAGAAATAAAGATCAACAGATAGCGCTTCCAAACTGTCTGATAGTAGGCAATAATACATACATTACAAATTAACTGGCAGATGCTGCCTGAGCATACATACATAGTTACCAGAGAGAGAAGCACCAACACCTGGGTTTTCAAAGCCAAGGAACTGCTTAGTGGCTTCTCAGAGTCTCATCTGGCACACAAAGCATCTTCCAAAAACTAAGGCCCAAAGGAAAACTGCACCTCAGTCTTTATACACTTTTTAGAGCAAGAGAGCATCACAACTCTTGAGAACCAGTGCCTCATTAACAAAAGGTGTGGCCTTCCTACAAATCTTCCCAGGCCCATTAATGGGTAGGGAAGATCTTGAATCACCTTATTCAATCAGTGGTATTTGATTATACTAAAGCAAAAACAGCAAAAGATCCTACTTTGCTTGCTATCATACTTCACCTTTCCAGGATCCTTGATCTTACACTCTAAATGACCATGGATCCTGGAACAAATAGAAGCATTATACTTCTTGATTATACTAAAACAAATCAGGAAAAGATCCTACTTTGCTTGCCATTACACAAGTTAATCATCTTCTGCACCACCTATGTGCTTTTCCAGATGGGCAATTTTTGCCAAATTCTAAGTTGTAAGTGTTCACTCTGACAATTTAACATTTGACTGCAAGCAGAGCTCTTGGCACACAGTAGGCACCGAGTATATACTTAAAACATAGTAGGTTTAGCTATGAGAGTATACCAAAGTTGAGTAGAAAGTAGGCAGCAGAGCTCAGGTTCAAATCTTTCCCACTAACAAGGAAAGCTAGAGGATCAGTCACATGGCTGTACCAGGCTTGGAGTCAGAAGGACTCAAGTTGAAATCTGAAGAAGAAAAGAAGTGAATGAATGGAGAATCTCAATGATGGTGGGAGTATTCTAAGTGGGAAGAAGCAGAGGGATGCGAGTGATGCTGAGGAAATAATAAAATCAACAAGACTATTGATATATGGGGAACGACAGAAAGTTTTTTCATTTTAATTTTTAATTAAAAAGTTTCTAATTATATAGCTGACTCCAGTATTCCCTGGCTTGTATCTCTGACATCAGAGAAATTGTGGATGGTTTAAGTGTAGTTAACAATGTTATTATTTAAAAGTTTTGGAATTTTAAATTTTGAACTTTTCATATTTGAAATTTTTAAAAATTAAAATTTGAAATTTTAGATTTTTGATTCATTTAAAGTTTTTATTCTTTTAAAAAATATTTTATTTTTTAAAAAATAGTTATTTTATTTGTTTTCAGTGTTCTATAATCATCTCCATATATCTTAGATTTTTTTCCCTCTCTTCTCCCTCCTTTCCTTTTGCATCCCCTTCCCTCCCCGAGACAGCTTGCAATCTTATATCGGTTCTACACATACATTCCTATTAAATACAATTTCACCACAGTCATGTTGAATAGAAGAATTGAAATGAATGGGAGAAACCATGAAACAAAACAAAACATAACACAAAAGAAAATGGTCTGCTTCAATCTGTGATCCACTTCCACAGTATTTTTCTGGATGTGGAAAGTGTTTTGCCTGAAAAGTCCATTGGAAATTTTTTAGGTCTTTGCATTGCTATGAAGGACTAAATCTACCAGAAAAATTCCTCGCACACTGTGGTGGTTGCTATGTACAAAGTTCTCCTGGCTCTGCTTCTTTCACTCATCATTGGTTGATATAAGTCCTTCCAGGCCTCTCTGAAGTCTCCCTGTTCATCATGTCTTATAGCACAATAGTATTCCATTACATTCATATGCCACAGCTTGTTCAGCCATTCCCCAGTTGATGGACATTCCCTTAATTCCAGTTTTTGGCCACCACAAAGAGAGCTGCTATAAATATTTTTGTACATGTGGGACCCTTTCCCATTTTTACAATCACTTTGGAATACAGTTCCAAAAGCAATATTGCTGAGTGAAAGGGTATGCACATTTTTGTAGCCCTTTGGACATAGTTCCAAATTGCTCTCCAGAGTTTTTGGATCAGCTCACAGCTCCACCAACAATGAATTAGTGTTCCAGCTCTCCCACATCTTTCCCAACATTTATCATCTTCCTGTTTTGTCATGTTAGCCAATCTAATAGGTGTGATGTGGTATCTCAGAGTTGTTTTGATTTTAGTTTTAATCACTCTAATCAATAGTGATTTATAGCATTTTTTCGTGTGACTATAGATAGCCTTAATTTCTTCCTCTGAAAACTGCCTGTTTCTTATCCCCTGACCATTTATCATTTGGGGAATGACTTGTATTCTTGTACATTTGACTCAGTTCTCTATATATTTTAGAAATGAGGCCTTTATCACAGACACTAATTGCAAATTCATTCTTTTTTTTATTAAAGCAGTCAAGTGTGTTATGGATGAAAGAATCTAGACAAAGCTGTAGGAAAATTTGAGCCTGGAGAGAGTACTTTGAACTCAAGAGAAGGAAGAAGGCTTCATAGAATATGCTATTTGGAGGCAGTATACCTGGAAACCTTTGATGACTTCTATTTACCAGCAATATATAGGAAAAGACCTTTAAAAGACACACAAACAACATTTGTAATTGAATTATATATGATAATATACTATATAATTCCGTACAATTTAATATAACAATAATATATACAAAAACAAAATTTATTTTTGTTATATATATGGAGAGGGGACACTTGGGTGCAGAGACCTGCTCAGGGTCACTCAGCAAGCTAGTATCAGGGACCAGATTTGAACTCATCTTCCTGATTCTTGGCCTGGTACTCAGTGTAGTAAGCCACCAATTTCTCATTAGAGTTAGGTTTAAGCTACTTTTTATTGAACTATTGTCTAGTTTAAATTCTGAAAATTTGGAATTTGGATTTTGAAATTTGAAGATTTGATTTTTGAACATTTGAAAATACTCCTTAGTGTTTTGAATGTTTAAATCTCAAAATTTGAAAGTGCAACTTTGGACCTGAAAAATATAATTTTTAAATTTCAGACTTAAAATTTGAAATTTAAGTTTTTGAATTTTAAATTAGAAATATAGACTTTTGTAATTTTAAAATGTTGAATTTTATATTTTTAATTAGAACATTTGAAATGTTTGGATGTTTGAAGTTTTTCATTTTGAAATTAGAAGTTGTAATATTTGAAAGTGATTTTAAATTTGAATTTTTAAAGTTTTAGATTAAAATGTTTGATTTCTTAAATTTTCAATTTGTGTTCATTTGTTTTTTAATTGAGGTGCATCAGGTGTGATGGAGACGAACATAATCTAGACAAAACTCTAGTAAAATTTGACAGGGGAGTTAGTGCTTTGCGTTCAAAAGAAAATTGAAGGTGCCATAACAATTATGATTTGGATGCAGTAATTCTGAGAAATTCCAGCAGCTTCTGTACCAGCAATCTAGAGGAAAAGTCCTTTAAAATATGTAAATATATATGACTTATTCAGTACAGTTTCACATGAGACATTATAACTAACATATATATGAAAAAGATCAAATTTATTTTCATTGTGTATATATGTAGAGAATGATAGAAGATTGGGGATGGAAATCTGTTCAGAGACCTCATTCAGGGTGACAGAGGTATTAAGAGTCAGGGACCAGATTTGAAGGTCAGCAACTGGATTTGAAGTTATATCTTCTGATTCCCAGCCTGGTGCTCTATCTACTGAGCCATCAACTACCCATTTATTAGGCTGCAGCTATGGAATTAAAAAAATGTAATGTAAAATTTGAAATTGTGCATTTTAAAAATAAAAATTTGGTATTTTGAAATTTGAGGTTCTGAATTTTGAAGATGCAAAACTCAAAATTCTGAATTTTGAATACCTGAAATTTGAAAAACAGAATTTCAAATCTCAAAATTTTAAATGTAGAATTTTTACATTTTTGAAAATTTGTGATTTGTAATTTTGAAATTTAAAATTCTGAATTCTGAACATTTGAAAATTAAACATTAGAAATTTGAAATTCTGAAAGTGAAATTTGAAGGTTTGAAATTTGAAATTGAGTTTTAAAATTTTAACTTTTAAATTTTGAATTGACTTTTGTAAAAGGGAATGAAAAAAGGAACTTTGACATTGTAATATTGTAATAGAAATTGTATTTTTGTTTTGAAATGGACAATTTAACATTTGAAATTCAAAATTTGAAATTTCAGAATTCAGAATTTGACATTTATTCTTTTCCATTATAGGAATTTGAAATTTTAAAAACTTTCAGTTATTCAGTTTTCATTATTTGTTTATGTGTTTTCCTACTGAGGCTGCATAAAGTGTGATAGGGATACACACAGTCCAGACAATATTGTAGTAAATTTTGATACTGTAAATAATAGTTGGTGCTCAAGAGAAGATAGAAAGTGTCATACACATGATTTGTAGGCAGTATTCTTTTGACCTTTCAATAAGTTCTGTGTACCAGGAATATAGAGGGAAATGCTTTGTAGAATTCTATATAATAAAATATATAATGCAGTATGATATGATTGTAATGCAACATAAATAGAAATATAAAAATAAATAGAAATATAAAAACACACACATCAGGCTTGCCAAATGGTGTTAATTTTTTCTTTTTTTGTATCTAGGATTTCAGAGAATTTCAACTAATAGAAGGTTTGGATTCTGCAGTGCTACACAGGTGTCTGGGATGTACTTCTAATTGTTTAACATGAAAGTATGTGTGATACATTTTTAATTTAAACTGCACCATTAACAGTTTCTTCATCATTTTCTTATGTCTTGACAATCATTCTAACAACGAATCAAGTTCTGATATGTTCAGTCACTTTGCAGTTATGTTTGACTCTCTGTGACCCCATTTAAAGTTTTCTTGGCAAAGATACTGGAATGATTAAAGATACTTGAGTGACTGGACATTTCCTTCTCCAGCTCATTTTACAGTTGAGAAAACTGAGGCAAACAGGATAAAGTGACTTGCCCAGGGTCACCCAGCTGGTCAAAGTGTCTGAGGCCAGATTTGAATCCACAAAAATGAGACTTGCTTGCAAGTCCAGTGTGCTGTCCACTGCACCACCTAAATGCTTTTCCAGATGAGCAGTTTTTGTCAAATTTCCAAGTTGCAAGTGCTCACCCTGAGAAGTTAACATTCAGCTATAAGCAGAGCTCCTGGCACATAGCAGACACCTAGAATATATACACTTATGACTTAGTAGGTTGAACTATGAGACTTGACCAAAGTTGCATAGCAAGTAGGTAGCAGAGCTCGAGGTTAAATCTTTCCCACTAACAAGGAAAGCCAGAGGATTAGTCACGTGGTAGAGGGGATAGAGGGCCAGGCTTGGAGTCAGGAGGACCCAAGTGGAAATCTGAAGAAAAAAAGAAGTGCATGAATGGAGAATCTCATTGATGGTGGTGGTATTCTGAGTGGGAAGATGGTGTTGGGGGGAAAAATGAAATATGTAAAATGCTTTGTGAAACTTAAATCACTATATAAATGTTAGTTATTATTTCTGCTTTTTCTATTTTGAATCTATTCTAATATTTAATATTACTGTAATAATAGTGAACACATAGTGCCTTCTATGTGCCAGATATAGCTTAGTGCTTTTTAATATAATTTTAAAATTCTATTTCCTCCTTTTCAGGGTAGTCACTGCTTAACTAAGGTTTTTAGCAATTCATTCTAAAATATTTATCCTACTCATCTTTCTATTCAATTCTTTTATTAGACCGTCTAACCTCTCTCAGAGCTCCTGTGGCGATTCCATATTCTTTTCTGTGTTCTGTTTCTAGTAGGTGCAGAATAATTTTCTTCTTACGGAGTTCTATTCTGAGAGTGTCTTATCCTATAATATTTCTTTATCCTGGGAGGTATTTTCATCTGGTCAGTCATTTCTTAAGGCGTTCTTCATTTTTAGCTGCACTGTTATTTCTTTTCTCCTCTTCCATGAAGGCTTAACTCTTCAGCTTGTTCTTTCTGAGATGTGGATGATTCTGGCCAAAGCACATTTGAGGTGTTATTTTCCAGAAGTGGCTGGTAAAGGGTCCTTGGTGTTTGTGGATTCCATCTCAGTTGGTTCCAGTTTTTAAAAAATTCAGTAGTCACCATGAGCACAGACAAAAAGAGCCAATGGCATGAGAACTCATGTGGAACAAGAAGCAGATAGTGCTGTGTTGGTGGGGTTTTAAAAAATAAGTTGTGTGGGTGAATTACCTTGTAGAAATTTATTTTTCATTCTCCCCTTTGGAATATTGTTCTTTTACTTCATTTGACACATATTCTTACTGTAGAGAGAGTTGGGTTCTGTCTAGCCAGAAGTTGCCAGGCTTCTTTTGCTGTCTTCCTCACTTTTTTAGGATTCCATTTAAAAACTGAAGATGGTGGACACCTTGTCACCCTTGGGATATTATTGTTTGTTGGAGAAGTTATCAGGCTAGTGGTGGATTAAGATTACATCCCCAACTAAGAATAAGACCCTTTGATTGAACAAGAAAGAAATCAGGGTGATAAATTAATTCCATCAGAAGGAAGCTCCATAGAGACAGGGACAATTTTATTTTTGTCTTTTTATCTTAATACCTAGCATAGTGCTTTGTACTTTTTTATTTTTAAACTACATTTGAGACTTCATGGCATGGGGGGGAGTTTAGTTGAAATTTCTGTTCCAAGACAACATCTTCTCTTCAACTTAAGACTCTAAATGATGCTTTATATTAGTATGCACTTAATAAATGTTTGTTGAATGGAATGAATCTTTCTGTATTTCAAGGAGGTTTCCAAAAAAATGTCTGCAAATAGATAGACTCTGCATACACTTTTCAATTTTTCTTTTAGTACCGACTTTTGTCAATGCACATCCCTTCTAATTCCACCCCACAATCCTGAGTAGTGACCGCTCAGTTGTCCTTTTCCCAGTAGTCCTATTGATTCAATGAATCACCAGGAAGAGAGGGTATAAGAGGAAAATAGAAATGCAGTTCTGTTTCCCAGGCTTTTTTTTTTTGGTGTTCCAAGCTATACAAGAGAAAAGAAAGTCTTCGATGTAGGGGAGGGATCCAGATTAACTGAGTGCCTAATAAGCCTATTTGTAATAAGCCCTACAATAGCTAGCATTTATATAGTGTTTTAAGGTTTGCAAAGAACTTTAAAAATATTAATTCATTTTTTTCCTTCACAACAGTCTGGGAAGGAAGGTGCTCTTATTTTTCCCCCTTTACAGATAAAGAAACTGAGTCATAGCTAGAGTAAGTGATCTGCTCACTGTCACATGGCTAGTAAGTATCTAAGGTAGGATTTGAACTCAGGTCTTCCTTACAACAGGTCCACTGTTCCATTCACCACATTAGATATGTATGTACTCTGTTCACTCTTAAATACCTCCAACACGGTCATGGCTGTGGCTGTGGCTGTGGCTAATGGAGGAAATGGTTAGAGACCTTTCCATTTGCCTCCTTCCTCACTAAAAGACATGCCCTAGTTCTTATTTGACTGGGAGCTTAAGAAAATGACTCTTTTCCCTCAGTTATCTTAACATGAGCCATATCCTAATGTTGGAAAGCACTAGGTTTGCCACAAAATTTGAAATAGGACTTATGCTGCCCATGAAAATTAAGCTGCACTTCAGTAGTATTCGTTATGTATAGAGTGTCAGTTATGTATAGAGTGTCATAATCTCCACAGGGCTCATCGTTGTGCATTTATTCCAATTCAGGGCAAACTAAAAGGAGAGAACATGCTTGCAATAACTGATCTCTCACAGAGTTTAGATTGTTACCATATAGAAGAACTTTGCTTACTTAGGGAAGTATTTATTTTTCAATACAAACCGCAATTTTCAATCCCATATTTAAGAAAAAATGATTTGAAATTCTGAGTAAGGTAAGTTATATTGTAAAATAAGTGTTTTGGAAAAGTACGGTACAAAATATTCCTAGTAA
>JAJHZJ010000195.1:7194222-7586722 GCA_023548195.1 Bettongia penicillata ogilbyi | reverse complement strand
GTGAAAATGTATGGAGTCTGGAAGTGAAGAGTCTTGAATTGAAGAGTTGTAGACAAGGAACATTAACGAGGCTGGTGTCGCTGGTTTAATGAGTATAGGTACGTAGGAGGGAGCTGTAAGGAGACTGGAAAGGCAGGAGGAGGCCAAGCTATGAATGGTTTTGAGTGCCAGAAGATTTTCTGTTTGATCTTGAAGGTGAGCCAATAGATTTGATTGAATAAGGAGGTGACATGGTTAGACTGTATTTTAGTATGATCACTTAGGCCCTAAGTTGAGGATGCCCTGGAGGTGAAAGACTTGAGGCAGAGGGACCAACCAGTCAGGTTATTGCAGTAGTCCAGATATAGCCTGTCCCAGGGTGGTGGCTGGCTGGCTGGCTGGTTGTTTGGTTGTTGTCCTTCCTTCTTGAAGTGGACCAAAATGACATCACTATGTTAGAGTCAAGTTTTATTGTATCAGACTGTGGCTGATCAGACCAATGTTCTACCACAGGTCAAACACAAATAGGCCATGTGAACGTTTGGGGTGGATTCTCTAAATTTTGATATCTTGGGCTTCTTTTGAGCTATTTCAATTCTGCTTTGCTCATAGAAGACAATACCTTCTACGATGTGGGCACACCATGCTGAGTGGTCCTGTGCCAGTGTCTCCCATGTCACACAACCAGTTCCAAAGTTCTTAAGAAAGACTTTGAGAATGTCCTTGTATCACTGCTTCTGACCACCATGTGAATGCTTGCCTTCCATGAGTTGTCCATATAATATTCTTTTAGACAAGTGTTAGGTTTTGCATTAAAACAACGTGACCAGCCCATTGGCCAGCCCATAGGAGTTGCACTTTCTGAAGTAGAGTTTGAATGCTTAGCACTTTAGTTTGAATAAGGACCTGAATGTCTGGTATTTTATTCTGCCGGGTGTTCTTCAGAATCTTCCTGAGGCAATTCAAATGGAAGCAATTCAGTTTCCTGGCATGGCGCTGGTATACCATCTAGGTTTCATAGCCATACAACAATAAGATCAGCACAACAGCGCAGTAGACTTTCAGTTTGGTCTAATATCTCTTCTTTCCCATACTTTCCTTTGGAGCCTCCTAAATGCTGAGCTAGCTCTGGCAATGCATTGGTCAACCCCATTATCAATGTGTACATCCCTGGAAAGTACACTACCAAGGTAAATGAACTTTTTCATGACATTCAGAATTTCTCCATTTGCTGTAACTAATGTTTCCACATATGGATGGTGTGATGGTGACTGATGGAGCACTTGTGTTTTCTTGGTGTTAATTGTTAGGTCAAAATTAGCACAAGCAGCAGAGAACTGATCCATACTTTGTTGCATCTCAGCTACAGAGGCTGCATTGAGTGCACAATCATCTGCAAACAGAAAATCATGCACCAACACTCCCTCCACTTTGGTCTTACCTTGTAACCTTTTCAGGTTGAAGAATTTGTTATCAGTTCTAGCTGACCTTGCTGCCATGTTTATTCTCATTGAAAGCATTTGACAACATGGCTGAACACATCATGCTAAAAAACATAGGAGCAAGCACACAGCCTTTTTTCACTCCATATCCATGTGACTGGGAAGGCACAAGAGCATTGTCCATTATCTAGAACCTAGGCATGCCATCATGAAATTGACGTACAATATTGATGAACTTCTCTGGGCAACCAAATTTTGACATAATTTTCCATAAACCCTCACAACTAACAGTATTAAAAGCCTTGGCCAGATCTACAAATGGTGTGTACTCTGTTCTGCTCCTGGCATTTCTCCTGGAGTTGTTGGGCAGCAAACACTGATTGTTTCTCGACCCTTTCTGAAGCCACACTGACTCTCAGGTACATGACTATCTTCCAGGTAAAAGTTCAGTCTATTAAGGAGGACTCTGGCAAGAATCTTGCCAGCAATGACTAAGAGACAGACTCCCCTGTGATTGTCACAGGACAATCTATTTCATTTACCTTTATAGAGATGGATAGTGGAGGCTTCCTTGAACTCTTGGGGAATAACCTCCTTTTACCATCTAACCTGGAAAATTTCAGTCAGCTTTTGTATGAGCAATGGACCCCCTACCTTGTAAATCTCAGCTGGAATAGAATCAGCACCAGGTGCTTTGCCACATAAAAGGAGCCTAATGGTGTAACTACCTCTTCTTCAGTTGGAACTTCAATTAGGGAGGGATTGACTTCAATGTGAGGTAAATGGTCAGTGACCTTTGATTCATTGATGGTGGTCTGTTGAGAACACTGTGAAAGTGTTCAGCCCATCTCTCTAAGATCATGTCCTTATCACTAATCAGTGTGGCTCCATCAGCACTGAGTAGTTGACGTGCAGGATAGGTCTTTGGCCCATAAATAGTCTTCAGGGCATCTGTAGCACCAATGTGATATTCATAGCACCTATGGGTGGTTATGAATATGCCGGCATAATTCTGAATTGGAAAACTTAACAGATTCTCCACATGGAAGACAAAACCAGAACATTTGTTTAAATGCCAGGAAGCTGAATCCCAACACCTGAAAACCAAATCCATCATAACAACAAAGAAATTTGGCTCCAAGTTCTTTTGTATCCATTACATAGGTTAATGGGAGTTTAGGGTGTCAACAGAACTTTACAGCAATAAAATGGGGATAACAAATAAGCACATAAAATAATATCTCAGGGTGGGACTTGAACACAGGCATCATCATTCCCCACTCCAACGAATGGGGCCCAAAATCTTAGGGTAAGGGGTGAAAGTCTTTTCTTCCATAGCTACTTCTTGCTGAAATTGGATGTAGAGCTGTCCCTGTCCCAAGGAGCCCCATTCAAGGGGTCAGTTATTTAGCTGGCATCTGGAGCTTGGTTAACACCAGGTCCAGGGGTAACACATCGCAGTCATGGACAGGGCTTGACATCTGGCTTAAACGATCAGGCATCTGCAAGTGGAGGGTACTAAGTCTGCAGGAAACAAAGCTAGCAAACAGGTTTTAACAGAAAGACAACAACAAAAAGACAGTAACAGGGTAGATGAAGAGTCAGCCAAGCTTCTGGAGTCCATGAACCAAATATCATAGTCTTACCCATTATTGTCTCCTGTTTTCTAATGTGCAGATTTGGAGTCATCATTCTGGCTAGAGGTGTACTTTCTTTAATCTGAGCTGGGGCCTGGCCAATTTCTTGTTCTCCCTTTAGGTGTGATGAACTTGGATACAGTGTTTCAAGAGGATTTGTAGGGGCAGTTCTTACTCCCTTATTCCATCTAATATTAAGCCCCTTTTCTCAGTATATTTTATATAGTTCATAAGTTGGAATACCATCTGTTCTTCCAAAATCTACTCCTGCTCTCAGTTAGAGATATAAGCATTTCTTTTTTGTCGGTCTATTCAGACTTTGACTCCTCTGGCTATTTACTCTTCTGCCTAGGGAAAATTTATCTTTTCCTCATTCCCCTAAGTCTCTTAACTGAGAAATATTTTCCAGCACCTCTGAAAGAGAATCCCCTATTTCCCCAATTAATAGAGTCAGAATTAGGTGCTTATAAGCAGGAGGAGCCGTCTTCACTATGATATTTCTGTGAGAAACTGCCGAGGGGGTACTCTGATAAGCCTTGGTGTCTCCCATCATTGTTGCTGTCTTCATTACCTCCTGCTTTAACTTTTTCATACAGTCTCTAAGCAAATACCAGGTTCTATCTCCACTAGGCCACATAGAGTCGGCAGGATGCCTGTTGCATCCATCTGCAGGTGAAGCTAACAGATTAATCGCATCATTATCTCCTTGCATATGGTAATCCCTAAAAGCTTGCTGTACAAAAGGATTCTGTAGTCTTATACATTTCCTATATATACCTATTTTATAGGTATAAAACACCTATAAATTTCAAGCAAACTACATTATCTATTGATATTCCTTTGGCACTTCCATCACTGATTCTCATCATCCAAGACACTAATGATCCTTTGGGTGAACCGACTTAATATATCAGTGACCTCCTGCTGAGTAAAATCCTCAATTACTTCCCTAAACACTGTGTGACCCTGCCCTGGTTCTCCTGTTTTCTTCTTAATATTGGGCAACTGTTTGCACTTGTAAGAGCCTCTTCACCTATTTTTGTTTCATTTTCTTCCCACACATCTTCTTCCCAGATGCCTGGGCCCTAGTTGGGCCCAGCTTGTGCAAATTCCTTTTGTTAGTTTTTCACTTATTTTTGAGAGCTAAATTGAATTAGCAGCATGTTCTTCTACCACCTGAGACCCTTTAGCTTGTTCTTCTAAAGGAGAGCCTGAATGCTGTGACACAAAAAAATTCCCATGCAAACCAGCCAACTTCTTTTCCATCTGTCCTTTCTCTTCTAGCAACTTGTCTTTGCTTTTACACATAAGGCAATAACTTGTCAGCAAGGCCCAGCCCCTCCTACACACCATTGGTAGTTCTTTCCCTTATTCTGTTGCTATTCCTTGCAAACATCTTTCAAAATCTCTAGGTTCTCCCTTCTGTAGCCTCGAGTCCCAGTTTTCATAGAGCCCTGTGCTTTTAGCCCATTCTCTTGCTGGAGGAATAAGGTAAATCCTCCCACCCTGAGATATCTGTTTCTCTCTCTAAAGTCCTTCTGCCTCCAATAGAGGTCTGATACTTTGTAATCCCATCCTCACCACCAATTGTAGTGCCAACACAGTGTTCACAGCACTTAGGTGGCTATGAATATGCCAGCGTAATTCTGAATTGCAAAATATAACAGACTCTCCATATGGAAGACAGGACCAAAACATTTATTTAAACACCAGAAAGTCAAATCCTAACACCAGAAAGCCAAAGTCTGATCACAGCAACAAAGAAATCTATATACAATAACAGTGCAGGGGGCACCACTATCCCCAAGCCTTCCCCCTGCTGGGACCTTCCGACAAATGAACACTCCCAACTTGCTGCCTTCTCCTCTCTTTCCCTCGACTCTGACTGTTGTGACCAACTTCCTGTCAGCTCTGCTCCATCCATTCAGCAAGCTCCTGCCACCACAGACTCATGAGACTCAGACTTTCATGTGACTCAAGTTGGTCACATGGGCTTATTAATGGATGGGAACGATCTTACCTTTATGCAAAAACACATTAACAATACAGCATCATATAAGCACTTTGTGTTATTACTATCAGCATAAAACTGAATCTTATCTATCTTCTTACTGAGCCCAAAATCCTGCATCTTTCTAAGATTTGCTTGTACTTTTGATGGAATTAAATGCTGCCTTCTTAGAGATGTATGAATAATTGGTAAATGATGAACTTTTTCACTCTTGGTAAACCCTATGGAGTTCCCATTTTTCATTTAGCAGCTTCTGAATTTCCCCATCATTTTCATCAAACCTTCTTGATGTTTAGGTAAATAGACAATTTTTAGGGTACCTTTTCTAGCCCATTTCCTCACACCAGGAGGTGAGCCGCGCAATGTTTAAAAAGCTGCTCAGAGGCCCAGGAGGCTGCTGAATTCTACTCCAGTGAGAAGATGACCCTATAGTTTGGATTACCTGTGTGCAGGATTGTGACTGCAACTCCCAGTGTATCCACACCTGCTGCTTTGTCACTTACCTGTTGCCGCAGGACTTTGAGATAAATAAAAATGGTATGGGTGATATCTTTTGATTCATGCATAAGTTGGATTTAAGTGAGGCAGAATTGCACAAAGTCATTGGCCTCACTCTCTCCTCCATGGTCATCACAGTCCAGTGACGGGACAGAATCAAGACAACTGGTGATGGCTCAAGATGCAGTGGATGACCTTGGCATCTTCGATTTTGTCTAACCAAGTTCTCAGCACTTCATGGCACCTGCTTCGGCTGCCTTCACGGCCATTGGAACAGATTGTTCTCATCCTCCCATTCCACCAGGGGAAGTCTACACATGTTTAGGTAAATACCCCACCCCTAACTCATCAATGGGTTTGAGACCCCTTGGTTACCCTCAACCCACTTTAGCCTGTCTGCTGAAATGGTTTACCAGCGTGAGGTCACTGCGCATGCTAAAACTTCTTGGAGCCAGGTGAGAGTTGGATGGAGCAGGTGGACAACAAAGATGGAAAGTAGCACTGAAAAGGGCTCAGCAGCCTTCACACTAGAGGTACTAGTCTTCTCTGAACACACTCTCCACCCCCACAGTGGTGGCAGTATCAGAGAAAAGAAGAGGCATATACAAGGTTTCTCAGAAGTCTTGGCCCAAAACTTTCGAGCCACTTTGTATGAGAGAGGCTATGAAAGTAGAGGAAACAGAAATTACAACAGATTGGATATGGTGGGGGTGGGGGTAACACAATTGGGGGTGACCCTGAGATTGCGTATCTGACAGGGAGGATGGAGGTGGCCTCAACAGTAATGGAGAAGTTTGGGAGGGCTTGAGTCAAAAATGAGGAAGTTAAGTTTTGGACATACGGAGTTGGACGTATGATTCTGGGATGTCTGTTTACAGATCTCCAATAAGTAGTTGGAGATGCAAGTCTCAAGGTTAGAAGAGAAGTTAGTGACTGTTAGTAAGGTGTTGTTTATGAGAGACACAGAAATCCCTGTGATTCATAGTCTCTGCATTGGAGATGGGAGGGGGTAAGACCTTTTACAAAACATTGTATCCTGTGCTGCCTTTTCTACTACTACATGATCCTTGTTTCATGTTGCCATGAGGAGTCATCAGACATTTTATTCCTTCCTCACAGATGCTTGCGTACTTCCGCAGTCACCTTTCCTTTGAAATTGACATTTTTCTTTAACCACCAGGTGATGGCGATAAGCATTCACTAGGGAATGCCTTGCTCACTAGGCAGAAATACTAAGTAAGTGCCCTGTACTCCCTGGTTATAAGACTCTATCCCTTAGCTCTGCCTCTCTTCAAGGGGCAGTGTTGGCTTGTTATCAAGAGATATGGGGATTTTTCAATCTACCCAGTCAAAATTAACCATTATAAAATCACGCTTCCTTTTGAAATGCCTGTATTTCGTTTAATTCTAATGCAATAGAGTTGGTTCTCCACAGAAGCAGACATACATTCCTGAATGATAGTTTTTTTCTCAGCATATCAGTAAGAAAATTATTAGTATAAAGAACAAAAAACAACAAGAACAGAATGCATAAATAAAATAGTAGATACCTGCTAAGTGGCCTTGAGCGAATTGCTCTTTTTAAACCCTACAACTCCCTCTAGATAGGGTCAATCTGGATCCAAAAATTCTAGGGCATGAACGTGAAGGACATATCAAGATAGTATACATACCTCACAGTGCTGAAAAAAAACTGAAACAATTTTGATGGCCATAGAAGCAAACTATATGTCAAAGGAATATTTTTAGTGTCTAATAAAGTGAGAGAGAGAGAAAAACAGGTAAGCATTTTTTCACCATGAAAGGCGTTGAAGGCAGAGATTCAAAATCTTAATGATTGAGGATTAATGGAAAAGGTGCTAAGTTATATTAGGTGCTTAGTTTTTTAAAGTATTTCAGTTGCTTCAATAGAGGGTTATATTTTTATGAAAGAAAAGGAAAGATAAGGAAAATTCAGTTATGATCTCTATCTCATTTAGACACATGCTTTACATGTGTTATTTGATCCTCAGAATAACCCTATGAGATGGGTGCTATTATTATCCATAGATGAAGAAACTGAGGCAGACAAAAGTTTATTGACTTTGACCAGGGTCACATAGCTAGTATGTATTTGAAGCAGGATTCAAACTCAGGTCATCCTGACTCCAAGCCTAGTTTATGTTGCCTTAATTCACCAGTTGCACAAAGCCTTCTCCAATAATTCCAGGAAGCACTGATAGAGTACTCCCCTTCCTAATTACTTGTTTCTTTTATTACCTGAAAAGTACAGAAAATAGTATTCAGTTTCATACTTTATCATATACCCTAATGCATTGTTGAGCTGATATTGTTTGAAAATGAGTGCACATACATCAGTTTTTCATCAGCTTACCTTAAATTGCTAAAACTTTAATTCAGCCACTTGGAATGAACATATCTGTGTATTGAATAATACAGATCTTAAAACATATTATTCCTCTGTCTTTGTAAACAGAAACTGAATCATTTTCCAATAAGCTGTTAGGAAAATTGGATGGCAATTTGGAGAAAAATAAATTTGAGCCTTTGTCTCTCAGCATATACTGTAACAAATACCAGTTAGAGATAAGAATTATATGTATATGTGCATATACATATTTAAAGTTTAAAAAAATGAGGCAGTACACTTGTCCCAAATATGAAGGGAAGAGAAATTATTAACTATCAGGTAGTGGAGGAAGTTACTAGGGATGATATTAATAGGTTTCATTATACCAAAAAAAATTATAATGAAAAGCAATAAAACCAAGATAAAAAGAAAAGCATCAGTTTGGGGAAAAAATTTAATGATGACTCGATTAAAGCTTGACACTGACAATTTACTGACAGTAATTTACACAATATTAACCGGCATAGTTAAACCCTCTGCCAACGTCCTTTACAAGGATTGTTAGAAATATTCCCTCCATGGACATGTGCTCCTCTCACACATGTTCTAAGAGTTTCATGAACTTGGAATTTTTTAGCTTTGACTAAAGTTGATGGCTCATACTCTTATAGATTCTTCTTTGCAAATAGAAAAATTAACCTTCCAGAATGAATATCTGCATTGATCACATTGGGGAAAATATTGAACTTAAAGACAAGTATGCAGAACATTGTCCGGAATGGAAATAACACAATTAGAGTATTTAATTTTTAAAATTGCTAAGAAGAGCCCCCACACCCACATTCAGGCAGAGAAGACATTCAGAAGGGGTCAAGATTCATGAAAGAGAGAAAAAACAAACAGGTACAATACTGGAGGCAGAAGTGATAGCTTCAACTTCCAGGATAGATATCTCCAGGATGACAGGACAGAATGGAAACACTTTTCTGAGTATTTGTTGGACCTTTCTTGTTGGGGTGAATTGAAGTTCAGGGTCAGGCAAAAAAAGTGGGGTAAAGGTCTTGGAGCTTGTCAGCCTTCAAAAAGAGTGAGGTGAGAACACTTAGAGAGAGAGTGATTAAATATGCACCATTTTCTTAGAAAGTACAAGTCCAGTTAGCCCAGTTGTATGCTGGTTTTTAAGGAGAGAGAAAAACAGAGTCTCAACCCATTTCTCTTCAAAACAAGAAGCAGCAAAGAAGTGAAGGAAGGCTAGAAGCAAAAGAAAAAAAACCTCTTTAGTATAGATCTATACACAGACATGTAAATATACATATGTATGCATATATTAGTAGTATTTGTTTTGACACAACAGGTACTACCCAACAAGTACCCAAACTCCAACTACATGTATTAATATTATAATATATAATATCTAACATACAATTATATAACATCTTTATATATTATGCTATAAATATAAGGCCTATACTTTAACATCACAATAAATAGTATAATTGCATAATATGTGTATATATATATTTTATGATATATATACACACAAATATGTACATGGATATATACACATTTAGTGATCCATTTTATTTTGATATCATTGACACTGCCCAACAAATACCCAATATATGTATATATATTACATTTATACATTATATATATATATATATATTTTTTTTTTCAGATTGTAGCACATGTAGAACTCATTGGTACTTTTTATTTTCCCATAATAGGAATATATTAGAAGTGGTTTGTTTTATCTTATTTTTCTGTTTCATTTTGTCCTTGAGAGCATTTGTTTCTTTTCTACATTCTTAACAAGTGAGAGAGCGGCACAGAAGGTCATTATAGAGCAACTAGGTGTATTTCTCAAGGACTAGAAGTGCTTTCTGTGGAGGCGTAACATTTTATGGAATATTCTCTGTCAGATTGCAATCTGGGAATTCCAGACCAACTTCACCTAATATTGCTGGATCAAATTTCTTTTAATCTCACTTTGCTAATGGGTAGAATTTGATCTTATAATTGTTCGTTCTTGAAGTTTTCATATTATCCAAGTGCAAAAGTAGGAGCTGTCTCAAGTAGGTGGGAATTGTTGCCTCCTGGTTGAAATTCAAAGGAAGAAAACAATGTAATCCTCAAAGAAGTACTGCCCCAATAGACTGCTTCTCTAATCCTTAGCTGTCACTGAGAAACATTATTGTCGTTTCATTATAATTTTCAAAAAACTTCAGTAAGCAGCTTGTGAATATCAGTCTTCGATGGACAAATAGCCAAAAAAATATGAACAAATACTTAAAAAAGAGAAATGTGTATATGAGAAAATTAATAATTTTAATACGTGATATACCCTTTTCTGACAAAACTCCCATTTTTTGTGGTTGCTTAGTCATGTCTGACTCTTCGTGACCACATTTGGGGTTTTCCTTGGCAAAGATACTGAAGCAGTTTGCCATTTCCTTCTCCAGCTCGATTTTACAGATGAGGAAGCTGAGGCAAACAGGATTAAGTGCTTTGCCCAGGGTCACACAGTGGGTAAGTGTCTAAGGCTATATTTGAACTCAGAAAAATGAACCTTCTTGACTCCAGGCCCTGTACTCTACTGCACCACCTATCTGTCCTTCCTCCACTTTTAGCCTGTCTAAAATAGAGATGTCTCCCAGCCTCAGCTGGCTGAATAATGTAATTTCTTCCATACACTAGGGCATTTGCCTGGTTAGGGACCCTTACTTTTGTTTACCCCAGCATTATCGAAGGGGGAGGCAGTGGGATGACTCATGTCCTTGCTTTTCCTAATCAAAGTTTGAGGTGACCTGGTTAAAACAAAAAGAGATTAAGTCAGTTAAAAACTTGATAGGGATGGCTTATGTTTTTCTAACCAAGATTGCAGGAGGCAGCTATCTCTCATGGAACAACTGGCATTCTTTGAGTATCAGAGAGGGGTGGTATCAACCACACTTGAAGGCCAATCCACCCTCCAATCAGGATTGCCTTTGTTTGTCAGGAAAGTCACAATGATGTACTTACTGTCAGAAGGAAGACACCTGGATTTAAAGAGTCATGGGATGCTCACTTGGGGTCTTTGGTCACCCTAAGAGACCAATGACCTCAATTTAGTGGTTATTGCTAACATAACTAAAAAAGCAATTAATCATACCTGGGATTTTGTTTCTTGAAATTTCATCTGCTGCAAATGGCAAAATAAACATAAAAATGTATTACCTCACTGATAACTATAGAAATGCAAGCTAAAACATATATAATATACCCCCTCACACTTGTCAGTTTGGTAAAAATAAATACAAATAATAAAATTCAATATTGGAAGTGCCAGGAACTATTAGTCATAGCAAGGCATTTGTGTGCCTAAGCAAGATATCAATCATATTCCTTCTGTCTACTAGAGGCTTTGAGCCTTTGCCACAACTAACACTCATGACTTGCTATTACAAAATAAATACCAATATTCTATAGGGATCAGACTTTTCTAGCATTAAAACACATGTATTTATTATTAAAAAGTGTTCTTTGAACATCAGTGTGCTGCGTCATAGGTAGCTGCCTACGCCTAGTTCTATTTTTAGAAATAGGCTCACATATACACTTCTGTTGCTTCTACTCATTGGGTTTTGGGAAAACCTGTTTTCTGAGAAGTTATCAATGCGTTTCCATCTGCATCATTTGAGAGAGTACCCACACATCAAGTAAACCAGAGATTATCAAAATGTCAACACAAACATGAGCCTCACCACTGCATAGTGTGATGGGTGAAATCTGAGAAAACAGAGAAAACAAAGGTTTGAGCTTCCAAGTATATCAGTTTATTAAACAATGCATACCAATTGCATAACAAATTGTGACCAGGCTTCCTCACCTTGATATTGGACCCTAAATATAGGGGGAGATTGATTTCTATGCATGAAAAGAAAACAATTAACAGGATATAAACCAGTATACAAGATTGGGTCAATCTGATTCTAATTGAAGGAAAGATTAGGGGCTTTCCAAGTTGGAGGAGAGGGGTAAAGTGAACAGGAGTTATTCCCTGAAATCAGAAAAAGGTATCTTATTCTCTCCCCGCAGGTATCTGTATTCAATCAAAGGAACAAGGAAAAAGTAACTGACTGACCAACATAGGGCTAGTTTTCAGATAAGATATATGGGTTGCTTGAGGTATAGAATTGTGAGAAAACTTGATCAATCTTCGGATGTGACTGGGTTTCTGGTCAGCATAACCCAGGTCCTTAGTTAAAGGTGTCTAAGACCAGTAGTCCAACTTACCAGCCACGCAAGGTTAAGTTCAACTAATGTAATATTTTTTTTTCTTCACAATTCCCATAATTAAATGGAAAGGGAACTGAGGTAGATCCAAAATTAAGTCACAAGATGGAATCAGTGTGGTTAACTCAATTCCCACAAAACCATCATTGGAATACTCATTCACAATATATATGTGTATATATATGTATATATATATACACATGTATGTATATATACATACATGTGTGTATATATACATATACATACACACACACATATATATATATATGTAAGTATGTGTGTATTTGCTGCCTCTACTTTCTGGTCAGTTTCTTCTCAAGACTTTTTGATTTGACTTCTGACCAACCATTCCACTGTTACCAAATCCAATTTAATTTTTATCCTTCTTGCCCTTTCTGAAGCATTTAACATCACTGATAATATCTTTTTTTTAATACTTTCATTTTCATTGCCTTCTATGATCTATACTCTCAGAGTTTCTCTCCCATCTGTCTGACCATTTCTTTTAACTTTCCTGGTTCCAGATTTTTTTCCTATTCCTTTAACATGGCTGTCCCCTAGAGATTCGCCCTTGAGTCTCATCCTCATCTCTCTTGGAGATCTCATTCATTCCATTGGCTTGAATTAAAATTTCTGTGCAGATAATTCTTGCTTTTAAATCTCCACCTTGACTTTATATTTTCTATTCAGTCTTGCATCTACATCTACCTGCTGAATATCTTCACCCAAGACTTCTATTGGCACCTCCAACATAACATGTCATCTTCCTCTCCAAATCTCTGTGATCTCTTTCTCCTTAACCTTTCTAATTCTGCTGGTATCATCACTATATTTCCAATTCACTAAGACACAAAAACCTAAAGCCATTTTTTACTATCCCTCTGTTTTACTCTCTGGAACCAGTTAGTTGCCAAGTCCTCTTAAATTTATCTCTTCAATATCTCTCTGGTTTCTTTCCATTATCTCTGTAACAAACAGTTTAACACCTCATCAGCTTTAACCTAGACTATTGAAATCATGTCTAATCTCCTTTTAGTCTGTCTCCTCTCCAATCTAGCCTTCCCAGGGTTGCCATCGTAATCTTACTGAATGTGACTGGGCTGGTCACCTTATCCTCTGTTCAGAAATCTTTAGTGGCTGCTCATTACCTATCAAATTTTAAACCCTTTATCATGGCATTCAAAGTCCTCCATAATTTGATTTAAACCCATTTGATTCTTATGTCATAACTTTCTATTTTATATCCTACATACCAGTCAATCTGGACTTTTAACCCCATTCATCTTTGTCATCTTTAGTCTGCCGTTGCTAATACTCTACCCCATTTCTGCAACAGACTCTCTATCTCTACTTGTTAAAATCTCTCCCTTTCTTCCAGATCCTATTCTCATGCTTCTCTCTCAATAATTATTGATCTGATATACTGTATTAGATTGTAAGTTATTTAAGGGAAGAATCTGTATTTTATTTTGTATCTGTATCTCTGACACTAGCCATGGAAAAGTCACTTAACCTTATAGAGCATCAATTTCACCATCTGTTAAATGGAAATAAAAATAGCACCTTCAGGTTGACAAAGCATTTTACATTTGTTATCTCTTTAAATTTGAATTTAATTTAAATTTAAATCTGGCTTTTTTTTATCAAGATCAAATGAAATGGTATACATATAGCGCTTTATAAACCTGAAAGCACTGTATAAATGTCAGCTATTTATTATTTCATTTTTGCATCCATGGTACTAAGAATGGTATTTTGCACATAGTGTGTGATTGATAACTTCGTTGATTTGCAAACAAGAAGGGTCCTTATTATCCTGGTCCTCTGAGCAAACCATTTGTAGGATTAGCAATGTCTCTTAGTAATTCAAGTGAACCAAGTCAAGTGGCCAGGTGTGATCTTCAGCATCAGGATGTGCCTGCCACCAGAAAGGCAGTCCAGTGGATAGAGTCCTGGACAGAGACAGGGGGACCTGAGTTTGAATTCTGCTTCAGACACTTAGTAGTTGTGTGACCTTGGCCAAATCATTTAAACTCTCTCAGTCTAAGTTTCCTCATCTGTAAAATGGGGCCAACTACAACTAGCGGGGCAGCCGCCCCACAGGGACATTGTGAAGCTCAAATGAGATAATGTGCATAAAGTGCTTTACAACCTTGAAATTTCATATCAGTAGTAGGGGATAGGAGAGCTTATCTTGGAGACAGAAAGATCAAGTCCTAACTCAGCGCATACCGTGTGACCCTGGGGCAAGTCACTCCAATTTTCAGTACTCTAGGTAACTCTAAGGCTATAAACTGCAGAGAGAACAGGTACACACATTGATAAAGGGAGCTTCCTCATTCAGGAGTTCTCTATGCCAGTGAAATTATAGTCCCTATCCTTAGTCAGTGTGTAGGGCTACTGTCTTGACAAAGAGGCTGCGGTGACCAGCTTATGAAAACATGTTTATGAAAACATGTGACTCCTGTTGTTTCTCCTTTCCTGTTCTACACCTGTATATATGTTCCATTCTGGTTGGTGTGTGTTTAGTGATTGGCTCTCTTATTCTTGTGTAACTTCCATCGAACACTAGCAGTTATATACAGTTTCAACAGGGAACAATACCTTGGAGTTTCTGAATAGCTGAAAAGGTAAATAAATAATCAGCACTTGTTAAAATGGATGGCACTACATGTTCTTCCTGCTACTTCCTATACCATGGTGTAGCAGGAAGAATGCTGGGCTAGGAGCCATCCTAAGCGTCTTTAAAAGCAAAGTTGTGCCAAATGCCAATCATTTGTGTCCGGGAACATGTGAGCAAAGTAATGGAAGCTCTACCTCATCCAGTGATCCAGGATCTGTCTCATAGGTTAGGGATGACAGTGAAGCATCGCCATGAAATTTCGCCTGTTTCACTAGGTCTTTCTTAAGGCAAAGAGTTCTGCACACAGAATGCAGTATTGTAGGTACAGCCAAAGCACAGTTTGTACAAAGGCAAGTTCCAGAACTGAGCAACTGCCCCTCTCCTTCAGAGATTTAATTCTCAGAAGAATTCTAGCCCTCAGAGAAGCAGTTAAAAACTAGGGTAAAAGCAACTGTCACCATAGGTGTGGCCCATCCGCCTTTAAAGATGCAAATTAAGCATGGAATCTCAAATGTTGCTTCACATGAGAAAGATGCAATTAGCTGCTGTAATAATTGTGCTCTTTGGGTCTCGCTTTGTTTCACAGGGGTTTTAATTAAAGGCCTACTGATGTTGGAAAGTCACATTAATTATTCATCTCACAAACATTTACATAGAGTTCCCTATTCCCCTTCAATAAATTATCAACTTCACATCTCCATAATTTAATCAAAATTGCTAAAAATACACCATTTCAGGCCTCTATCCCTCCTCTCTCAGGCTTTATCCCTGCAAAATTGTTTGTTAGTGGGAAAGACTTCCCACTGTGACTGAGAAAGAAAGAAGAAAAATTGGTCCCCTGACACTATGTGGATGGTGTGGATATTTTTTTCCCCCACTGTCACATTGGTTGGTAGAAAGCTGTGTTTTGCAAACGTCGATGATTCTTTGCAGAAGGGAGAGGGGGACTACAACATTGTGCTGTTATTAAAAGCCAACATGATGCTGGAGTGTATTAATAGAAACATGAAATGCAGGGATAAAGAAGCATTCCTCCCACTAGCCTTGGCACTGTGGTTTCAAGGTTTGACCCATTGAGCACACCTGAAGCCAGGCAAATGTCAAGGGACAGAAGGTGCAGTTAAAATACAGGAAGACAGGAGCAAGATAGCCAGTCTTACATTCCATTTCATGTCATGTAAAGTATGGCTTATGGAGAAGGCTGATGGAAATGAACCAGGAAGCCAGATGTGAAGACTGCAGTAGAGTGGGAATCAGTAGCGCAACAGAAAGTCATCAATAAGCATTTATTAATTGACTACTGTATGCTTGGTCCTACACCAAATGCTGGGGATGCAAAGAAAGGCAAAAGCAGTGTCCTCAGGGAACTCACAGGCTAATGGGGGAGGTAACATGCAAAATAGCATGTATGAACAAGATATAGATGAGGTCAGTTGGAGATAATCATAGATAGAAGGCACTAGAATTAAGGAGAAAAGTTTTTTTGCAGTAGGTGGGATTTTAACAGACTTGAAGGAAGCTTGAATGTGGATCAGGGAGGAGAAAGTTCCATGCATGAGAGGCAGCCAATAAAAATGCGTGGAGTTGAGGGATGGAGTATCATGTGTAAGGGGCAGCAGTCCAGGGTCCCTGGATTATGGGGTACATGGAGGGGAATAAGGTACAAGAAAACTGGAAAGACAAGAAAGGACCAGGTTACAAAAGGCTTTAAAAGTCAGTCTGGAGGACATGAAGAAAAAGTGTGATGGACTCAGTATCAGAAGATCTGAATGAATCAGCTGCCTCCATGACAGCTTTCTCATCCCATCCCTTTTTCTCCTCTCACATGACCACTACCCTTGTTCTGGCTCAACAGAGCTATTGTAATAGACTTTTATTGTTCTCCCTGCATCCACAGTCTTTTCCCTTTCCAATCCATCCTCTACACAGCTGCCAAATTAATCTCCCTAAAGCTCAAGTCTGAACTTTTAATGCCTCTCCTCAAAAATTTTCGGTGGCTCCCTATTGCCTATGGGAGAACTAAAGGGCTCCATAATCTGGCTCTCAAATACCTCCCTTTCTAGACTTATTGCATATCATTCCCCTTCGTGCATATTCCAATCCAGTCAGACTAGTCTATTAGCTGGTATCTAACAGGGAGAGAAAACCAAGTCAAGAACACAAGCAATAATAATGAACTTTTATCATGAGGAATAATATCCCATCTCCCTGCCTTTGCACAAGCTGTCCTCCATGCTTGTACGAACCTTCCTTGCTTTTTGCCTTTTAGGATCTGTCGCTTCTTTTAAAGCTCAGCAAATATGCTACCTCCTATGCTACTTTCCTTACCCTTCCAACTGTTAGTATTCTCTCTACCCTCAAATTATCTTGCCTTTACTTATCTGTATACGTGCCTTCCCCACCCTTCCCACCCCCACCTGCAAATAGAAAGCAGTTTCTTTGAGATCTGTGACTGTTTTGTTTTGTCTTTGAATCCCGAGCTCTCAGCCTAGAACTTTGTAGGGCAACAGAAGCTTAATAAATGTTTGTTGAATTGAATTGCAGTCTGGTTCTGATCCTGTCTCACTATGACTGGCGGCAAGGTACTTAGACTTGCTAAGGCCCAGTTTTCTCACCTGTAAAATAGGGATGATATTACCTGTATCAAGGTTATTATGGGAAAAATTGGAGTCATTATCTTTGTCAGTAGCAACCACTGTGGTCCTGTTGTTCTGTAGATATATCTGGAGGATGATAGCATGCTTATACTACAGTCTGTTCATCATCTCCCTAAAGGATTTGCTCATCTTCTTGACTTATACATATCCATTAGATTGAAATAACCCATGAAATTCCCTTATTAGATTGCAAGCATCTTGAGGGAATGGACTTTCTTTTTAAAATTTGTATCTTCAGTGCTTAGCACAGTGTCTGGCATACAGTAGATGCTCAATAAATGTTTATTGACTATTATTCATTTGAATAACCACAACTGGACACCTTTTTTGCCTTTTGACATAGCAAAGACCCCAGTGAACTTCAGAGGGGCTGCTGAGTGTCCATGAAGTCCAGCATACCATTGGTTTTAGAGAGCTATAAGATTTGTTCCTCCAGACTACATCCTAGGCTTCAGTGTACCTTGAAGATTCCTGAGGCTATGTGAAGGGGTTAGGTTTCGGGTAAAATAATTTGAGACCCATTTTTATTTCAGAGAGCCTGCTTTAGATGTCTGAAGACAGAAGCATTTCCATGTTTGCTAGACAGTCAAGGAATATAGAATTCTCCCTTCCCAGACATGTTTCAGTCATGTCTGACTCTTTGTGACTCCATTTGGGGTTTTATTTGGCAAAGGTATTGGAACTATTTGCTATTTCTTCTCTAGTTCATTTTGCAGATTGGGAAACTGAGGCAAACAGGGTTAAGTGACTTGCTCAGGGTCACATAGTATGTGTCTGAGGTCAGATTTGAACTCAGTCTTTCTGACTTCAGGCCCAGCATTCTATTCACTTTGCCACCTAGCTGCCAGTTCTTTTCAAATACCTCATTGTGATGTGAAAATGTCTGTGTCAAGTTTAACCAATCAGGAAAATATTTTGGGACTCACAGACTATACTTACTCTCTCAACACAAGCCTAGTTATGTTTGGAAATCCCCATCATCAGGAGGTCAGCCCCTAGGGGGATGAATCCTTTGGCTACGATGACCCATAAATCAGTTAAAAATATGAAATGGGCATTCTGGGTATAAGGTATTTTCACATCTCAGAATCTGAGTGTCTTGAGAAGACCTCTGGCAAAAACTTTAGCCTAGACTGCACCCACGTGGTCAACTCCAACTCAAAATAAACTATGGGTCTCCTATAGGCTTGAGTAATTTTTCCAGTTTTAGGGAGAATAGCTATTTGAGGGATATTGATAGTGGATTTTGGAAATTACCTTACAGAGGTCTGTCAGTGGAACTGTGATTTTATCCACCTAGGTAGATTGACTTTGTTGATAAAGATCTCCAGCCTGTCCACACCTACCCCATGCCTACCCACGCCGTACCATCCCAAGAGTATTTTGGCAGCAGGGTGTCCCTATAGTCTGTAGATAGATAGCTTTTATTTATAAAGGACTTTTGATGTATAATAACCCTTCCAACAAACCTGTGGGGCATATAGTGTAGGTATTCTCATTTTACAGATGAGGAAACTGAGATTCATAAAGATTAAGTAACTTGCCCAGAGCCACTTAACCTTCTGATTCTAAGACAGGGTTCTTTCCACTCTACTATGCTTGATTTTTTGTCAGTTTATGCCTATTGGCAGGTGACAAATTTATTCAATTCCTTTCACAAACATTGATTAATCCTCTTCTATATGCAAGGAACTAATATTCATTCATTCATTCTCTCCCTCTCTCTCTCTCTCTCACTTTCTCCTTCTCCACTTACACACATATGTATACAGACAGGACACTTCTATACTCCTGACTGAAGGCGAAGCTCTTATGCTAGTTATAATTATGGGCGCATTTGTTAATCAGTGGACTATTAGCATTGGAGAGGGGTATCTAGGTGGCATGGTGGATAGAGTGCTATAACTTGAGTTAGGAAGACTCTTTTTCCTGAGTTAAAATCTGGCATCATACACTTAACAGCTGTGTGACCCTGGGTAAGTCATTTAACCCCAATTGCCTCATTTTCCTTATCTATAAAATGAGCTGGAGAAGGAAATGGCAAACCACTCCAGTATCTTAGCTAAGAAAACCCCAAATGGGGTCCTGAAGAGTATGAGCCAGCTGAATAAAGGCTGAACATAGCAATGGATAAGAGGCTACGTAACATGTAACAACATAGAGGGGAGGTTGAGAAGAGGAAAGAGAATGACAAGAATAATGAGAGGGGAGTAAGTCCTCAAGAAGGACAGAAGAGATGGGAAGTAAGTGATTGAGAAGTCTGTGAGTAGTCTTTCCTTCCATAGGAAAACCATGAAGAAAGTAACACCCTGATGTATGGTAGAGTAGGAGACAGGCCGGTAACAGCAACTGTACATGGGGACACATGGAAGGGCACACATCAGAATGCAGGTGTGTCAGGGTCTGGCCATTTAGTCACTGTAAAGCAGCTGTTACTAGTTGTTCGCTAACTTACACCATCAGAGGTAGGTCCAGTGCTGGTGATGATCAGCCCAGCCTGCTTAGTTCAGGAAAAGCCAGAGTGATTTGAGAAGCTCGTATCCTGGCCATTGTGGTCTTGGGATTCCATCATCCTCTCCTCCTATATGTGAACAAATGCTCATCACTCCCTGAGATTTCCTTCTATAGGACTTGGAGCCCAGGGTTCTCACCCAGGATATTTGTGTTGAGGGAAAACAGGGGCTTCTGGTATAATGGTCTATCCTGATTCCTTTGTCTTGTGGGAACAACGTGGGGGGTCACAACTCATCTATTTAATCAATCAACACTTATTTATTAAACATTTACCATGGCACCAGACTGGGTACTAGTGATACAAAAATGCAGTAAAAAGGAGTATCTATGTTCACAGTTGAATGGAAGGGACAGCATGTATATAAATAGGTACATACAATATAACATACAAAGTAGTTGTAAACTCACCTTCCTTAGGAAAGCTCTGGCAGCTGGGAGGATTGAGAAAGGCCCCAGAGAGAAAGTGGCATTTGAGCTGAAGCTTAAAGGAAGTCATGGATTTTAAGAGACAGATGTAAAGAGGGAAAGTGTTCCTGCATAGAGGATAGATAGGAGATGTAGTGTCCTGTGTAAGAGATAAGTAAGCCAGTATAGTTGAACCATAGATTGTGTGGAAGGGAATAATAAGTAAGAAAACTAGACATGTTGGAAGGGGTCCATTGCTGCTTTAAATGCTATAAAGGACATATGAAGAAAGAGGCTATCTACATTCAGAGAAATAACTGATAAATAGAAGTATGTATAGAATAAATTAACATGTATATGTGTGTGTATATATGTATATATGCCATATATATAATATGTGTGTGTATACACACACCATACATATACCTATTTGTGTCTCATGGCAGCCATCTCTGTTGGGAGAGAAAAAAGGGAATTCATATGGTAACTTTGTTGTAAAATGGACAGCAAGTTGTATATAGTGAATTTGTGGTTTCATATGCAATCATCCTTTTTATTGTTTGTGTTATGGAAATGCTTGTTTCATTCCATATATTAAAAATAAATATTTTTTTAAAATGCTAAGCAGAGGACTTTATAGTTAATTTTAAAGGTAATAGGAAATCAATGGAGTTTATTGCAAAGGAGGCAGAGGGAGGAGGTTATCTGATGAGACCTACACTTTAGGAAGATAAATTTGGCCTCCACAGAAGGTGAATTGGAGTGGAGAAAGATCTGAGTCAGGGATACCAATACAGAGGCCATTCCAATAGTCTAGCCAAGAGGTGATAAGGACCTAAGCTAGGGTGATATCTGTCTGAAGTAGGGAAAAGGGGACATATAAAAAAGATGTTCTGATCTGGAGTCAGAAAGACCTGAGTTCAAATCCACCTCAGACACTTATTGGTTATGTCACCCTAGACAAGTCACTTAACCTCTATCTGCCTCAGTTTCCTCATCTGTAAAATGGGGATGATAATTATAGCACTTACCTCTAAGAGTTTTTGTGAGGATAAAATGAGCTAAGATTTTAAAAGCTCTTTGAAAAACTTAAATGCCTATATAAATTCTAATTATTATTATTAAGCAGAAATGACAACGTTTAACAATTGATTGGATATATGGGTTGAGAGAATGAGATGTCAAAGGTGACAAATGAGGTTGTGAACCTGAGTGACTGGAAAGTTGTGCCCTCAACAATAACAGGGAAGTTCAGATGAAGGGAGAGTTTGGTGGGAAGGCTAATGAGTTCTGTTTTGGGCATGTTGAGTTTGATATGCCTACAGGACATCCATCTCCAAATGTTCAATATGCAATTGGTGATGCTGCAATTCTGGAGAGAAACTAGGGCTAACTATATAGCTCTGGAAATCATCTGTGTAGAGATAATTAACACATGGGAGCTGATGAGGTAAGTCACATAGAAAACTAGCTTGGGATAGAAATAGCTCCAAGGCTGATTAAACTAGCACATATTTTACAGAATAACAGAATTTTAGTGTTGGAAGGGCCCCAGTGGCCAGATAGACAAAGCCATGTCTGAAAAAGGAACCCTCACTAAAATACCCTTAACAAAAGCCAGTTAGCTGCTGCATGGTGGATAGATTGTAGGATCTGAAGTTATCAAGACCTGATTTTGAATCTTACTTCAGACACTTACTAGGTGTATGACCCAGGACAAGTCAGTCAGTCTCTGTGTGCCCCAGATTTTCATCTGTGAAATAAGGGAATTGGATATGATGGTCTCTGAGGTTGCATTCTGCTCTAAGTCTATGATCATTCGATCCAATAGAAGAGTAACCCACAACCTAACTGGGGTAGTAATGTGAAAACTCAAATAGAAACCCATGCTACTAAACCATACGATCCTTATAGGCTACACATGTATTTAGAAACCACATTTTCTATGTCATATTGTATTTTTATTTATTTTGTTGACTATTTTTCAATTACATTTTAATTTGTTTCCACTGCACTAGCAGCATATTTGACTCTTCTGTTACAGGGCTTTTCATTTCACTTTTGCTGCTGTGAGTTGTTTCAGTTATGTTCAACTCTCCATAACCCCATTTGGAGTTTTCTTGGCAAAGACACTGGAGTAGCTTGCCATTTCCTTCTCCAGTTCATTTTGCAGATAGGGAAACTGAGGCAAACAGGGTTAAGTGACTTGCTCAGGCTCACACAGCTAATAAATGTCTGAGGTCAGATTTGAACTCACGAAGATGAATCTTCTTGACTCCAGGTCCTGCACTCTCTCGACTGGGTGAAAATTATTAGGAATTTTTTTCTGACATCAAATTTAAATCTACCTTTTTGCAACTACCTCCCCATGACTTCTATTGCTGTCTTCTGGACCCAAAGAGAACAAATATCCAGTCTTTCTTCCACATGACAATCCTCCACATACTTGAAAAGGACCTATCACAGATCTCCCAAGTCTTCTCTTCTCCAGGCAAAACATCTCTAGGTTCTTCAACCACTGTTCCCATAACATGAACTCAAGCACTTTCCACATTCTGATTGCCCTTACCTGGATGCTCTCCGTATATTAATGTCCTTCTTAAACTGTGGCATCTAAACCTGGACACAGTAGGACAAGTGTGGTGTAGCAATGGCAGAGTACTGATGGTCTCCCACTTCCTTCTTCCTGGTATCTCTGCCCCACTGTGGGGGAATCCCAAGTTCACATCAGCTTTTTTGGCTGCCACATCAAAATGCTGAATTCCTATTGAGCTTAACGTCGACCAGCCTGTCCCACTAGTCTTTTTCAGACAAACTGCTTTCTAACCAGGCCTTCCTCATCTTATAATTATTTAGCTGACTTTTGAACCCCAAATATGAGGCTTTTTCCATTTATTACTATTGAATTTCAACTGAGAAGAGTCAACCCACTGCTCTAGCCAGGGGTGGGAAACCTGCAGCCTTGAGGCCATATTTGTTCTGTGAAGTTTGGATTCAGTCAAATGGCCACACTTGAGGACCTACAGGGCCACATGTGACCTCAAGACTGCAGGTTCCCTACCCCTGTAGGCTAACCAGCCAGGATTGTTTTGCATTCCGACCATTCTGTAGCCCCTCCACATTTTGTATCCTCTGTAAACTTCTTAAACTGTCACCTATTCATTTATCTGAGTCCGTGATAAAAATGTCAAAAGGCACATGATTCCTGGGTCATTCCAATATAGATGTATCAAGTGGACTCAGTTCAATCCTTTATTTATCAAATTGTGTTGTTGCTTAGTTCATATATCTCCATGTTTTCTACAAGAACAGAACAAGGTATTTTATACAGTGCAATGCTAAAATCCAGGTGAACAGAGTCTATAGGGCTCCTCTCATCTGCCAGTTTAGTAAACCTGACAAGAAAGGAAATAGAAGATTAGGTTATTGTGACCTCTTCTTAATGAATTCAGTCTGGCTTTCTGTAATGACCAGTTCCTTTTCTTAATGCCCACTAGGGTCATCTATTTGGAGTCAGAAGGGACTTTAGAGGGGATCTGTGCTAAATGCCTCATTTTACAGATGAATAAACAGACCAGAAAGGTTAAGTGACTTGTCTAAAGACACAGATGATAAATGACAGAGGCAACATCTGAATCCAGGCTCCCAGACTTCTAGGCCAGTGCTTTTTCCCCTTATCACAGAGCCTGTATTCATCTGTTCTAGATCAGTTAGGTGGTGCAGTGGGTAGAACAATGGGTTCAGAATCTGGAAGATCTGAGTGCAAATCCAGCCTCAGATACTTATTAGTTGTGGGACCCAGGGCAAGTCACTTAATCACTGTCTGCCTTACTTTTCTCCTCTGTAAAATGGGGATAATAGTAGCTCTGATTTGCCAAGGTTTTTGTATGGGTCAAATGAAATTATTATTATTTTTTAATATAAATTCATTTATTTAACTTTTTACATTCATTTTCACAAAATTTTGGGTTCCAAATTTTCTCCCCATTTGTCCCCTACCCCCACCCCAATACACCGAGCATTCTAATTTTCCCTGTCACCAATCTGCCCTCTCTTCTATCATCCCTCCCTTCTCTTGTCCCCATCTTCTCTTTTGCCCTGTAGGGCCAGTTGACTTTCTATTCCCCACTAACTGTATTTCTTATTTCCTAGTAGCAAGAACAAAACTAAACAGTTGTTCCTAAAACTTTGAGTTCCAAATTTTCCCCACCCATTCCCTTAGGAAAGGCAGGCAATTCAATATAGGCCATATCTGTGTAGTTTTGCAAATGACTTCGATAACAGTCGTGTTGTGTAAGACTAACTATATTTCCCTCCATCCTATCCTGCCCCACATTGTTTCTATTCTGTCTTTTGATCCTGTCCCTCCCCAAGAGTGTTGACTTCAAATTGCTCCCTCCTCCCATTGCCCTCCCTTCCTTCATCCCCCCCCACCTTGCTTATCTCCTTCTCCCCCACTTTCCTGTATTGTAAGATAGGTTTTCATACCAAAATGAGTGTGCATTTTATTCCTTCCTTTAGTCGAATGTGATGAGAGTAAACTTCATGTTTTTTTCTCAGCTCTCCTCTTTTTCCCTCCACTAAAAAGTCTCCTGCTTGCCTCTTGAATGAGAGATAATTTACCCCATTCCATTTCACCCTCTCTCCTCCCACTACATTTCTCTCTCACCGTTTACCTTAATGTCTTTTAAGATATGATCCCATTCTATTCAATTCACTCTGTGCTCTCTGTCTCTGTGTGTGCATGCACGTGTGTACATGTGTGTGTGCGTGTGCATGTATGTGTGTGTATGTGTGTGTGTAGTCCCACCAACTACCCAGATACTGAAAAGTTTTAAGAGTTACAAATATTGTCTTTCCATGTAGGAATGTAAACAGTTCACCTTTGGTAAGTCCCTTATTACTCCTCTTTGCTGTTTGCTTTTTCATGCTTCTTCTCATTCTTGTGTTTGAAGGTCAGATTTTCTTTTCAGCTCTGGTCTTTTCATCAAGAATGCTTGAAAGTCCTCTGTTTCATTGAAAGACCATATTTTCCCCTGAAGTATTATACTCAGTTTAGCTGGGTAGGTGATTCTTGGTTTTAGTCCTAGTTCCTTTGACTTCTAGAATATCCTATTCCATGCCCTTCAAAGTAGAAGCTGCCAGATCTTGTGTTTTCCTGATTGTATTTCCACAATACTGGAATTGTTTCTTTCTAGCTGCTTGCAGGATTTTCTGCTTGACCTGGGAACTCTGGAATTTGGCCACAATGTTCCTAGGAGTTTCTCTTTTTGGATCTCTTTTAGGCGGTGATCATTAGATTCCTTCAATACTTATTTTGCCCTCTGGTTCTAGAATGTCAGGGCAGTTTTCCTTGATAATTTCATGCAAGATGATGTCTAGGCTCTTTTTTTGATCATGGCTTTCAGGTAGTCCCATAATTTTTAAATTGTGTCTCCTGGATCTATTTTCCAGGTCAGTTGTTTTTCCAACAAGATATTTCACATTCTCTTCCATTTTTTCATTCTTTTAGTTTTGTTTGGTGATTTCTTGGTTTCTCATAACTTCATTAGCCTCCATCTGTTCCATTCTAATTTTGAGAGAACTATTTTCTTCAGTGAGCTTTTGAACCTCTTTTTCCGTTTGACTAATTCTGCTTTTGAAAGCATTCTTCTCTTCATTGTCTTTTTGAACCTCTTTTGCCAATTGAGTGAGCCTATTTTTCAAGGTGTTATTTTCTTCAGCATTGTTTTGGGTTTCCTTTACCAAGGTACTCGTTTTTCCTGCTTTTCTTGCATCTCTCTCATTTGTCTTCCCAGTTTTTCCTCCACCTGTCTAACTTGATTTTCAAAATCCTTTTTGAGCTCTTTCATGGCCTGAGCCCATTGGATATCTATTTCGGATGTTTGAGGTACAGAGGCCTTGGCTTCTATGTCATTCCCTGATGGTAAGCATTGTACTTCCTCATCAGAAAGGAAAGGTGGAAACATTTGTTCCCCAAGAAAGTACCCTTCTGTGGTCTTATTTTTTTTCCCTTTTCTGGGCATTTTCCCAACCAGTTACTTGACTTCTGAGATTTCTCTCCACCCCTGCCTAGATCCTCCCAGCTAGTGCTTGGGGTCTGAGATTCAAATGCTGCTCCCCAGCCTCAGGGCTTTCAGTAGTGGACATGGCTGCTATTCAATGTGAGCTTAAGTTCTGGTGCTCAGGTGGGGGCAGGGCCGCCTCCCAGGCTCAGTTCCCTCAGGGGGCTTATGCAGAGACCTTCAGTAAAGGAGTGGAGCTCCTGCCTGCTCTGGGAGTCTCCGGCCACCGCTGCCTCTGCCGCTGCCTCCCGAGGAGGCCTGAGTTATGGAGCTCCCCTCTTGGCCAGCCCAGAAGTCTCTCTCACTGACCTAGTGCCTGTGGGTGGAGGGACCTTCTCACTGCCGGGGATTCCGTCCCTGAAGCTTGCTTGGATCTGCTCCTCTTGAGGCCGCGCGGCCAGGGCAGGGCTGGGCTCCACTGTCCAGTGCACGACGGACCTTTAGGATCAGTTTTTTAGGGCTCTCTGGAATGGAAATCTCCACTGCGTTGCTGCGTGGCTTGCACTGCTCCAGAATTTGTGAGGAGTTCTTTTTACAGAAAATTTATGGGCTGTGGGTTCGGAGCTAGCATACGTGAGTCTTCCTACTCTGCCATCTTGGCTTCTCCCCCCATCAAATGAAATTATTGTGAAATGCTTAGCGTGGTACATAGCACATATTAAAGACTTAGTAAATTCTTTTTCCCTTCACCCCCTAGAATATGCTCAATCATCAAGTTCAAGTTCACTGGCCTATAATTGTAGCCTCTATTAATCAATCAGCAAGCCTTTATTAAGCACCTACTCTGTGCCAGGCACTATACTGGGTACTGGGGGTATAAAGACAAAAATGAGGTAGTCTCTGCCCTGAAAGAATTTAAATATGTGGGGCACAAGATGCACTTAGGTAAGTATAGACAAAACTGATTGTTTTTCTCCTTCCATAATTTTGAAAACTGGGACTTTTGCTCTCTTTGGGCCTGCTGTATCCCTACCATTTTCCACTGTCTTTTTGATATAACAGTCAGGGGCTCAGCAGTCACATCAGCACTTAGCTAGGAAGGCAGTGTGACATGTATCATGGAACAGTGGGCTGCTAAGCTAGAAGAAGTCAGTTCTTTCCATTACCAATGGAAACCTTTAGCTGTGTGAGAGATTTCTTAGCTGCTAGCTAGCACATGACCTCCATTTGCAGGTTTATCATTAATCCATAACTCTGCACTAACCCTGCACACCAATCAATTCCCTTGATCATATCTTCTTATATTTACACTTTGGAAGTAAAGTTATCGATAGATTGAGATGGACTTTCTAGAGAACTTTTGCATATGTTAAATTAAAAGAGTTTCTTAGAAGATAAGAAATATATTGTATCCTTGAATGTGACTGTGTAAAACAGGTTGAATAAGATGGGACTTATTATGAGTAGACAACTCTGCCCCATCTCTGGGTACTGGGTAATGGAATGAACAGGGCACCATCTGCTCTGGCATGATCAACTACCTTATCATGAATTATTCTTGGAATCCTGTTTAATTTTCTCAAAATAGACAAAGTTATTTACTAGCACCAGAGAACATGAGCCTCTCCTTCCAGAGATTATGGATAATGGTCAACCATTTGTATATGAGATAAATACAGGAGAGCAATACACTTTTGTATCTTGTGCTGTGGAGTTCATGTATGATATACTGCTGTAAGGCCTGAAGTCACATTATGATTCTAAGGGTTAATGAGCAGCTGTTTTTCACAATAATGGACTTGCAGTTAGGCCAGACTCCTTATCTCCTCCATCCCCCAAACACCATCTCATTTTCCACCTCTGTGTTTTTGCTTATCCCATTCCCTTTACCTAAAATGCCATCTTTATTATATTTCTCTTCATTCCTCTTATTAACCCAAATATAACATTTCCTCAAAGCCAACTCAAAACCTATCTTATATTAGAAACCATCTCCAAACAACCTCACCCCCAGAGCTGTCTCCCCTTTATAATAATAATAATAAATAGCCTTTATATAGGTTGAAAAATACTTTTACCAGAATATTTCACTTAGTTTTGAAAAATACTTTGACCAGCATTATTTCACTTAGTTCTCTTTACAATCTGTAAGTACAGTAATAATAATAGCCAGGGTGTTTGGTGTGTTCAGGGAGGACCAGAACCTTTGATGTGATGGCCGCTGAGCCTTTTTTTGGGGCTCTCTCCACCTTTGGTGTTCACCTGTTCCACGTAACTTTCACCTGTAACTCATAAGAAGCTGCAGCATGCGCAACGACCGCACCCTCGTAAATTGTTTTGACAGATGGGCCAAACCAGGTTGAGGGTAACCAAGGGTTCTCAAACCCAGTGATTGGTTAGCTATGGGGGGGTGTCTACCCCAAGCATGTGAAGACTTCCTCTGGCGGAATGGGCGGATGAGAGCAATTTGTTCCGATGGCCATGAAGGCAGATGAAGCAGGCGATGTGGAGCGCTTAGAGCTTTGTTAGACATCCTGAGCCATCACCAGCCATCTTGACTCAGTCCTGCCACTGAACTATATGATGACTCTGAAAGGGAAAGTGAGGCTGATGACTTCATACAGCTCTGCCTCACTTAAATCCAATTTACGCATGAATCAAAAGACAAAAAAGAATAATAATAGCTAAAATTTCTATGGTACTTTAAAGTTGCAAAGAACTTTACTTATATATTTATTTATTTATTATCCTCACAACAACCCTGTGAAATAGATTAGGTGGGGGGCTGTGCAATGGATGTAGTGCTAGATCTGTTGGGAAGACTTGACTTCCAATCAAGCCTTAGACACATATTAGTTGTGTGACCCTGGGCAAAGCACTCTGTCTGCTTCAGTTTCCTGGTCTGTAAAATGGGAATAATAGTAGCACCCATTTTCCAGAGTTGTTGGGAGGACCAAATGAGATAACATTTGTAAAGAGCTTTGCAGACCTTAAAATGCCATATAAATGCTATCTATGATTATAACTATTAGGGGACTGAGACTTCACTGTTTTGTCCAGGGTTCCAGAGGCAGGAAGTGTCAGAGATGAGATTTATACTCAGGTCTCCATAGATTCCAAGTTTAGCCTTCTGTCCACTCTTCTCTGTTACTTCTTCCTCTAAAATCCAGTGATGGGCTTAAGGACCCTCTAAAACTGACCGAATGATCTTTCAGCTATCATATTTGAGATAATGGTCTTAGGAGAGGGTAGACCAAGAACTCTGTAAATGTAAGAAGCTTGCAGGTGGTGGCTATTTTAATTAACTTAATTTTGATGTCAACATCTACAGGCAGGATCATATCTCACTGGACTGGGAATCAGGAGATTTGAGATCTGCCTTAAGTCTTTCACTACCTGTGGGACTTTAGGCAAGACACTTCCACTCTCAGGACTCAGTTTGTTAATGGTGGTTGAAATGAGGTTGGCAGAGGATAAGTGAGAACTTTAGTGGCCTAATTGTTCAGCCTAGGAGAGGGTGAATGTTCCTATTTTCTAGAATTTTTTCCTTCTTTTCCCCCCTGTCCTTGAAGAGTTAAAAAGAATGAAGCCAGGGGATGGAATGTGATACAAGGTTTCTGATCAGGGACCATGAAGGCTACTTGGGTTCAGTGGTCCTCTTTCCTTCCCATGCCACCTCTTCTTTTACTGTGGGGGGATAGGATGAGGGAGACCTGACTGATTAACCTCCAATGGCTCACCATTTGTTTAGGGAGACAGGACTCATTCATGGGAAATCTACAACAGAATAGGACAGATTAGAACTTGATGCTGGGTGGAAGGGAGAGGAAGAGGATAGGGGAAAAGCTACCAGGCTGTGTACTAGGCACTGAGTATACGAATAAAAACCATCTCTACTGTCAGGAAGCTTACATTCTAATGGGGGAAGACACAGGAGGTATCTGCATAGGGAGCATGGTGGTGAAGTCTAGAGAGTCAAAAGCATAACTGGGAGGAGAGTGAAGCAAGATTAGCCTAGACTTGTCCTTAAAGTGGAGGCACTAAAGGAATTTACCAGTGCAAAAGAGGGCTAACATGGTCAGGAATCTGTAGAGCCTATGGACAAAGACCAGGAGGACTGCCTTGGGTTCAGTGCCTCTCTTTCCTTTCCTCCTGACCATTTTATCTCTTCTCCTTTCACTATTGAGGCACAGGATGATGGAAGCCTGCTTGTCTACCCTCAGTGAATTCACAGCTTGTTCACACACAGAAAAACTGGAACAGACCAGGACAAAATAGAGCTTGGTGCTTGGGGGTAGAGGTAGAGAGGGAGGTAAGAGATGAATGTCAGAGGCAATTCTGGTGTGGAAAGAGTTAGGAGTCTTTGATTGAGATATCAGCTCTTTACTCATTAGTATTCACACTAGCCCTATGGTCTTGTGTGTGTCAATTCTCTGGGCCTCAGTCTCTCTGTCTGTAAAATAAGTATACTGAACTAGATAATCTTGAAGGTCCCTTACAGTTTTAAAAGTTTGCGATTCTGTGATTCCCTTCATTCTTCTCAATCCCCATCCCATATCAGTTCAGAACAAATAATGAATGGGGAGGATGTTTCACCCTATCTTCGGGATCATCCCAGCATGACTTTGAGTGTTTTATTTCTACCATAACCTCCACAGTGAGTAGATTACCAAAAGTTGTTATGGATTGGGAGAGGTTCCAACCTCCCAGAGCTATGTCTCAGGAAATTTTCTTCTGCTTGAAGGATGAATCAAAAATATGGCTGTAATTTTTAGGTAGAAACTCATACAACATACAAAGGAGCACGACTATTACAAGATATTTCTGAGACCAAGTCTCAGTCTAAGTCTGATCTGACAGTCAGTAAATAAACATTTATTAAGTACCTACTGTATGTAAGGCACTGTGTTAAGTGCTAGGAATACAAAGAAAGGCCAAAGATGATCCCTTTTCTCAAAGATTTTTCAGTTTAATGGTGAAATAACATACAAGCAACTAAGTGCAATCACATTATATACAGGATATATTGGAAATAGCCAACAGAACGAAGGCACTAGAATTAAGGGGGATTGGGAAAGGTTTCCTCTAGGTAGAATTTTAGCTGGGACTTGAAGGAAAGCAGAGTAGCAAAAAGGGACAGAATTCCAGGAATGGGTGTAAAATGCCTAAAGTTGTGAGATTTCTTATTGAAGGAACAGTAAGGAAGCCAATGTCATGTGTGTGTGTGTATTTAGTAAAGTGTAAGAAGACTGGAAATATGGGAGGATTGGTTACGAAGTTTGAATGCTAGACAGATGTACAATTTGATCCTGGAGGTGATGCTGAGCCAATGGCATTTATTGAATAGGTGGGTGACACGGCCAGACCCTCTACTTTAAGAAGATCACTTTGACAACTGAGTGGAGAGCGGACTAGAGTGGGGAGAGGCTTGTAGGATCTGGCAAAGGAGAGAAGGAGGTATATACAAGAGATGTTATAGAGGTAGAATTGACAACATTTGGCAAGAGATTAGATGTGGGGGCAGGGTAAGAGAAATTAAGGAATCAAAGATGACACCTAATTTGTGGGCCTTGGTGCTGGGAAGATGGTAGTGTACCTTACTAGGAAATTAAGAAGGAGGGAGGGTTTTTGGGGAAAAGATAAGTTTGGTTTTGGACATGTTGAGTTTTTAAGATGTCTATGAGACATCTAGTTGGCAATGTCCAATAGGCAGCTGGAGATACAAGACTGGAGGCCAGACGAGAGGGGAGAGTCAGACAAGAAAATGTGAGAATCACCACATGTCCTAATCCATGATATGGGAAAGAAAAGAAGGAATTCTGCTTCCACAGGATTAAAACTCCTCCTACCTTTGAGTTATAGCAGAATGTAAGTCAGAGGTGGTTAGTTCTGGTCAGAGTTGTGACCTAGCAGACACAGGCTTCTGATTGGGTGAAAGGTCAGAAGCTTGTGTGTAGGTTAACTGGGCTGTTTGAGTGAGAGCCCATCAGAGGGAATGCATGAAATGAGATGTTCAGGAGGCTGCATCTAGCCAATGGAGAGTAAAGCAGGAAATTCAAATCAAGGATCAAGGATGGGAGACACTGATTGACAGGGCCAAAGGCTGTAGAGAGAAGAAGAGGAGGATGAGGAGTAAGAAAAGGCCATTAGATTGAGCAGGAGATCATTGGTAACTTCGGAGAGGACAGTGTAAGTTGAGTGATGAGATTGGAAGCCAGACTGTACAGGGTTAAGGAGAAAGTAGGTAAGAGGAACAAATAGATCCTTAGGATTCGGTGGCAAGGCAGATGGTAACATACCTTCTCTAGTGGTATTTTTATTAATGAAACCATACTGTTTCAGATGGTGAGCTGTTTGACAACGCCAAGGACCTTGGTGGTGACATCTTTCTTTTCTGGGCCTGAAGACTGCCACAGAGATGGGGACTGCAATACCTGTAGAGGAATTTGCCAGGTTTCATCTACAAAAGGATTGTTCCCCTGGACAACAGCTTCAGGGACTGGCCTGGAAGCAGAGCAGGTTGCCTGAGGAGTGATTACTTCTTGGGCATTATTTCTGCCATGGTTGCTCTTCTAACAGTTTCTACTCATTTCACTTCTGAGGGAAGTTCAGAAGCACAGAGGAGGTCTGGATGAATGCATCAGCTCAGGGAATCCAGGGTGGAGAAGCAAGAGAATTTTATTGATTATTTTTGAGCTACTTTGAGTCTTCTATGTGTTTTGTGTGGAGTGGAAATAAATACTGTTCTATTGTTAAATGCGCTGTTAATCCGAATGCTTACATGGACTCATGGGTCCTTTCCCCCACATCTGTGAAGATTAGAGTTTACTGTTATAACTAGGAATTTCCCAGGAACAACTCTGAGTGAAGCCAAAGTAAGCTGAAAGAAAGAGTGATTTTTTTGGGACTTTCCCTAAGATTGAATGTGATTCAGGTAAGCCTAGATGACTGGGTCTTGAGGGTTGCTAAAGAAGCTATCTGAATTCTCTTCCCATTAGACCTGCATGATCCAAATAACTCACAGTAACAGTTGTGATGAATGAAAAGTACGAGAGACATAGTTTCTGGTAATTAATAATCAATTTCTTAATTATGGCTAGCACATAATTAACAGCTAGGTTGGTGGCACTCTCAGAAACCAAAGAGGAACCTTGGGCAACAATGATGCTTAAAAAGCCTTTGGAAAAGGGGATGTACCTGAGGGTAGAAACCTACTCTGATTGGTTAACAATGAATGAGGGGATAGAAAAGGAAGTAGGCTGAAAATCTTCAGCTTCACCTGCTGTGGACAATGAGATTCAGCTGCTTTTAGATGGACAAAGGCTCTACCCAGTCAATGAACAATGAATAATGACAGGGTAAGAATTTCACCTAAAAAATTTTAGTTTTTCTTCTAGTTAAGTAGGTCTTCTAGTTAAGTAGGGTCTTCTAGTTAAGTAGGTCTTCTAGTTAAGTAGGGTCCCACCCAAGATAAAAAAAAACCACATATCCTGAGAACCTGGGCAATCTTACCCATCAGCAAAGTCCTTCTGAGACTTAAACCAAATAACCTATAGGGGTTGGTTTCTGAATGAGGAAGTAGAAAGGAGAAACCTTAATACTAATTTATAACATATTTTATATACATATATATATGCATATATATAATTTCAAATCCTAATTTAATAATTGGTTATTAATATGAATAATTTCTCTCATAGTGAAAGACAAAATTCAGGTCTATTACTCCCTCATTTTATGGTTTTGTTCCTAAATACTTTTCTTGCTGTGAGAACAATACTTTTATCCTCAAGAGGCTGACAATCCCCAGGAAATCTCCTCCTCTTTTGCAGTGAGGCTGCATGCTGGGATTCTTTTCTTCTTCCAATAAAAAGTGCTTAGGAACTCTGTCTTCCTTTTACCAGGAAACTGGATCCCCAAACTCTTAACCTGGGGTTGCCAGAGAGACAACCTCAAGGTTTATATTACTCAGGCATTTGCCCTTGTCTCTGAGGAAGGCTGGATTCCAGACCTCAGGGTCCAAGTCTCTCCCCTCAGGTCATGTGAATGAGATAATCAGTTGAGAATTGGTCATAAGAGCATGTCCAAACCCTTCATAAGGAATAAAATCAAAATCCCAAACTAAGACACTACCTCCCCGTAACAGCATCAGAGTGATCAAGGACTGGGTCCTTCTTTACCCCCAACAGCTCTTATGCTTTGTGTATCCATTCATTTCCCTCATAATAATGATGATGACGATAGCTAGCATTTATATATGTGTGGCTACTCTGTTCCACACACTTTGCTAAGCACTTTTATAAATATTATGTTATTTGATCCTTACAGGTAAGTGTTATTACCCCTATTTTATAGATGAGAAAACTGAGGCAGAATGACTTGCCCAGGATCACACAGCTAGTGACTGAGTATAGATTTGAACTCAGATCTTCTTGACTCTTCCCATTGCTTGTATATGTCCTCTGAGTATGAATGTAAGCCCCTTGAAATCAGACTGTTTTATATTTGTACCGATATCCCTAGCAGCTAGCATAACATGTTTCATATAGCAGGCTTAACATACTTAATAAATGTTTGTTGAAATAAATAGAATAGAACTGGGAATGACTGAAGAAGTAGGAATGGATCAAGAAAATGGGAAAGATGTTAGTATGTACTCTTTAAGGATTGCTTAAAAAGACTTCCTAGCATCCTGTGCCCAGAGAATTACCACTCCCCAGATGCCCAATACTTAGTACACATAGAATACACTTAATATATGCTTTTTCATTCATTCATTCATTCCACTGCTCCATGCTGTTTCTAAAGAGATGTTCTATTTAATAAAGTTTATATTCATCAATAGTCCAGTGTGGAAAACAAGAAGATAGAAATTTCTATGATACAACTTTATAGAACCAGAATTAGAGCAAATTCTTAGACTTCCTTATTCTATATTTGCAGGAGTCATAAAAATTAATAAATGGAAAAAAACTGGTTAAGTTAGTCACCAAGAGGCAACATGGGATGGCTGTTTACCATATGCTCACTGTCTTTATCTCTTGAATATTCCAAGAGATGTAAATTAAGTTACTCCCCTAGGAAGTTCCCCTTGCCAAGTAGGTCTCATCTTCTAAAAGATTTGAATACTCTTCCTTTCCCTGCCTCTATCATCAGATTTCCAGTCTAAATTTCCCTTTTCTTATTTCTCATCATTTACCCATATCAAATGTCAACATACTAATTATAAAAAGCAATACTATATAAGCTTATTGTTAACTGCTTCCATGACATTCACTATTTCCTAAGTATGTTCATAAATTAATTTTTCTATTGTTTCACATTCACTTAACATTTAAAATCCAATTTGTTTTGTAAACATTTTTATTCTTTGTGGCACATAGTAGGCACTGCATAAATATTTGTTGAATTTGTTAGCAATATATATATGAAATCAATTTGAAAAACACATTTAAGTTGTAGTGGAAAGCAACAAAAATGATTATTTGAAAATGGACCTGGGATGTTTGCTATTACTTTGTGAGTTTGAATTTTCAAGGCTAGCACAGATAATAGATCTTAGATCATAGAACTTTAGAGATGGGAAGGGACCTTAGCACTAAAGTTCTATGATCTATGATCTTGCTAGCCTTGAAAAGTCAAATCTCTAAAGTGATGTATGAAACAGTTTATTTCATCCTAGACATTATGCCTACAATTTTGGCATCCATCTTAAAATGATAGTTCCTAGGCTATAGCAACATGGTTGATGGAGAAAAGTCACCAATTGGCATGGATAAGTAAAGAATGGGTAATTCTTTACCAATGGTTAACTCATATATATCTATTTTTCTATATGTTTATATAGAAATACATAATATATTTTATATATGTTAATATGATCAAGTTAATTTTTATAGAAAGTGAACATATGTGTGTGTGTGTTTATATATAAGGCCCTTTAAGATGGGGCAATTGATTGATTGGCTCAATTAATGCCCACATTCACATTAGTATGCTAAAAAATACCAGAGCTTATTTTACTCCACTAGCATAGCTTTTGAGAACACAGTCACTCTCACACCACAATGAAATATTAGAGGACTTTTGAAGGTATCACATTTACATAAGTATAATTTTGTATAAATATTATAATTCTTTGCTAATATAATCAGCTTAATTTTTATAGTAAGTGATATGTTCAGTTTCTGTAAAATATATACATGTATGCACATATGTTCAATTTGTATTGATATGCAAATGTGACACTACTCTGTAATTAGGTTCTACTCAGATGTCTCATTGTGGTGTGGTGGTGACTCAGTGTTCTCCAAAGCTATGCTATTGGAGTATAAATAAGCTCTGGTAGTTTTTTAGCATACAGTTGTGAGTATGGCGGTCAACTGAACTGATCACTCCATCTTTTTTAAAGCACCTAACAAAATACTCTAGCTCTACTACCTTTATCAGGTGTATCAACCAATCAGAGGCATTAAAAGAATAAATGCTTTGTGGGTAATTATATAAAATAGCAAATACTTAAGAATTTAGTATTTGAATGTTTAATGTTTGTTTAATCCTCAGCTAAGTGGCACCCATGGAGGTCCCACAGAGCTCCGCCCTGCAACCTTTTCTCTCTGGGACTTAGAACTTCTTAGACTATTTCACTTGGTGATCTAATAAACTCTCATAGATTTAATTATCCTCTTTATGCTGATGATCCTCAGATCTATTCCTCTAGCCCTAATTTTTCTACTGACCTCCAGTCTAATATGTCTAGTTGCCTAACTGACATCTCCAATTACATGTCTCATAAACTCAAGATGTCCAAAATTGAACTTATCTTTTCTCCTAAATGCTCCCATTTTCCTAATTTCCAGTTACTGTCAAGAGTACTTCTTGGAGAGACAAAGAAAGGAATGGGCAGGATTTGTTATGTCATATGCCAAAAAGAAATACGATTTAATGAGATATTTGGGCACCATGTTTTAGCTGGGTTCATAATAAGTACCTGCAGAAAGATGATCAAGAAAATAATTGTCACTGATGCACCATTCCAGGTTGCAGAATTTTAAGACTTAGAGAAATTCTATGAAGAATTTGGTATAACTTTCCTAATAAAATCAAATTATGCTGTGATTCTTGGTGACTTCAGTGTAAATATGGGAATAGAGTAGTCTAGTGAGAAACATATTGGAACATATGGGTGATTAATAAGTCATGGGAGAGGTCAGATTTACAGACCATTCAAACCTTATGTCTTTAGATCATGAATACTTTCTTTGAGAAAAGAATAATTAGGTGCTAGATATAGTGAGCAATGAACTTAATTATATTTTAATGGTCAGGAGAAGACTTGTTTTAGATGTGAAACTGATTCCTGTCAGACCACTAAATTATCCAAGCAAACATCATCAGCTATAAAGGAGGATAATGAGAAAAAAGATATGGCATGAAATTGAAGAAAACTAAATTTTGATGTAGTCACAAAAGTTATTCATAATAAAAATGGATACTAGATGGTAGAAAGAAAATCAGCACTGATTATTATAGCTTTATACTGGTTTAGTTAATATAAATCAGGTGCCAGAATAAGATCAAAAGAGTACCTTAGCAAATACTTGACTTAATTGTCAAGCAGAGAGCTGGCTGCCTAAAGTAGCAATAGTTCATACAAACTTGTTTATGAAGTCTGGCAGTGAAAAGTTATGGAAGACTGAGCAATGGGGAAGCAATAGAGGGGGAGCAAACACAGGTTTACAAAAAGTTGACGAGAGACCCAACTAAGCAAAATTATTTCAAGGAACTTTAAGGATAAAAGAGGAAAAACAATAAATAGAGGAAAGATAGAAGACTGTAAAATGTTATTTTATATATTTTAAAAAAATTTTTTGATTAACAAGAATCTCTCCCTTCTATCACATCCACCATCTCTACTCCTTACTGGAAAAAGAAAAAAATAATACGCAACTAATACACATTGTCAAGAAAATAAATACCTACATTGATCATTTCTGAAAACACCTGTCTCACCTGGCATATCTAGTCCATCAAGAGCAGCTAGGTGGTGCAGTAGATAGAGCACCAATGCAGGAGTCAGGAGAACCTGAGTTCAAATGTCACCTCAGACACTTGACACTCACTAGCTGTGTGACCTTGGGCAAGTCACTTAACCCCCATTGCTTCATTCTGGGTCCTCTCTAGTCATCCTGATGAATATCTGGTCAGTGGATTCAGATGGTTCTGGAGGAGAAGTGAGGCTGGTGACCTGCACAGCCATCACTCACTCAAAACAAAGTCAAGTGCAAGTCATGTCATTATTTCTCTGATAGCATGGTCTTCTTCGGCAACAAAGGACAAACACACATCTAGTCCATCATCTTTGTTAGGATGTAGACAGGATTGACCATGGTTCTCAAGTCTTTCAAAATTGTTCATTTTTACATTGTTTTTGTTATTGTATATTTTTTCTCCTGATTCTGCTCACTTCTCTGTCAGTTCAAAATGATGTTTGAATGACACTAACTGCTTCTACCCCTTCCTCATTTATTTAGCCTTCTATTTGTGTCTCTTAATTATGTGAGATAAAATATCTCCCCATTCCTTTTCTTTTCCTTCCTACTGTATCCATTTCTCCATGCCTTTCCTCTCTCCTTTTTAGATTATTGAAAAGCAAAAATTACTCCCAAGTCTTCCATCTTACTTGACTCTATGGCCCCTGATGATATTGTGTCTCAGGGAATGCTTATATTATCCCCAAAACCTCTCCATTAAAATGTAGACATTTTATCATTATAAAATATTTTTGGATTGCTTGCTTATGCTTACCTTTTTTAAAAAGATTATTTTGTTTTCAGTGTTCTATAATCATTTCTATATATCTTAGATTTTTACCCTCCCTTCCCCTTTCATCCTCACTCCCTCCCTGAGATGGTTTGCAATCTTGAATCAGTTCTACACATACTTTCTTATTAAATACATTTTCACTTTGGTCATATTGAATAGAAGAATTAAAATGAAAGGGAGAAACCATAAAACAAAACAGAACAAAACATAATACAGAAGAAAATGATCTGCTTCATTCTGCAATTCAGTTCCATAGTTCTTTCTCTGGATGTGGAAGGCATTTTGCCTCAAGAATCCATTGGGAATTTTTAAAGTCCTTGCATTGCAATGAGGTACTGAGTCTACCAGAAAAATTCCTTGCACACTGTGGTTGTTGCTGTGTACAAAGTTCTCCAGGTTCTGCTCCTTTCACTCAACATCAGTTCATATAAGTCTTTCCAGGGTTCTCTGAAGTCTTCCTGTTCATCATTTCTTATAGCACAATAGTATTCCATTACTTATGCTTACCCTTTTATGTTTCTCTTTACTCCCACATTTGTTCTTCAAAATTTCTACTAAGTCTTTTCCACTAGTCTTTTTGTTAGGAATACTTGAAATTCCTTTATTTCATTTAAGTTCTATTTTCTCTCTGTAGAATTATACCAGGTATTTATGGGTAAGTTATTCTTAGCTATAAATCCATACCCTTTGCCTTCTGGAAAATCATATTCCAAATGCTCCATTCTTTTATAGTGATTTCTGCTAAATCATATGTAATCCTGGTTGTAGTTTCTTGATCTTTCTGGCTGCTTGCAGTATTTTTTTTTCTTTAATCTAGAAGCTCTGGATTTCACTTCTCCTGGGAGTTTTCATTTCGGTTATTTTTTTTTTCAGGAGGCAACCAATGGATTTTTTTTTCCATTTCCACCTTACTGCATGGTTCTAAGAGATCCAATTTTCTTTTGAGATTTCTTGAAAAATTATATATCTAAGGTTGTGACTTTCAGTGGTTCTCAAATGATCCTTCCTTGATCTGTTTTCCAGGTCAGCTGTTTTTGCTAGAAGGTACCTTATATTTTCTTTTACTTTTTCATTCTTTTGACTTTGTTTTACTATTTCTTGTTGTCTTTTGGAGTCATTTACTTCTGTTTGATCTTAATTTTTGGAGTCTGTTACTTTAGGCAAAGTTTAGCTTGTGCTAAGCTGTAATCTTTCTTTTATTCTCTCCTAAATAACTTTCATTTCTTTTTCAATTCTTTCATCTCTTGCTATCATTTGATTTGTTATTTCAAAATAATTTTAAAGTATTGCTTCATTTCTTTCTAGGAATTATATTTGATCTTGTGGGCAAACTACTTTTGTTTGAGCCTTTGCTTTCAGGCATTTTGAGATTATTTTACATTTCTGAGTTTGTGTCTTGGGTATTCCTCACATCATAACTTTTATCTTTTCACATTTAGTCACTACTCTGGGCACTCACGCTGTGTTCTGGGTGCCACTGAGACACCTCATACTTCTAGCCTGGGTCAGAGGTTCAATCTGCGACCAATTCTGAATCCTAGGCTGCTGACTTAGCTCAGAGCTCTGGGCTTTGAGTCTGTGTTCTTAACCTCTGGGTCTGGGAGCTATGCCATGCCACTGAATGCGCTCAAAGTTCTGGGCTGGATCCACGATTCTGGCCCATTCCTGTTCCACAGTTCCTGTAGTGTCACTTGCCTATTGGTTGAATTTGTGATCATGGCCTGGAGACATCATGGCCCATGTAGTTTCTCCTTCAGTTTCCCAATCTCAATTCAGAGCTGGTAGATTATTGTTGGAATTGTGAAGGGAGCTAGGCTGATTGGGAAGGGGGGTTCCTCTTGCAAAGATGTTTATAAAAAAATGTTTTAACCATTGAAGGCAGTAGAGCCATCACAATGCAACTTTAAAGTCAATGTTGAGTATTCTTATGGAAGAGATACAAATGGGAACAAACAAATAGGAAAATCAGCCAGAGCAGATCAAATATACCTCAGAGGTGATATGTGCTGGAGGCAACAAAATTGTGAGGGCTTTGAGAGACTGATTCATTCAGGAGTTATCTAAAGGATGTTATTCAAATAAAGAAATAGAGAAAGCCAATGAATAACTTGATAAGATCTGCCAAGTCAAATCAACATAGGTCTTGATACTCAGCAGCCTCGCTGGAGAGTGGATACAGGATAGGATGGGAAGAAGAATGGAATAAAAAGTATGATTGAGGATTTTGAAATGAAAGAGATCAAAGGCTAATGGGTTAGTCAAAACCCTCATACCTGTATATCATGAATATTTTCTTCAAAAAAGGGTTAGAATGTGCTAGACACAGAATGCAACAAATATCACAAAAAATGAAATTTGTGATGTTTCTTTTTAAAAAATAAAAGATCACATAACTAGCAAGAGAGCAGAGTAATTGTTTTCCTAGAAACACTTCCCACCCCTAAAAAGGCATTTTGTGCAAATATAGAGTAACTAAAGTTGAATCCTTAAGATTAGAAACAGAGACACTGGGCAAAGTAAAAATGCATGAAATAACTTTGGGGAATTCGTAGTTCTAGAAGTTCCCACTCAGCACTGCCACCCACAGTCCTATTCTAAGTATGGAGTAGAGTGAGTATAAGCAACCTCACTGGCTTGTGCTTCAGGGTTTGGCTGGGGGGTCCCTGCTGGGTCCGCCCTCCCACAGCAGAGACTCAGTCTGAATCTCTCCTCTCCCCACAACAGGTGGTAGACATTGATTCTGCTCAGTCATCTGGAGGAAAGCAAGAACAAATGGAGAAAAGGCAGAAGGTGTAGTGCAGAATTAATCAAAGGTAAAAGGCTTTGCCAGGTTTGGGGAACCTGAGGAATGTGAAGTTTGGATTCAGTCAAAGGGCTGCACTTGAAGACCTAGAGGGCCACATGTAGCCTAAAGGAAAGAGGATTGGAAGCCCAGCTGAGGCTGATCCTCTTCCCCCAAGAATTTACTCTGGGCAAAGACCTGAGTCAGACCCATGTATCTCCACCCTCAATGTGAGTGGGCTGGGGGATACCTAGCTTCAGGGGCCTTTGTGGAAGTGGAAAGGAGACAGAACAGAGAGTGTATGTAGAGGAACCGGCAACAAGTGCCTGGAAATTAAGAGAAAAACCAGAAGACCAAGGGAGAAAATCTGAGTAAAATCCAAGCTCACAAAGATAATCACCAGAGAGGCTCATAAAAACAGAAAGAAGAATGAATGGAAGCTTATGGATTATTTCCAGATCATGAGACTAACAAGATGAAAGAGTGGACATTTTCTTGGATCCTCAAAACCTTTCAAACCTCTCCAGAATAGGAATTATTCTCCAGAGTTAAAGCAGTGTCAGCTACCTAGGACACCATGAACCAAAATGAGGTAAAAACTTGAGGAACTAACAAAAGGAAAGTACAAATCTCTAAATAGCTCTCACTTAGCACCCACTCACCCACTGTTCACTGCTCCCTGGAAGCAGACCCATAATCATTCAAAAGAGATTGGCCTGCTATCAGCACGGAAAAACAAGGTAGATGAAGAGACATCTTGCTCATGTCATGACATCATCTTGGGCAGCCCATTGAATTCATCTATCAGTTGGATAGGCAGTACCAATGTATGCTAAGTAATAGTCCAAAATTGAGTATTAGGAAGAGATTGGGTTGGATTTTGTTTTGGAAATTTTGTAGTTTTTGAAGTGATACCAAATTGCTTATTGATAAGAAAGCTGATCTTTTGTAGCAATGATATTTTCCTACTGTTAGCATGTGGTCATGGATTATAGATCACGATACCCTCAGAAGACTCCTATGTGAAGGTTACTCAAGGGCAGTGCAAACTCTTGTAACAGGTGCAAATAGATTGCAGTATAAAGACAAAATGATAAAAATGGGGATGATTTACATTTAGAAAGTGGAAGAAAAGACACAATAATGATACATATGACTGGAAAAAGGAGTAGGATGGCCATGGAGCCAGTAAAGGATAACAGATGGATAATCTAGTTCAGTGGCACCATGGATCGAGCCCTAGGCCTGGAGTCAGGAACACATCTTCCTAAGTCCGAATATGACCTCAGACACTTACTAGCTGTGTAACGCTGGGCAGATCACTTAACCTCATTTGGCTTAATTTTATCATCTGTAAAATGAACTGGAAAAAGGAAATCAATCTTTGGAAAGTATCTTTGCCAAGAAAACCACAAATGAAGTCACAAAGAGTTCAGCACAACTGAAAAATGGCTGAATTAATAGAACCAGAGGATGCCTTCAAAGCACTGGGCATGTCCTTTCTGGGTTACTTGTAGAAGGACCAGCTCAGGAAGAGATGGCACAGATGGATTGGGATCTATTATTGGTGGATGGAATCCACTCATTGGATGGTACCCAATCCAGTACATCACAAATCCTAGAAGGAGAGAGCAGGCATATGCATGGGAAGGAATCCAAGGGAAAATCAGGAAAGAGCTATGTAATTCCAGTGATAAGTAGATACATACTCAGCAACACCAAGGAGTTGTTATTTTCTTTGTATCAACACCATGATCAGGGTCAGTAGAAAATACGAAAGCAGAGAACTTTCTTTGTATCTCCATATTGGGCATATATAGATGACATTTAGTGGAAGATTTGAAGATGAGGAAAATTAATGAACTTACTGCCAAAGAAGGGGACTTCTGCCCACTATTGTGGACCCTTATGGCAAATACATTGAAATCATCTCTGTCTGGCTCTCTTTTGAGACTGCCTCTCCCAGGAGGGCAGCATGGGCCTGATCCCACTGCTGATCCAGCACAGAAGCTTTGACCTGCTCTGTTTCTAAGGTGGGCAGGTTTGCCCCTCCTTAAGCTCACCACATTGGTGTTGGATTTATCGGGGACACCCAATATGGGATGTTTCAGTGGGGACGTCTTATCAACTTTAGCCCTACTGCACCTCAGAACTATGGAGCTCAAGGGATCCCAGAGCCCCTCAGCCTGTCCAGTAACCGGGATTTTAAGTGTGGTAGCCCAGCCTGTTCAAGAACCACCTTCTCTATAGTCATGCAACCTATATTTATATATGCACTTGCCTTTCCCATTCCGGTGTAAATTTCTGGAGAGTAGGGATTATGTAATTTTTTAACTTATATCCCCAGAGTCTTTGGCATATAGTGGGAACTTAATAAAGACATTATTTTTTTGATTGCATGACAGATTCAGTTGTTTTTGGAAAGTGAATCAGACTTAGGTAAGTCCCCAATTTTTAGGAACAGCATGGCTGCATTAAGATTCCCTGGAATTTCTATTGCTTCTTGGAAGGCTTCCAAGGGAACTGTGTGTATCCATCTTTCCCTTCTCCTCCCCTCATTCCCATCTTCAACTATAGCCAGTCCTTGTCTTTCTCTACTGGTTGAGGGGATCAGCCTTCTGGGATTAAGCAAATCTGCGATGATTGAATTTTGCTGATACAGCTGACGGTTCACTTCTGCTATAGCATCTGTCTGAAGTACTAACCCAGCTATGTGACTCAGTGGAAAGACTGTCAGGCCTGGAGTCAGGAGCAGCCAAGTTCAAATCCAGTCTCAGAAGCTTACTAGCTATGTGACCCTGGGCAAGTCACTTAACCTCTGGCTCAGTTTTCTTATATAGCACCTAGCTCCCAAAGTTGTTATAAGGATCAAATGAGATGGTTGCAGTGAAGTGCTTAGCATGGTGCCAGGAAAAAGGTAAGCACCAAATAAATATTAGCTCTGGGTTTGCTGGACAACTTGAGACATAGCAGTTTTCCTCTGAGGACAAGCTAATAGGTGTCAGGCTTAAATTCCAGTAGGCTGAGATGTCTACTATGAGAGACTTACTAATAGTCAAAGTTGGAAGACACTGACATATATTACTAAGAAGATTTCAGAGTCTCTTTCCTTGGAGACTTTAAAGAATAAAGAAAATATAACTTTAAAAAAAACAGAAATAGCTGGAATGTTTTGAATGAAGTCCCAGCTAGAGGTAGCGGGATAGACTAAGAGATCCTGCTGGACCCATGATTCTGTGCTTGCTATCAATAACGTTAGCAGATATGATTTGAAGATGCTACAAATGCATATATTGATTAAGAAAGTGGCAATTTTCAGATCATAGTAAAACTTTAAGTGTCTCACATCTCATCTGGGGCACAGCAATTTGTAAGTTCTGATATGAAATTACCAGGTACTGTTGTTGCAAATTTCACAGTAAGTGGAAAATCAATAATCAGTTTCTCCTCTGAATCCTTATAGAGCAGACAATCAGAAAAGAAGAAACTGGTTAAAATGGAGGGGGAGGAAGAAGGAAAGAAATCACACATTTGCCACCAATTAAAAAGGTGCTACTTGTTAACAGTTACTCACTGTGTCAGGAGGAAAGTTTTCACTTTTATGTTTCTGTAGTCATGGTAATGAAAAATGAGGACCATTTCTTTCCCTGTCTTGGAAGTCAAACATGGTACCTTCCTCTCTGAAGGAGGAGACCCCCTTATAAGACTGAAAATTGGGCATCTTATTAGTGCACATATAGGCAGTGGATAGAATTCTAGGCTCCGAGTTAGGAGGGGCTGGGTTCAAATCATGTCTTAAATACTCACTAGCTCTAGGGCCCTAGGCAAATCACTTAACCCTTCTGAGCCTCAAGCAGCTTTTGAGGATTTCACTGTTATGTCATAGCATGGTTATGAGCAGTGTTGTTACAAGAGGGCATACCCTATGCTAAAGAAAACACAGGTCCTTGGAGAATTTTTGAATCAGCCATATGTGTTTAATTTCCAGGCATCCAAGTAAAAATCCCAGAACAGTACCTATTGCCCATTGTTAATGGCAAAATGAACACTTCCAGTAGAATGCCCTATTTTCTTGCACGCTTGTAAAGTATAGACTACTTGGGCTATAAGTAAGTACTTGCCTCTTGCACTGGTTACAAAACTATTAATACTGGCTTTCAACTACTTAGTCCATCTGTTTGGAAGGGATACACTATCACATAGAGGCAAGACTAATCAACTCAGAAAATTAAGTAATAACTGGTGAACATTTCCTGAGGACATTCATTTGACAACCTTTAAAACAAGGTTCTTAACCATTTTTATGGTGTGGACCCCTTTGGGAAGTCTGGTGAGACCCATTTTTAAAAAAAAATTTTTGATGCATAAAATAAGATACATAGGATTACAAAAGAAACCAATTATGTTGAAATGCAGTTATTAAAATACTTAAAAGAAACCAAGTTTGTGGGCCCCAGGTTAAGAAACCCTGCTTTAAACGGATAATACAATTCAAAAGTAGTTTTTGGATAAAATAGTGAAACAACATCATTAAGTCAAAAATTAAAAGGAAAAATAACTTTATACAATTAATGCATTACTGTACATTATTTGTGATGATCTGCTTTCTGCAAACTTTCTGTCATTTAATGGATCAGATAAGATATGGAGAATGAGTTGAGAAAGACCATTGGATATACCTGAGAAAAAATTATATGTTTTTCATATTGCATTCTATGTATATTATGTCTGGTACTGTTAGAGTCAAGGAGGAAGAAGGCATACAGTGTTCAGACATTTATATGCAATTACCTCCCAGGATGTGAAGAAGCATTAAAATATTTCTTGGGGGACAGCTAGGTGGCCCAGTGAATAGAGCACCAGCCCTGGAGTGAGGAGGATCGGAGTACAAATTCCACCCCAGGCACCTGACACTTATTAGCTGTGTGATCTTGGGCAAGTCACTTAACCCCAAATGCCTTGCCTTTCCCCCTCCAAAAAAAATAAAAATAAGATAAAATAAAATATCCTCTTGGAAGGCAGAACTAACATGGCAAAGTAATAAGAAATAAAGTGAGATTCCCTCACCCAAAAATCCCTCTATCTCCTCTAAATAGATCTAGAAAGTGTACTAGACCAAATCTTGATGGGGAAATCCAAGAAAAGAAACCCACAGTGAGTCATTTTTCTAGCCTAGATCAACATAGACAGAGAAGTCACTGGACATGGGGGATAGGATCGATCTGGCTAGGAGAGGCTATGCAGTAGGGCATGGTGGCCAGAAGAAGCGATGCAGGGACACTCTCAAGAACTTTGGAATTGAGTGTGCAGCATGGGAGACACTGGCACAGGACCACTCAGCATGACGTGCCCACATCAGAAAGGGCGTGCTGTGCACTTTGAGCAAAGCAGAATTGAGACAAATGTAGGATGTGCAGATTTGGGATATCCACCCAAAATATTCACATGAACTATCTGTGCCCTACCTGTGGTAGAGCATTCTGAGCTCATATTGGTCTGATAAGCCACAGTTGGACACACTGAAACTTCACTTTATCATGGTGATGTCATTGTGGTCTTCTTTGAAGATGAAGGACAACAACCAACTGTATCTTTTTTTGTAGGATTATGTAGTATTATATTCAGCTTTTCTGGCAAGTTATTCTTGGGTGTAAGCCTGCATCCTTCATCTTATGGAATACTGTATCACAAATGGTCCACTCCTTTACAGTAGTAGCTTCTGTTGTTGTTCAGTGTTCAAATCTTCATGACCCCATTTGGGATTTTTCTTAACAAAGTACCAAAATGCGTTGCCATTTTCTTCTCTAGCTCATTTGCAGATGAGAAACTCAGGCAAACAGGATTAAGTGATTTGTCAGGGTCATATAGCTAATAAGTGTCTGATGCAAGATCTGAACTCAGGAAGATGAGTGTTTCTGACACCAGGCCTGGCACTCTATCCACTGTGCACCTGGCTGCCATAGTGGTAACTACTAACCCTTAAATGTGATCCTTACTGTGGCTCCTTTGTACTTTCCTTCAAGCTGCCTGTAGTATTTTTCCTTTGACCTGGAACCTCTGGATTTGACTGTAATTTTCCTGGGAGTTTTCATTTGAGAGTTTCTTTTAGGAGGTGGCTGATGATTTCTTTCTATTTCCACTTTGCCCTCCGAATCTAAGAGGAATAGGCTGATTTATTGAAATAAATGTGATTCTTATTTTTTTCCTCCTTACTCTGTTTTTCAGGTCATTTGTTCTTACGTAAGATATCTTACATTTTCTTCCATTTTTTTTGGTCTTTTGGCTTTAATAGTTCTTATTGTCTCATGAAGTCATTGGCTACTATATGGCCCATTTTAATATTCAGAGACTTTGTTGCTTGAACAAGGTTTTTTTTTATTATTATTTCTTATGTCAGGCAGTTAATTCCCTTTCCAATTCTTTCTTCCATAGTTCTCATTTCTCTTCTAATTTTTTCCTCTTAACTCTCTCATTTCATTGACAAAAAAATACTCTTTTTTAAACTCTTCGAGACTTTGCTTATAAATATTTTATTTAGAGTTTTTCACTTCTTCTACATTTGTATCTTGAGCTTCCCACCACTCTAATAACTTTTTGTGGTGAGATTATTTATCTTTGTTTGCTCATTCTTCTGGCCTTATTCCAAGACTTCTGAATAATTTTTAGGCCTGATCTCTGTATACTTCCAGAGGGAAAGTCTGGATTGGTCCTTCTGCTGCCTTCTTGGGGTATAGAGTATCCTACTGTACCAGGACCTCAAGGACAGCTCAAGATAGGAATCTGAAAGCTTCCAATGATCCCTAAGTGGTCTAATGATCCCTAAGTGGTCTAATCCAGAGCAAAGTCTAATCATTGTCCTCCTGCTCTGAGTTCTGCAGGTTCCCGATCCAAGTTTGTATGAGAGCAGTAATAGACTACTGCTGTACTAAGCCATAATTGGCCAGCTCAGAAGCTCTGCTAGTTCAAAGTGCTGAAACAGGCTCTCTTTTGGTCTGGGATTCCTTCTGTGGTTATTCTGCAGGCTTCAGCCTGGATTATAAGCTAAAACTGAGACGTGCTCTGCTCTTGGCATCTTGGGCCTTTTCTGCTACTGTTTGTTTCTGAACCTATTCCTCATCATACATTGCTCACATGACCTAGAGCAGGGGAGTTGGCAATAAAGATGTCCTAAATCCTACACAAAGTAGTGTGGTATGGGTCCAGAGAATCAATCCATACGTTGTTGCATCTCAGCTTCAGAGGCTACATTGAATGCACATTTATCTGCAAACAGAAAATCATGCACCAACACCTTCTTCACTTTAGTCTTGGCTTGTAGCCTTTTCAAATTGAAGAACTTGCCATCAGTACAGCAGTTGACCTTGATGCTGTGTTCATCCTCATTGAAAGCATTTGTCAACATGGCTGAAAACATCATGCTAAAAAGCATGGGAGCAAGCACACAGCCCTGTTTCACTCCATTGGTGACTGGGAAGGCACAAGATCATTGTCCATTATCCAGAACCCAGGCAAACATGACATCATGAAATTGGCATATAATATTGATGAACTTCTCTGGGAAACCAAATTTTTACATAATTTTCCATAAGCCCTCATGATTAACAGTTTCAAAGGCCTTGGTCAGATCTACAAACCTTGTGTACAGACCTCTGTTCTGCTCCTGGCATTTCTCCTGGAGTTGTCCAGCAGCAAACACCATATTGACTGTTCCTCAGCCCTTTCTGAAGCCACTGGCTTTCAGGTGTATCACCATCTTCCAGGTGAAGGATCAGCCTATTGAGGAGGACTCTAGCAAGTACTTTGCCAGCAATGACTAAGAGAGAGATCCCGCTGTGATTGTCGAAGGATGATCTATTCCCTTTCCCCTTATAGAGATGGACAATGGAGGCATCCTTGAACTCCTGGGGGATAATTTCCTCTTACCATATAACCTGGAAAATTTCAGTCAGCTGTTGTATGAGCAATGGTCCCCCTACCTTGTAAATCTCAGCTGAAATAGAATCAGCACCAGGTACTTTGCCACATGAAAGGAGCCTAGTGGCCCTCCAAACTTCTTCTACAGTTGGAAGTTCAGCTAAGGAGGAATTGACTTCAACCTGAGGTAAACAGTCAATGGCCTCAGCATTGATTGATAATGGTCTGTTGAGAACACTATGGAAGTGATCAGCCCATCTCTCTAGGATCATGTCCTTATCACTAATCAATGTGGCTCCATCAGCACTTAGTAGTTGTGATGCACCATAGGTTCATAAGTAGCTTTCAGGGAATCATAAAAGCACTTTGGATTGTTACTATCAGCATAAAACTGAATTTCATCTTCCTTCTTACTGAGCCAGAAATCCTGCATCTCTCTAAGCTTTGCTTGTACTTTGCTTTTGATGGAATTAAATGCTGCCTTCTAAGAGGTGGATAAACTATCCTGCTGGTAATCCTGTGGAGTTTTCATTTTTCATTTAGCAGCTTCTGAATTTCCCCATCATTTTCATCAAACCAGTCTTGATGTTTCCAAGTGTTCTGATCCAGATGAGCAAATGCAGTGCTGTACACCAAATCTCTGTAAGCTGCCCACTCCTTTTCTTCTCCACTCTTGCCAATTGTGCGTTGGCTCAACTTTCCCAGCAGCAAACTGTTCACACTCAGAGAAGAGCTCTAATTTGTTGACATTAATTTTTCTGGTAGTCATTTTGCCTTGGGAGCAGCACTTTTGATGAATGCAAATACTTAGTTTGGAAAGGATAAGTCTATGATCAGTTCAGCACTGCACCGCAAATTGCCTTTGTCACTCTCACATCTTGTCTGCGTCTTCTCCTTATAATCACATAATCTATTAGATGGTAATGTTTGCTGCGAGGGTGCAAACATGAAGTTTTATTGCTTTTAGGTAAATGGAAGACAGTGTTGGTGATGAGAAGGTCATGCGATGCACAAGTCTTCAGCAGTAAATGACCATTGCTGTTGCTGTTTTCAACTCCATTCCTCCCTAAGACTCCCTGCCAAGTCTGCTAGTGTGAGCCTACTCTAGCATTAAAGTCGCCCAGAATTATAAGCTCATCCTCTTTTGGCCCATTGACAATAGGGATCTCTAGGTCTTCATAAAATTTTTCTTTGTCTTCATCAGGGTTGTCATGGTGGGAGCATAGGCATTGATGATGGTGCATGTCGTTTTCCTGCAAGTGGCAATTGCATTGTCATGAGCTTGTCATTCACTCCTTTTGGCAGGCATACCAGCTTGCTGATTAGATTAGTTTTGATTGCAAAACCCATGCCAGCTTCACGGTGCTCCCCTTCACTGCACCCACTCCAGAGAAAGGTGTATCCAACTCCAAGCTGGCTTTCATTTGTCAACCTTATTTCACTCAGGCCTGCTATTTGGATGTAATACCTATTGAGTTCTCTCGCAACAAGAGTAGTTCTTCTTTCAGGTCTACTGAATTTTGTGTTATCTATTAGCGTGCACATATTCCCTGTGCCGATGGTGAGTAGAATCATCTTTGCAGATATTTTCGTACATTTTCTACATTTTTTTTTTTGTGTTTCTACTGCATATTGGGATTCCCTGCCTACCACAGCAACCCAGGGGTGGGTAAGCAGACAATGTTTAGGACCCTTTTTCTAGCCCCTTCCTCACACCAGGACGTGAACAGTGCGATCCTTAAAAGGCTGCTTGGACACTCAGAGGGCTGCCGAGTTCCACTGCTGCTTTCAGTGAGAAATGACCCTATGGTTTGGGCTGCCTGTGTGCAGGGTAGTGACTACAGCTCCCAGTGTATCCACACCTGTTGCTTCATCACTTGCTTGTTGCCACAGGACTTTGAGGCATAATAGTGAAATGGTATGGGTGATGTCTTTTAATTTGTGTGTAAATTGGATTTAAGTGAGGCAGAGTTGCATGAAGTCGTCAGCTTAGTCATCATAGTCCAGTGGCAGGACAGAGTCAAGATGGCTGGCAGTGACTTAGGATACAGTGGATGACCTTGGCATCTTTGGTGTTTAACCAAGTTTTAAGCGCTCCACATCACCTGCTTCATGTGCCTTCATGGCCGTGAAAACAAATTGCCCTCATCCGCCCATTCTACCAGAGGAAGTCTTTATAAGCTTGGGGTAGACACCCCCGTAACTCACCAGTGGATTTGAGACCCCTTGATTACCCTCAACCTGGTTTGGCCTATCTGCTGAAATGGTTTATTAGGTTGTGGCCTCTGTGCATGCTGTGCAGGTGAGAGTTACATGGAACAGGTGGACACCAAAGGTGGAAAGAGCCCTGAAAAGGGCTCAGGAGCTATCACACCAACGGTACTGGTCCTCCCTGAACACACCCTACACCCCAACATATGAGAAAAAAGATATAGATCTTTAATGAATAGAGCACTTCCAAGCATTCCATCTAAAAAGACCAAAGTTGTATAGAAACTTAGAATTTCAAACATGAGTTAAGAGAAACTTGAAGAGATAAACTAATGAACAATGATAAAGAACTAAACAGATGAACTGCCAACATTTTTTTATATATAAAGATGATATATATGTCCCTTATGAACTCTGTCTTCATCATAGGAGTATAGAGGGAGTCTCATTGGATAATATATCAGAATTATCCTGTTATATCATGATGATCTTAAGAGAAGAATGAAAACAGAAGGGAAAAGAAAAGGATGCTTAGGGGAAATATCTTAACGATTATGTAAGGTGTTGTAGGGTGTTGAAACAGAAGTCTATACAAACAATGATGGGAGTTAAGGGGTGAGTGATTGATACTTGAACCTCACTTTCATCTGAACTGGTCAACTCACACACCCAAACACACAAGGTTAGATGCAGAAACATATTTCACTCAGTATGAAAATAGGAGAAAAATAGGAGGAAGAGGAAAAGGAGATTAAGGGAGGCATTAGTTCTAAGCAAAATAAACTCTAAGAATATACAAATATATTTATAACTACTTTTGAGGTATCAAAGAATGGGATTTTGAGAGGGTACTCATAAATTGGGGAAGTGCTGAAAAAATTATGATACAGAAATGTAATGGAATACTAATGTGCTTTAAGATGTGATGGAGATGACTTCAAAGAAGCCTGGGAAAACTCATATGAACGAAGCAAAGTAAAGTGAATGGATCCAGGAAAAAAATTATACAATGACAACAGTATGGTAAAGACAAACAACTCTAAAAGAATTGGGAACTCTGATCAGTTTAATGATAAGCCATAATTCCAGAAGGTTAATAATGAAACTTCCTGATAGATGAAAGACTCAGAGTACCGAATGATACACACATATATGTTTATATAGGTATTTAAATTAATATATAAATATATTTATATATGTGGAAATATACCTTGTGCATGTGTGTGTGTATTCCCCTTTTGGACATGGCCAATATAGAATTTTTTAAAATTTTGTTTGACTATATATGTTTATAACAGGAGTTTTGTTTTTCTTTTGGCCTCAATGGGGAGTAGGGAGGGTAGGAAGGGGAAAAGGTAGATTTTTCTGATTGAACAAATTGATATTAAAATTAATTGACTAGCTTTAAAAAGAAAACAAAAGAAATGACCTCTCTGGGTCCCCTTAGCAGACCTCTGCCAACAGCACAGTTACATCAAAGGGTGGAACTAGAAATAACAGAAAAAAGACACAACAACAAATTCCCATTTGACATAAGGAAAAACTTACTAATAATTAGAAGAGTCAAAAGGTGGATTGTAAGAAGGAGAAGGGCAGAAAAAAAGTGTTCTTTTGATGCTCCTGATTATTATTTGTCAGAATAGTGGGAGATTTGATCTTGGATTGGTTGTGACCAGGTTGGACTGTTTCTTGGATAAGTAGATTCAAACAAGAGTTAAAAGAGTTCATAATCAGGATGACAATGTCCTTTTATGAGGAAGAGTGACTGAAGGTGAGGAGAGTGAGTATGGCGCCATTGTGGATGTTTGGGATTCTCTAAAGTCAGGTGCTTGACTGAGTATGGCGCCATTGTGGATGTTTGGGATTCTCTAAAGTCAGGTGCTTGACCCTGTATTGGCAGGAGCATTGAAGCACTGGACATGGGAGCTGGTGGAAGCTGGTGCATGAAGCCTTGAAACCATATGTAACCCGAGGTTCTACATTCCAGTTCCCACTTCTTATCTCCACATAGTCATTTTAGCATCTAGGGAACAATAATAATGGAAATGTGATATATGAGCTGTCTGACTGAGACAAAAAAGACTTGGGTTAGGGAGAAAACAAAAAGAAAAAATTCAACTGACCCAGAGTTTGGATAGACTCATGCCTGTCAATCAGCTGATTAGCGTGTATTAAGCACTTGTGAATACTTCAGTGTCAGGGGCAACTTGAATATTTGATTTGAATACTAGCATAGTTGTGATACCAATTAATTTCATCTTGTTTTGTTGATCTTGATGTTGTTGAGTCACTTTCCAGTTGCATCCAACTCTTCATGACCCCATTTAGGGTTTTCTTTGCAAAGACGCTGAAGTGTTTTGCCATTTCCTTCTCCAGATCATTTTACAGATGAGGAATAGAGAGGCAAACAGGGTTAAATGAGTTGCCCAGAGTCCCACACCTAGATAGTATCTGAGGCAGGATTTGAACCCAGGAAAATGAGTCTTTTTGACTCCAGGCTTGTTTCTCTATCACTGTACCATCTACATGCCCCATTTTACTTTATATAGTTGCATCATGGCTTTTAGTTTATGTAATTTTAATTTTATTTTTCTCAGTTACATGTAAATAAAAATTTTTAGTATTCATTGTTTAAAAATTTGAGTTCCAAATTCTCTCCCTTCTTTCTCTCTCCCTGCATTGAGAAGACAAGTACTTTGATATAAATTATACATGTATAAGTTATGCAAAGCATATTTTCATATTAGCCATGTTGCAAAATAAAACAGATAAAAAGCCAAGAATAATAGAGAAAGTTAAAAAAAGTAGGCTTCAATCTTCATTCAGACACCAGCAATATTTTCTCTGAAAGTGGAAGGCATTTTTCATCATAAGTCTTTGGAATTGTCTAGGATCATTGTATTGCTGAGAATGGCCAAGTCATTCATAGGTGATCATCATACCATATTGCCGTTACTGTGCACAGTATTCTTATGGTTCTGCTCACTTCACTTTGCATCAGTTCATTTAAGTCTTCCCAGGTTTTCTGAAAGCATCCTACATATCATTTCTTTTTTAAAAATTAATTAATTAATTGTTAGTCTTTACATTCACTTCCATAAGATTTTGGGTTCTAAATTTTCTCCCCCTCCCCCCTTTCTCCTCCCTCACCCTCTGATATAAGCTCTGCATATACATTCATATTAAACATATTTTCACATTAGTCATGTTGTAAAGAACAGTTAGAATCAGTGGGAAGAAACATGAGAAAGAAGAAACAAACAGAAAAAAGAGAGTAAATAGTATGCTTTGATCTGCATTCAGATCCATAATTCTTTCTCTGGATATGGATAGCATTTTCCATCATGAGATTTTTTGTAGTTATCTTGGATCCCTGCATTCCTAAGAAGAGCTAACTCTATCAAAGTTAGTCATCACACAAGGTTGCTGTTACTGTGTACAATGTTCTCCCGGTTCTGCTCAATTCACTCAGCATCAGTTCATGTAAATCTTTCCAGGTTTTTCTGAAGTCTGCCTGCTCATCATTTCTTATGAAACAATAATATTTCATTACGTTCATATACCAAAACTTCTTCAATTGATGGGCACCTCCCTCAATTTCCAATTCTTTGCCACCACAAAAAGAGCTGCTATAAATATTTTGTACACGTGGGTCCTTTTCCCATTTTTATGATCTCTTTGGGATACAGAACTAGAAGTGCTATTGCTGGGTCAAAAGTTGTGGAACTATGACATAGTTCCAAATTGCTTTCTAGAATGGTTGGATCAGTTCAGAACTCCACCAACAATGCATTAGTATTCCATTTTTCCCACATATTCTCCAACATTTATAATTTTCCCGTTTTGTCATGTTGACCAATATGATAGGTATGATATGGGTACCTCAGAATTGCTTTGATTTGCATTTCTGTAATTAATAATGATTTAGAGAATTTTTTTCATGTAACTATAGATAGCTTTAGTTTCTTCCTCTGAAAACTGCCTGTTCAAATCCTTTGACCATTTGTCAATTGGGGAATAACTTGTATTCTTATAATTTGACTCAGTTCTCTATGTATTTCAGAAAGGAGGCCTTTATTGGAGACACTGGTTGTAAAAATTGTTTCCCAGCTTTCTGCTTCTCTTCTAATCTTGGTTGCATTGGCACATCATTTCTTATGGCATAATAGTATTCCATCATATGCTGCAACTTATTCAGCCTTCCCCAACTGGTGGACATCCTTCAGTTTCCAATTCTTTGCCACCATAAAATTCTCTGCCATAAAATATTTTTGTGAAATAGATCCTTTCTCCATTTTATGTCTTTGGGATATACACCTAGACATGGTATTGCTGGGTCAAAGGGTATACACAGTTTTATAGCCCTTTGGGCACTGTTCAAAATTACTCTTCAGAATGGTTGGGTCATTTGGATCAGATCCACTATACTAGTGTATTAATGTCCCTATTTTTTTTATATCCCCTCCAACACTTGTCATTTTCCTTTTCTGTCATATTAGCCAATATGATAGGTATGTGGCGGTGCCTTGGAGTTGTTTTCATTTGTATTTCTCTAATCAATAGTGATTTAGAGCATTGTTTCATATGACTATGGATAACTTTGATTTCTTCTTTTGAATAGTCTATTCATATCCTTTGATAGTTTATCAATTGGGAAATGACTTGTATTCTTATAAATTTGACTCAATTCTGCATATATTTGAGAAATTAGGCTTCTTTTATCAGAGAAATCTGCTATAAAAACATTTCCCCCCTTAGTTTTCTGCTAATTTCTACTCCTGGCTACATTGGTTTTGTTTATGCAAAATATTTTTTCAATTAATGTAATCAAAATTATAGATTTTACATTCCATAATGGTCTCTGTCTCTTGTTTGGTCATAAATCCTTCCATTATCCAAAGATCTGGCAGGTAAACTATTCCAAATTCTTCTAATTTGCTTAGAATATCACCCCTTATGTCTAAAACATGTACCCATTTTTCTTTATTTTGGTACATAGTATGAGATATTGGTGTAAATATCTAGTTTCTGTCAAACTGCTTTTCAGTTTGGAGTGATTTCTTGTCCCCAAATCTTTGATCTTTGGGTTTGTCAAATAGCAGATTATGATGGTCATTTACTACTATGTGTTACATACCTAATCTATTCCACTGATCCACCACTCTGTTTCTTAGCCAGTACCAGATTGTTGAGATCTGATACAACTAGACCACCTTCCTTCAAATTTTTTTTTTTGCATTGTTTCCCTTCATCATAGTTTTTCAAATACTACATTGACTGAACACCAGTTCTGGCAAAGAAAGTCTTTAAGTGTGGGACAGTGATGCACTGTTGTTTGAATATCGGTCTGGTTAAGTTTGTAAAGATTCACCACTAGAAGGTTGGTCACAAAGTGATAAAGTTTTTGAGGCCGTAGCAATTCTAGAAGAATGATGACTAAAGGAAATTGGGCTTTTGATCTCCATTGGTAGTGGGAGTACCCACAGAGGTGAAATCATAGATCTTTCAAATACCAAAATAAGTATGATGATAGGCCACAAAGATTTATTAGAAATACGGCATGAATGTTATTAGTGTAGTGTCCCAATTTATCAGTATTAACAGATCTTTCAGGCTATGTAATTGTTTCTCATTGCGTTACCATAGAAACATGACTTCTCTCAAAGATTTTATTTTGAGTCCTAATTTTAAAGAGTTATTTTTGGTTGTATTGGAATATAAATAAACAGCATTTATAAGCTGGGTTTTATTTAATCACTTTGAAGATATGAAATGCTTTTCTAAAAATTAATTTCACTTTTAGTGAAGTATCCAGTTATATAAGCTAGTATCATTTAAATCAATGAATGACCCCTTCTCTGATTGAGAAAGAGATGAACAAAAACCCAATTTAGCTATAGAAATTAGACCTTCACCATAAGATGGTCGTACGAAGATTTCCTCCTAAATTGTGTTTTGAAGCTGACAGATAGGAAGTAGTAGATCAAATAATGATAAATACACAGGACATTTTGGATTTAAAGCCATTATCTGACCATGCTATTCTCCAGCTCTGACCATGCCATTTTTTTAGCTCAAAAAATTCTAGTGACTCCCTATAAAATACAAAGTCATTTATTTGACATGCAACACCTTTCAAAGTTTGATTCTAGCCCAGTGCTTCTATGGGGTGGTGACCCCATATAGGATTGTGAAAAATTTGGCAACAGTAAAAGGTTTCTGAGTAATAACCAAAAATTAATTTAAAATCAAATGTAGTGAATCTGAGGCCCATGTTCCATCACACAACTTCACTGCAGCCTTGGTTCTGAACACAAAGCATCCACACTTTGCACTGTGTTTGCTGTCACGGCCATGCAACACCAATGAATGCTGCAGAAACACAAAAAGGGGTTGTGAGTGGAAAAAGTTTAAGAATCTTTGCCTAACTTACCTATTCAGACTTATCATATATGACACTTTTTCATGCACTTGTATTTTCCAGTCAAACTGACCTCTTTGCTGTTATACAGACTATCTTTGTACCTAGAATTCACCTCTTTCTCTATCCCTTAGAATCTCCACCTTCTTTCAAAACTCACTTCAAATAGCTTTAACCTCTCTTCTCACCTCTCATCTCCCATCTCCAGCTGCCTAATGGGCATCTGAACCGGATGTCATGGAGGCATCTTAAATTCAGTATATTCAACAGTGAACTCATCTTCCCCCCATCTCCATGATTAATGTCAGAATTCTGTTAGTTCAGATTCAATGTTGGAATGAAATGAGGTACTCTTGGGTCATTGAACATAATAAAACAAGGAGGTTTACTGTGTGTCCTAACATATGAAAGATCTGCAACAGGAATACAATGACAGTGAGATTCCCTGGACATGGCCTCCCTCATCTCCATTTGGAAACTGGTTGTCAGGACACGATAAGGTTACTTGCGTGGCCTTCAGAAATCCATCATGTCTGAGGACACTAAATTCCACATGACTGGGATTTTGTATGCCATTAGATGACTAAGAACCTCCATCAAGGAAGCCAGGGCCAGTCAAGTCCCAGGGACTGTTCTAGGTCTTTGTCCTAGACTTACCCCATGTCGGCTGTGGGGAAGGGAGAGGGAAGATAGGGAAGGAAGCTGCATTGGAAAGTCAATCACATAGACTGATCAGGTCACTGGGCAGCTTTGTCCTCTTTTAGGTAAAGTTTCTCCATGTTGTAGGTGGGAGGATAAAAATTGTATCCGGTCTTGTCATACTCCAAGTCTTTCTTTCTTCCTTTTGAGGGTGCCACCATCCTCCCAGTCAGCAAAGGTCACAATATAGGTGTCATCCTCAACTCCTCTCTCTCTCTCTCTCACCCTCTATATCCAATCTGTTGCCAAGGCCTGTCAATTCTGCCTTCATAGCAATTTTTATTCATGGTGTCCCCAAAATGTTAGTGAAACTTTAAACTACTAAGTACATCTTTGTACATTTTCCCTTTGGGATAAATACAGTATATATCCCCATTCTCTCCTGACATTCTGCCTTTTCCCTTCTTTCCCCCCATGCTCATGTGCAGGCCTTATTGATTCACATCTGGAATATTGCAATATCATGACAGTTGATCTCCCTGCCTCAAGTGTCTCCCTTTTCTAGTCCATCCTCCTCTCAGCTACAAAATTGATCTTCCTTAATCACCGATCTGAACATGTCACCATTCAATAAGCTCTAGTGTTTTACTGTAACCTCCAAGATAACATACAAAATCCTGTTTAGTGTTGAAAGTCCTTATAACCTGTTCTCCTCCTACCTTTAGAGATTTCTTGCACCTTCTTCTCCCTTCACATATCCTGCAATTCGGTGATACGGGTCTCCCTTTTGCTCTCACAAGATACCCTAAATCCCAACACAGAGCATTTTCACTGGCTGTCTTCCATGCTTTTTGAAGAAGGTGGGATGTTAGCTGGGGTTTGAAAGAAGCCAGGGAGGGCAAAAGATGGAGATAAAGAGGGAAAGAATTCAAGTCATGGGGGACAAGTGTAGATAGCAAGGGTTATTTCATGGAGTGTGCTGAGAGCTGCTATTCCTTGCTCTTTATCCAAGTGCAGATTTTGGAGGGGTCTGCTTTTGACCATGTGGGATTTGTCACCCAAGGTCATGCATGTAGAGATGTTGAAGATCTTGAAGAGTTGATGACTCAGTGGATGTACAGAATGGATTAATCTACTTGTAGTTCTTCCTTTCCATCTACAAATCCTGTCAGGGTTGTTCCCAGCTGCTTCCCAAGAAGGGGGATGGGGAAAAGAGACCAGTTCTGTCTTCTACCTCCAGCCTCATGGTAGCCGTGAGTCTCTAAAGCATATGTCTTGGGGGCAGAGTCAAGATGCCAGAGTAAAGTCAGGGAGTCACCTGAACTCTCTCAGATTTCCTTCTAAACAACATAAAAACAATGCTTCAAAACAAATTCTGGAGTAGAAGAATTAACAAAAGGACAGGATGAAACAATTTTCTAGTACAAGACAACTTAGAAGGTAGGCAGGAAAAAGTCTGTCTCACTGGGGTCTAGCACTGGCTATGCCCTAGCAAGCTAGCAGCGGGTCTTAGAGATAACTGACGCCTGCCAGACCTCTCAGTCCACAGATGGTGAGGGGGTAGGACAACTTGTCAGAAAGAGATTACAGAGAACCCTTTGCTGGCACTGGAAGCAAGATTCACTTGCATTGCCCATACACAGTTCCAGGTCACAGTCCCAGGGCAAGGAGGAGCAGTAGCAGGAGTAGGGATCCTGGACACGGTTACAGGCTGGAAAATTGTGCTTGTGGTTGTTCACAGACTGGAGCACTGGTCAGGAGAGCAGTGATCACACCTCTCCTTAGATCATACCACCTTGGAAGAACTAAAAACTTATAGACCCCCAGAACCATCTTTGAAAATAGCAACATGGAAAACTTAAAGTTTGAGACAGTGCCCTCCACCCTGGGAGCAGAGCCCAACTTTAACATAAAATTAAAAGCCAAGAAATGGGCCAGAAAAATGAGCAAACAACAGCAACAAAAATAACCTGGCCACAGAAAGTTACAGTGCTGACAGGGAAGATCAAAACACAAATTCAGAAGAAGACAACATGTCAAAACAGCTACATGCAAAGCCTCAAAGACAAATGTGAATTGGTCTCAGGAGGGAAAAAAGAATTCCTGTAAGATGTAAGAATCAAATAAGAGAGGCAGAGGAGAAATTGAAAAAAGAAATGACTGGTACAAGAAAATTATGAAAAAGAGTCAACAGCTTGGTAAAGGAGGCACAAAAAATAATGCAGAAAATAACAACTTAAAAAACAAACAATTACAATCAACCAGAAAGAAACAATTCAAATATCATGGAGCCACAGTCAGGATAGCATGAGATTCAGCAGCTTCTATATTAAAGATCAGAGTGCATGGAATATACCATTCCAGAGGGCAAATGAGCTGAGATTACAACTGAGAATCACCTATCCAAGAAAATTCAGGGGGAAAAATAGATAATTAATGAAATAGAGTGAATCCATACACATTCAGTTGGGTGTAGAAATCTATCTTATCCTACAAGGAAGCAGGAGAGGAGACATATAAGAGAAGGGTTCGGGATTGATAAAAGGGAGAGTAGATTAAGGGAGGTTATGGTTCGAAACAAAATACTTTTGAAGAGAGAAAGGGAGAAAGGAAGTAAGGAGACAGAGAAGGATAAATGGGGATGCGGGAAGTAGGATGGAGAGAAATACATAGTTAGTAATTATAACTGTGAATGTGAATGAGGTGAACTCACCCATAAAATGGAAGTAGGTAGCCATGTTGCAAAAAAGAAAGAAAGTCCACCTCAAGGAGCTTACATCCTAATGGTAAGAAACAACACATAAAATGAAGCTAAAGAGAGAGGGAAAGGGAAGAAAAGTGCTTGTGTTGGGTTGAGAGTAAGAAAGAAGCCTGAAGAATCAGGAGTCAAGAGTTGAATAAAGGAGTGAGCATGGCTGAACTGAGCACTTTTCTGAAAAATGGACATTTCAGGAAGAATTGACCAATCAGAAGAAGCACATGAGTGATTCTAACTGAAAAATAAGTAATTTTTGTTAGAGACTGTTGTTATGGAATATTCACTCCAAACTGTATTTTAGCATATTATGACATTTTTCTTTCGAATTCCTATGAATATTACCTTAAGTTGTCTAGAGACAACTAGGATAGAGCCAGGAAGAGTCAGGAAGACCTGAATTCAAATCTGGTTTTAGACACAACTAGTTGTGTGACCCAGGGCACAATTAAAGAAACTGAGTTAGACAAAGGTTAAGTTGACTTCACTTTGAGTGACTATATACATATGTGTATATATATATATATTTGTATATGTATGTATATATGTATGTGTATATAGTATGTACATATGTGTATGTATGGTGTATGTATATGTATATATTTATCTATGGTTATGTATACATATTTTGGACACAGGAGAAGAATTTCCAGCAACACTTCCAGCAGTTTTGGAGAGGACAGCTACTGATAAGAGGATTGGTTCAAGCTTCTCCATTTGACCAGCAGTCATATACTAGGAATTGTTTGGAAAATGCCAAACCTAAGTGAAATGTAAATCACATAATTAGCAGTTCTGTAAATTGCTTTATCTTTTCATGTCAGTATCCTAGCAGATTATAATAGTAGTTATGCTAAGTTACTGCATCTGTTTTAAATTTGTTTTAAGCAAATACAAATTTATGTTTAACATTTCTTTTGTGTGTAGGAATAAATTACTTGTCCCATACCAGAATAATATTGTACATTGAATATTTCTTTTACTCCTCCTTCTTGGGAAAAAACTAGACATGAACCATAAGTAAAATTGTCCCTGGCATTCCAGGGGGTAGAAGGAGGGCCGCAGTTAATAGGTCAAACATTGTGAAAACAAGGAGGCTAGCCGCCCCCCTCCCTTGAAGGTCAGTATCCTTAGTTCTTAGTCTAGATCACATGCCTAGATATAGAACAGTGAGTGAGTATATATCCGTGTAGGACTCCTGTCCTGTGTGAGCTCAGCAGTGGTTTCTCTAGTGTGTATACACACACGCACACACATGCATATATGTGTGTATGTTCATATATGTATATGTATACATACACACATATGTGTATGTGTCTATATGTGTGCATGTATATGTGTGTATCTATCTAGATAGATAGATAGATAGATATACACATATTTGCAAAACTAATTAAATTAGATTCTTTCCCTACTTATACATGGATCCATAGAAATGGGGAGGCTCAATCTTGTGTCTCCAAGAGGCTAGTTTTCCACTTTTGTGAGCAGTAGAAGTAGAGTCAGAATAGTCATTCCTTTGATCTTCTGTCTTTAAGAGGGGTATTTGGTTTAGAATGATATCTGTTTACATATTAGCTATTTGTGGATATGATTCTATGGTTCCCCCGATCACTCTAAATTTATTGTTCTTGTGTTTGTCTCTGGAGGGTCAGATGTGAGTAGTCCTGTTCTATGTCCCCACTCTCCCAGACCTGGCTCCTGTTAGTGCCGGTATTAAGGTTTAACACCCAATTCTCTTTAGAACAGGCTGCTGAAACTCTCCTCCAAGCTTACTGATGCAGTACAGTTAAAATTCCATTTTTCTCATCTCGAGTAGGTTTTTCTATGATAATATATACAGAACTCCCTTTGCTACTCACCCATGTACCCTGACCCCATTGACCCACCAGTGAAAACCCTGTGTAGACCTACAGTGACCCTGAGTCCATAGTATTCCAGGTGTCCAGGCTACTACCTTGCATACTGCCTCATGCACAGATGGTGGGGGTGAGGAAGATTGAATGCGTTTCTTCCCTTAATGAACTGCTGTCTGTCTGTCCATACTTATCCTTAATGTTGCTGTGTACCATTCACTGGAACACTTCTCCAAATAGTTGACCTCAGTTGACCCCATTGAGACATAGGGGTAGTTGCCCCCCTACTTTTTGCTGTGAGAAGGGTTATTACGGAATGCTGTAGGAACTGGTACTCCCATTATCATCAAGCATTCTGAGAAGACCAGACTAGAATAAAGTAAGATTACTAATCCCTGGGAAGCTGGTTTATTATCTTTCCTGTCTGACCAGATGAAGGGTGACTCTGCGCTAGCAGCCCTGCTGTGTGCTAATGTTTACCTGTCTTACATATATATATATATATATATATATATATATATATATATATATATATATAAAAAATACTCTATGTATATCATATATATATATATAAAATACTCTATGTATATTATGTATTTGGGTAGCTAGCTGGCACAGTGTATAGAACACAGTGAAGTCAGGAGGACCAGAGTTCAAGTCTAGCCTCAGACACCTACTGTGTGACCCTTGGCAAGTCACTTAACCCTGCTTGCCTCAGTTTCCTTTTCTGCAAAATGAATAGAAAAAAATGGCAAATCACTCAATTTCTTTGTCAAATGGGATCACAAAGATTTAGACACACCTGAAATGACTGAAAACAGCACCAGCAATAAAAACAATATCATTTACATGTTGTTTCTCCTATGCAGAATATGAGCTTCTTCAGAATGAGGACAGAGTTTTTGCTTTTCTTTGTATACCCAACACTCAGCCCAGAAGTTGGCACATAGTAAGCACTTCACAAATGCTTGTCGACTGACTAATCAGGTAGTATTTAACCAACTAGCAATCTAAATGTCTGAATCATATCTTTTTTTTAAAAGCAAAGTTAATTTTATTAATGCTAATTACAACTTCTGTTTCACTTATAACTTCCTTATCACACGAGAGCTGGAGTTGTTGTATGGTACTGTCAACTGTAGCTTAAGTGGTAAAATACATTGGGACAGGAATAACTGCAGTTGGAAGGAGGAGAAGGAGGAGGAGGAGGAGGAGGAGGAGGAGGAGAAGACTGACCTTTTGTTGTTCTAGCCCCTTTCTTTCTCATGTGAAAGGAAGAAGGCAAGGAAGAATGAGATTTTGTCATCCCTGGGCTTGCTCATCACAGTAATAAATGTGGAAGATGGCGCGTCCTAACATTTCCATGCATTTCCATTGAAGTGATCAGACTGTAGGTATACTGAGTAAGATTAGCACTTCATTCCTTTCCAGGGTACCTTCCTGTGCTGGACTTTCTCTATGAGGCCCCAGAAACCTCTTCACCTGGGAAGCTCACTCTCTTTGCTCCAGGCTCTCTTGCATTGGAAGTACCCTCTTGGGACTTTCATTTTGATTGGTTGGTTCCTCCTAGAACCACTATGGGAATACACTGGTAGAAATTTTATTGACATTTACCTTTGCTTTTGGTGATTTTGAGTTCCTTCACCATCTTGGTCATCTTCCTCCAGAATGCCCTCTAGCTTGTAAATATTTTTTCTAAAATAGAATTTAACATACCACTAGTCTTAGCAGAAAAAAATCAAGCACTACTAAAATTAAAATTACCCATCATTCTTCAGTGTGATACTGCCACTTAGTGTAGTGGATAAAGAGCTGCCTAGGAAGGCCATTTGTAATACCCACAGCAAGTGGTCATCCAGGCTCAAGTGAGGAGAAGCCCTTTATCTCCTAAGGCAATGCATTTCACTTTTAGATAACCCTACCTATCTGGAAAGTTTCCTTAATAGTCTAAGTCTTCCTTGCTATTTCTATTTATTTCTCTTTTCAAGTTGGTTTGGAAAAACCGTGGGTTCCTCAAGTCAAGTTGATTGGATTCAATTTGATTCATTTCAATTCAGCAAACACCTCTTACCATCTAACCCAAATAAGACACTGTATAAGAATGTATGCTTTAAAAATTTTTTTTGATGGTAGAGTGATCTGGACTTATATTACCCCTGTGATATAAAGGGTGAGGATCCCTCTACTGATGCAGAACAGCAACTGTGCTGTTCTTTTAAAAAATAGTTTTAGAAAGCGATGTGGGACATTGAAAGGGTTAAATGACTTGCCCAGAATTATATAGCCAGTTCATTTCAGAGGTGAGACTTGAACCTAGGTCTTCCTGACCTTCAGATTTTTCAACCATTACTCTCATTGATAATTTAGTAACTTTTCAAGGCATAGTCTCCCTGGTCTTTTGACATTATTAAAAGATTCAAATAATCCCTCCCAAGGACTTAACAAAAGTAATTGAGAACAAGCAAGTACTTTATTAGCCCTTGGATTCATAGAGAGTATACCTTGGGAAAGATTCTATATTTAGAGTTAGAATAGACCTTTGCTGTTGCTCAGTAGTTTTCAGTATTGTCCAACTCTTTGTAACCTCACTTAGGGTTTCTTGGTAAAGATTCTGGAGAGGTTTGCCATTTCCTTCTCCAGCTCATTTTACAGATGAGGCAACTGATGCAAACAGGGCTAAGTGACTTGCCCCGGGTCACATAGCTAGTAAGTATCTAGGTGAGGCCAGATTTAAACTCAGGAAGATGAGTCTTCCTGAATGGACCTTAGAGGCCAATTAGTCTAGCCCTTTCATTTAAAAGACAAGAAAACTGAGGTCCCAGAGGGGTGACATCTAAGAACACAGAACAGAATCAGTATTTGAACCCAGGGCCTCTTCCTCCAAATTAAGCACACTTTCTACTGTACCACTCTGCACAAGACTAATGTCTGAGTGCTATGAAGGACATCAGAGCTAGGATAAGGTTCCCTTTACTCAGTTGTGTAGAGGTAGGTTCCAAAGGATAAAAGCTTGTTGTTCTTTCAGGATGATCTTCTCCTTGGAGAAGCTATACATGCCTAGAGAGGCCAGGGAATTGTAAACAATGCAGGTAAGCCTTAATACGAGGAAATCTCTGGTTTATTTTCTCACTTTTAGGCCTCTATACTCCCCAGTCCTAGAAGCATAGAATTATAGATTTATGGTTAGGAGTGATCTGAGAGACCAGGATGTAGGATTTTGGAGCTAGAAGGGACCTTAGAAATGATCTTGTCCAACCCCCTCAATTTATAGATTGGGAGACTAAAGCCCAGAGAGGTTATATGACTTGACCAAAGAAAGTTGAACAAATAGTGAGAGGCAGAGTTAGAATCTGAAGCCTAATTCTCTGATGCCAAATTCAGTGTTCCTTATTCTAGTGTCTAGATACTTAGGCAACTGAATATCAGACACAGTACAACAATCAAAAGCAGAAAACAGTACAGAAAGTGTTTTTTATCCTTTGTTTTTTGAAGACATGCAACGACATCACAGGGTGATATCTTGACTTGTGGGTGAACTAGATTTAAATGAGGAAGAGTTGTACAAAGTCATTCATCAGCCTCACTCTTTCTTCCAGAGTCATCAAAGTTCAGTGGCAGGTCCAAGAAGAGTGGTGATGGCTGGGATGCAGACTTTAATGTTTTTGATGTTGACCAGGCTCTAGGTACTCTACAGCACTACTTTAGCCACCTTCATGACCACTTGAAGAAATTGTTCTCATCCTCCCATTCTACTGGGCATGAGCAAGGGGGAAGCCTTCACATGCTAGAGGTATTCCATAACTCACCAATGGGTTTGAGGCCTATTGATTGTCATCAACCTGGGTTAGCCAGTCTGCTGAGATCATTTTACTGGGATATGACCTTTGCACATGCTACAGCTTCTTGGAGCCAGAGGTGAGAATTATGTGATAGGTGGACACCAAAGATGGATGAACAGCCCTGAAAAGGGCTCAGCAAGCCCTTACATCATAGGTGCTAGTCCTCCTGGACCCTATATATGCCAGAAGGTATATATATTCCACAGGAAGAGCACTTGGTGAGGTTTAGGTACAGGGGATATAAAAGACCCCAAGAAGTAGCTATCTTGGGAACTTTGGAAGTAGTAAATTACTTGTTGCTGGACATACAATGTTTGTTGATATTTTCTTTACTTTCAACAAAAACTTACATGTTATAGCTAGTGTGTTTGCTAATGAAGTTTCAATGCCAGTCTCTTGGACTGCCTACTGGAACAATTTTCTTGGGTTCTGGGTGGCAAGTTGAGCCAAGGAAAGTGTAACATCCCACAAAATGTAAGCTAGACTCTTTTGGGCAGAGATATCCACTTTCTTCTAGCCTACAACTAGAAACACACACTATGGATAGTCCATTAATTTGCATTATATCTTACAGTGCTTTTAAATTATTTGATAAAATAGGGCTGAATGAGGAATAAGATAGAAGAGAGAATGGCTCAAGGAAATCTATCATCATCCACATGCAAAAAAACCCTCAAAGTCTACTTCATTAGCAATACCTTTGGAAATGGAGGGGAATCATCAAAAAAGTTTTCCTGAAGCCTTAATTTATAAAGCATGCTGAGATTTCTTTGCCCATGATCCTCCTATTTCGGCACAACACCCACCCCTCCCTCCCTTCTTCTTTCCCCTTCCCCCTAACCATCTGCCCTGTCCCTTTTGGGTAGCCAGATTGCCTCTTGAGATCTGTTTGCTGCAGCTGCCTTCTTCTGCTATTAAAGTAGCCAAACTGTGACTGCTCTGCAACCTTACTGACCAGCAGGAACAGTTACTTATGTTCAGGGCAGGGGAAGAGGATGAAAGAGAAAAAGGAGGAGGGAGGAAGAGAGGAAGACCTCTATCTAAGAAGTCTTAGATAACTGACAAAAGCTATAATGTAAATTCCTTAATATCATGGCATGAAAGGTTATTATTGCAGAGATAGTATGGTATAGTATCTTTCCCAATAAAACCCCAAATAGGGTCATGAAGAGTTGGGCATGACTGCAGAATGACTAAACAATGAAGTATGGTGTAGTGAAAAAAAGCACTGGACTTGTGGAGATAAGGGTTTCATTCCTTCCTTTCGCACTTAGCCATAGGATGTGACTTTCAAGAAGTAGAGTATGTAGGGTGATGAGACCTAAGAAGAGGGTCTTATGGAACATTTGTATTGCAGGTGTCCAAGAAGGAAAAACTCAGAAGAGACTGAGAAAGAAAACAAGAGAGGGAGGCTCTGATACTTGCTGTGGGACTTTGGGCAAGTTATTAATTTTTCTCAGCTTCAGTTTCTCATTTATAAAATAAGGAGTTTAGACTACATGTCTTCTAAGGTTCCTTCCAGCTCCAAATCTATAATCTTGTAATTTCAAAAGATACAATAAACTTTGACTACATGAAAATAAAAAAAAATTGTTGAAGTAAAATAAAGGAAAACAGAATTAGAAAAGGTAGATAAAAATAATTGCACCAAATATCACTATTAAAATTCTGGTTTCCAAAACATAAAGGTAATTGAGACAAATTTATGACACTATGAACCCTTCCCTAAAAAATAAGAGGTAAAAAGATATGAAGTTTTCAAAAAAAAAATTTCAAACTATAATTGACCAAATGAAAAATATTCCAAATCAGTAACAAAAAGAGAAATGAAAAATCTCAATGCAAGTTGGTAAAGATGAAAAAAAAGTTGAAAAATTAAATATGATTGGAGGGCTATAGGAAGACAGGCATACTGATGCATTTTTCGGTGGAATTGTAAAATGGTCCAACTGTTTTGGATTTCACTTTGAAATAATATAAGAAAATTGACTTGTCTATACTCTTTAACTCAACAGGCCCATTACTGGATTTATATATATATATATATATACACACACACACATATATATGTATACACTAAGGAAATCAAAGAAAGAAATGTCCCACATGTACCAAAATATTAATATTTTCTACTCTTCATGGAAAAACAGATTAAAAATCCACAATGTATAAAGGCAATGGAATATGACTGTGTGGAAATAAATAACAAATATGAGGAATTCAGATAAATATGGGCAGATTTTTATGAACTGATGAATCTTATCACGGTCATAGAGCTAGTTGCCTTAAATCCCTCAGGGCACGAAAATTCATGATGAATAGGGCTTAGAACAGGACAGGATGACAGAGCTGGTATTCTAGTGAAAAAAAAAAACAAACCAAAACAAAATGGAGAGAACAATATATGTAATAATTACAACAATGGAAATGAAAAAATTTGCTGTCAACTATGAATAAGGAGGAAAAACAACAGATCCTAGAGAAAAGACAATGATACATGGCTCTTTTCTCATAGCAGAGAGGTGAGTATGTGGGTATGGAATGGGTAGAAGGAGGCTGTTGTTGTTTAGCTGTCATGACTCCATTTTGGGTTTTCTTGGCAAAGATATTGTAGTGGTTTGACATTTCCTTCTTGAGCTTATTTTACACATGAGGAAATGGAGGAAAACAGGGTTGAGTGTCTTGCCCAAGGTCACACTGAGACAAAAAGGGTTAAGTGACTTGCCCAGATAGCTAGTAAGTTTCTGAGGCCAGATGAGTCTTTCTGACTCCAGGCCCACTGCCCTAGCCACTGTGCCACCTAGCTGCCCTGAAAGGAAGGAAGCTACTGGAATTGAACACTGTATGCATTGTCAGCCGTTTTAGTTGGTTTTGTTTTGGTTTTTTTTCTTTGTCAAAAGGAAGGGCTCACCTGGAATGGGGGAATTGGAAGTGACTGTCAGGTAAAAACAAAACGCATCACAAAGCTATTTTAAGAAAGAAATGGAGGAGAAACCATTAAGTATGTAGTTGCAACCAAGATAAATCAGTGTTATGAAAACCAAGGGGATAGAACCATGAATGGGATAGTCAACAATGTCACATGTTACAGAAAATTCAAGGGGCCTGAAGCCTGAGAAGATTCTACTAGAACTTTGGTCACCTTGGGGAGGGTAGCTTTACTAGAGATTGGAGGTATGAAGAGAGAATTGGTGAACAGAGGTAGTGAGTTTGACTGCTCTTTCTGGAAGGCTGGTCTTCAGTAAAAGGCTCAGATGATCAGAGAAGAAACATTGATTTCAGCAGAAAACCATTAAAAATAGAAAAGGGATGGGAAATAGACTCTATCAAGACATGAATTAGATTGTTAATGGGAATTGGGATCATACTGGAGCTTAGGTAGCCATCTAGTTAAGGGGTGAAATCCTAGGTTCAAGGAAACCAGAAGTTACTTTAATTAATATCTTTATTCTTTAATTAGCAATTAAATTAAAAAGCAGACTTCCTGGAAAAGTAACAAGTTTAAATTCACACAGTGAATAACTTATATGCATGCCTGTCCTACTAGCAAGTAGTATCGGGTGGGGGGAAGAGTACAGAAAGGGGAAGCAAGGAAAGGAGGTTGAAGATAAACTTGACCTACTTATCAATTTTGCCAAAGTTTTTTAAATTGTTTTGCCCAGAGAAGCTAAACTTGAAGGAAAAAAACAACCTATTTTCAGATATCCGAAGGAATTAAGTAGGACCCAAAAGAAGACACTGACTGGAAAACCACAGAAGGAGAATAATCTGATTAAAGCCAAATAGCTTCTTGCCTGAAAGAATGCTTAACCCTCCAGTGCACAAAAATTCAAGGATCTAGAGCTGGACACGACCCCAAAGCAGGAATTCTTAACCTTTTTTTTTTGTGCCATGGACCCCTTTGGCAGCCTGAAACTTACGGATCTTTTCTCAGAAAATTCTTTTAATTGCATAAAATAACAGACGTAGGATTACAAAGGAAGCCAATCATAAAGTATGTTTTAAAAAAGTTCAGTCCATAAACACTTATTAGTCCTACTATTTCATTAATAAGCCTATTAATTTATTATCTCGCTATGGGCTATGCACTTTTGCAAATCTCACCTCTTTTGCTCCCTACAACAACCTGTGCGGCAGGTACTATCATCCACATTTTATAGTTTTTAAAACTGAAGTTAAGTGACTTGTCTAGGGTCATAGAGGTCTTCCTGACTCTAGACTCGGAAGTCCATCAACTGCATTACCCAGCTGCCTCTAAAAGGCAGTCCTTGTCCTGAAGGAGCGCACGGATCTCCATGTCTAACTTCTTATTTTAGAGAGGAAACTGAGCGCCAGAGGGGTAGTCCCAGCAAAACCGTGCCTCGGAACTCTGGCCAGGATGAGTACTTTCAGGAGTGCCCCGGACCATCCTCCTCGGTCCGGGAGCGTTCCAGAGAAGCTGGGCCAGAGGTGGGGGGGCGGCATCACGCCGCTCTGGGATGGCCGGCGCTGATTGGCGCCCCTGGGGAAGGGGGCGGAGCCAGGGTCCCACAGGTGGTCGCGAGCCTGGGGTGCCGCTTGGCCCTGCGGGTGGGCCGCTAGGCGTCGCGCTGGAGTCGCGTCTCCGCGGTTGCCGGGGCGACAGTGCGGGGGTGCGCTCCGGGGGAAGGCGTGCGGGGTGGTTGGGGCAGCGGGGCGGGGGGAGCGGCGGGGGCGGGGGGGGTGTGGCTGCCGGGGCAGCGCGAGGGGCCCGCGCGGCGGCTCCCGGGGCGGCGCGAGGCGGCGGCGCTGCTGCTGCTCGCACTGGTGCGCCCGTCAGGCGGCGGCGGCGGCTAGCTCGGAGCGCCCCGGGGCGCGGACCGGCCGCGGGAGCCAAGCCGGGTGGGCTGCGGGGGGCAGCGAGCGACGACCCCCGAAGCCCCTCGCGGTGCGGCGACGCGGAGCCGGGGAGGGGGCGAGGGAGGCGGGCGCCTGGCGGCCCCCGGAATGACTCCGAGGGGCTCCCCTCTGGCGCCCCTGCTGCTCCTCTCTCTACAAGGTAAGACCCCCCACGCTCCCCTCCCTCCCTCCCAGGTGATTTGGGCACCCGCGGGGCAGGTGCCTCCAGCGGCCGGGAAAGCCCAACTTCTGCTGGGGCCGACTTGCTGCCCCTCCGTTTGTCCGGGGCCAGCCTGGTGCCTCCGGCGGTGCCCATGGTGGTGCCTCCGGCGGTGCCCGTGGTGGTGCCTCCGGCGGTGCCTCCGGTGGTGCCTATGGCGGTGCCTATGGTGGTGCCTCCGGCGGTGCCTCCGGCGGTACCTATGGCGGTGCCTCCGGCGGGACGAGGGCGCATCTCTGCCCCGGCTGCGGCGCTCTGATTGATCCCCGACACCTTCCACCCCCGAACAGGCTTCCTCCGTTCTAACTGAAGATTCCGCCTCTCACACCCCCCCCGCCCCCCCCACCCCAATCTACTGGCCGTCTGGAAGTGCAGACCCTTTTGTGGCCAGCTAGGGACGGGATTGGAGCTGACTTCCGAGCTCCGGGGATGAGCTTTTAAACGGATTCAGAAAACTTCGTGTGTGGGTCCTGCCCGCCTCTTAAGAATATAGTGCAGACGCGGACACGTTGGTTGGTCTTTATTGTAGATGGGAATGTGAGTTCTGCGAGCCGGTCAGCTTTGAAGTTGACTGCGAGTGTAGTTTATGCTTAGAATGAACAGCAGGCTGCTCCGAGGCTTGGAGTCTCAGCTTTATGTCCAGTGCCCTGCTTCTGCTCCGCGGTGTTTGTGAAAGCGTTCATTTTATTTGAAGTTATAAATTTTTTTTTTAAAATTCCACAAAAATGTAAGTTGCCCTATGGTATTTATGATCAGAATAAGTACATGCCTTCCCCCCTCCCCCAATTTCTTTTAAAATCTTCCTTAATTGAATTTTCTTTCTTGCGCCCTATGTGTCTTGTTTTCATCTAAGTTGCTTTCATAGTTTTGATACTGGTTTTCTTAAAGGAAGCGTCTTTTCCACCATCCTCTTTCTCTGCTGCTTCACCTTGGGTGGAATATGTGTTCTGATTCAATTGATAATGAAGATTTTAATGAGATGGGTTTAGAAAATTCATCCTTAAAAAGTTTTAATTAACTTTGCAGCATTTTCTGGGAAGCTGTTGAGGTTTGTCCAGTTTTATACTGTAATTGGTTTGCTAATTTGTCTTCAGACTGGGAGCCAGCTCTTGAGTTGTTACAGCCTTGTGAGTGATTGGTTGATTTAGTAGGGAAGAAGAAAGCGCTTGATGAAGTCCCTTTTCTCACAGAAACTGGTAGCACTTTTCTGGAGGTCCATATGTGTACATCAGTAATTATAAACAAAGAATAATTTTGTGAGTATGGTATACATATGTATCATATTGTGTCTTCAAACTAGGTTTGGTAATGATTTTGTGAATATATATATATACACACATATGTATATATATATATATGTATATCTGTGTGTCTCTATATCTATCTCATATTGTGTCTTTAAACTCGATTTGGTTGTGTTCCCAGATGGCTCAAGTGAGTAGGCTGCAATCCCTCTCCTTGTGTGGTAGACAGCAGCTCTTCTGTTGGTTACTTTTCTGTTCTTACATCCTTCATGTGTTATATCCTGAAGAGTGAGTGGGCTTTTGCTTCAATCTCTCCAACTAACCAGCATTACTGAAAACTGCCATCTGAAGGACCATGGGAGATTTGATTGTAGGGGCAGCTAGGTGGTACTTGCTATACCAGGCAGGAAGATCTGTGTTCAGATATAGCCTCAGACAGTTGCTAATTGTGTGGTCCTGGGCAAATCATGTAAACTCTGTCTCATTTTCTTTAGTCTCTAAAATGAGCATAATAGCACCTACCTCCTAGGGTGGTTGTGACGATCAAATGGGTTAATAATTGTAAATAGCAAGCACTGTATAAATGTTAGCTATTCTTATTTTTGTTGCTGTTATTTTCACCACTAGCCCAAGGTTTTGGTCAGTAACTGACCAAATTAATTATACCAAATAAGTGGTATAATGCAGTATACTTCCCTTGTGCATTTTGGTTTGGAATATTTCTTAAGAACTGAAATGATTCAGTGATTCTGTAGACTGTTCTGTTTAATTGTTTCTGTCTCTTCATAGCCCCATTTGGAGTTTTCTTGGTAAGTATACTGGAGTGGTTTGTCATTTCTTTCTCCAACTCATTTTACACTTGAGGAAACTGAGGCAAACAGGGTGAAGTGACTTGCCCAGGGTCACATGAGTAGTAAGTGTCTGAGGCTGAATTTGAACTCAGGTCTTCCTTACTTTAGGTCACTCAATCCACTGTGATACCTCACTGCCTTGTAGAGGGACCTTAGTGTTTAGGACTATCAATCTAATGAGAAGGTATCCATTTTAAAGCCTTGCTGGGGTTAACCCATTCTCAGTACCGCCCTTCTCTATTTCCCTAAAATTGATTCATCCAGCATGTATTTAGTGAGCCTGGGCTGAGTTCTAGGACACTGTGAGTTCATTACACCGTGAGAATACCGGGATGAATAAGGGTCCCTAACATCAAGGCATTTTCCACTTAGTAGGTAAGAGACCTGTCGAGGAATTACTGCTATTTAAGGTTGAATGTGTTGTTTGTGGTTAGAGAGGAAAAAAAAATACTCTGGAGATTCAGATGAGGGAGAACTCTCTATCAGGTAGGGGATTTGGACTTTGAGTTGAGCCTAGAAGGATGAAGAGAATTTTCAATAGATGGACCCTAGGATGGGGTAAAGATAGTCTGGGCAGAGAGAATGACAAAGTCACAAAGTCAAGACAGTGTATTTGGGAATGGAGAGTAGTCCTGTTTCCATGAAGTAGAGGTCATTTGTAACTGAGTAGTGGGACATAAGACTGGAAAGATAGGTTAGAAGCACTGTGGGTATACTTGGGTGAATATATCCAGTAGGTTTCTGTATTATATTTTTGACTCAATTTTTAGTTGAAATTTTCATTTAGTCTCTCTGATCTAATAACCTTCGGCCCTCATTATGTTTACCTTTAGCTGTCTTTATTCTGGACTAAATAACCTCAATTCCTGACTCTTTTTATAGAATACTTATACCTTCCCTTTGTTGATTATTTTCAATTTATCCTGTGCATATATGCATATGTATATAATGCACATATATATATATATATATGTACATAGTTATTTGTATGTTGTTTCCCCTATTGAATTATGAACCCCTGGTGAACAGGGACCATTTTTTACTTTCTTTATATCCCTAGGATTTAACACAGAGCCTGGCACATAGTACATATTTAGTAAATGCTTATTGACTGACCTCATCATATTTGTGGTTCTCCTATTTACATTTTTATATCTTTTTATTTTAGTGATGAAGCTCCAAACTGAGAATATTCTAGTTGTGGGGAGGAGCACCTGGTGCTAGGCATGAGAAATTTAAAAAAAAAAAGCAGTTGCTGTAATGAATCTTGATATGACTGACTCAAAATTATATCATTATGAACTCCAAATATGGTAGATAATGACATGTGAAATTTGAAATATGTAATATTGCCTCAGTAATGACACGAAAGAAATATTATCAGCAAAGGAAAATTCATCTTTAGAAAATCAGATTTAGCTAAACTTCCATCCCTAGAGGGCTTCTCTTGATTATATTTCTGTGGCCTCACTTAAAACTTTAAGAGAAAAATCCATGCCTATAGAACTCCATGACATAGGTTCAGAAATAGTAAGGAATTTAGCAGAGTTCATATTGAAAGGAGACTTCAAGATGATTTAGTCTAAATCCCTCATTTTACAGAAAAGGTAGAGAGATCCTACTCCTAGCAAGCAGTGCAGCTGGGGCTAGAACCCAGCCCTCTGACTCCAAATCTACTGTTTTTTTCCCCTTTTACCATGCTATCTTCTTTGCATCATATGTGCAGAGAAAAATAGTAGTCATATAGTGTTCATATAATGAGACTTCATCAATTTGATTTCCCTCCCAAGATGTATATTGCCATCCATCCACACCTGATTCTTACCCATGCTCTCCCATGAGTGCACCACAGCAGGTCTGGTCAGTGTGCTGGGGTGGGGTGGGGTATCTTACTTATGAAAACAAATGAGGAAAGTCATAAACCTAAATGGGAAGGAATTCTGTGCATTTTAACGTAAATTTCACTTCTAGATTCATTAAATATCATTTTGGAATGTAGTACTTTCTGTTAAGGGCTTTGAATTTGGGCCATATCCAACCTACCAGATTTGGGTGGAAATTTTAAGAAATTGGAGCTTTATATATAGTCTTACATCATGACCAATGCATATATGCCACAAAACTTTTTCTCCACAGGTTTCTTAAAACATGATATTTGTATTACTGTCAGACAGGAGGCAATGATGCAATGATAAAGCGCACTTGTTTTGACGTTTTTTTCCCCCTTGGTAACAGTATGTGGCAGATTTTCAAATGTGTTATCACACTTTGATAGTGGAAACATCTATACTGAAAATTCTCTTTTGAATCTTCATACTTCACCCGTGTGATTTGGTGTCAAATAAGGTGACGTGCTAGTGCATAAGATTATGCAATTGAGGTATATGAAAACAAGGACAGCACTGGTTAGTTGGGGCCAGGTTTGCATGTGGTCCCTGTACAGTTTTCCCTAATAATCCCAGTCTTTGCAAATATGGCCTCAGTTTTCTCCTGCAAGTCTTGACTGATGCTCTAAATCTGTAGTTAGTGAATTTTCAGCATCACAGTCACCTAGAATAAAAATCCCCACCCTTCCTGTCCCTTCTCCCTGAGCTGGAAAGGAAACTCATCCAGACACCACTATATCTCACTTTTGCATTTGGAACCAGCCTCTTCTCCTCCTCTCCCCACCCCCATCCAAATCTGGAGGCCCAGTAATGATTTCTGGGTCACAGTTTGAGAGCCACCAGTTTAGGAGGTTATGAGCTCATATGTATATTCAAAATTCATCAGCTTTCAATAGATAATGGTCCCAAAAGTGGAATGTGAATTCATTAACTTTTTAATTTTGCTTATCTCACTGTATTGGAGAAATGTTTTCTCCTTTTCCATGAATTTTTGGATAACTAGTTCCCTCTCCCAATTGTTAACTAAATAAGTCACTTTTTGCATTAGTAATCCCTATGAGTCACAGAAATGGCAAGTTACACCAGTTTTGATAAGCTAATGTAATGAAACCCTCATTTTAAAGACCTGTAGATTGAACCCTAAGTGGATTGCAAGTTTTGTGCCATAAGAACATAGTTATAGAACTACAAAGGACCCTAGAGGTCATCCAGACCAACCCTCATATCACAGATGAGCCTGGAAAGGTACAGTGACCTTGACCTTCCTTTCCTAAGGTAATACTGATAGTAAATAGCCCCGCTGGGATTTGAGCCAAGGGTTTCCTCACCCGAGATCATCAGACACTGTGACATCATGTTAGATACACTCTATACTGTGGCCCCTGGTCTTTTCCATACTTCTGGTAGGATCTTGTTTTAGTGCATGTTATTAAAATGGTCATTTCTGTAAAGTGGGGCAGTTTTCTTAAACTGGTACTTAGCTCATACAAAGACTGTTCTTCTGTGCCTATGATATAATCTATTAAATGAAAAGAACCATTACAACATGAAGTCAGAAGTGTCTCTCTATTTAAGCTATCTGATCACATGATACACTTCTTAAGCACAAGCTTTTTTTTTTTTTTTTGATAGACCATGGACAGCAATGCCATTGAGAACTCAAAACCACTGGTTTCAGAAAAATTCCTGGGCTGCAGACAGTTGTTGGGGAGGAAAGCCTAAAGAGCTGAGGCTGTGAAGTCAAAGGATGATAGACTGATGAGATGGAGAGGATGTGGCTAGTTCCATTTGACACCAAAGTACTAGGGACATTTCTAACGTTGTGACATTAAATTAATGGTACAGCATTGAAACAGTTCTACTGTAGTGGGGTTTTTGTTTGGAAACAAACCTAGAAGAATTCTGGCAAATAACCTGAAAATAATTTGTTTTTCTCCTTTCAGGAAAAATGAAAATAATTTTCAAAAATGCCTCCCAAGGTTCTGATGCTAGTGTTTTAGTTTCAGCCAGTGCACTTGAAACTGTCATATACTCAGCTGTCACAATCCATTCAGATGCTGATGAGCTCTCCAAAAGTTTGTTTTAAAATGCAATACTTAGAGACTTTTTGCTCTCTTTCATGGATGTCACTAAGTTTCTCTGGTATCCTCAAATAGCTTCTAAGTTTATTTTTGAAATAGAAATTCCGCCCCTCTCCCCCCTCACGGAGATCTCTGAAGGGTTTGAAAGAATGGAATTGGGTTTTAGGAATTTATTTTAATACCTTGAGAAAACTCAGAATTTATACTCCAAGGTCTTCATTTTCCCTTATACTTTCATCTTTTGAGAGGGAGGTGGTTCATTTCCATTTCCCCACAAATAAAATTTAATACTTAAAGTGGCATGAATGAGAGTCCCTGGCTAGGCTGCTCTGCTAGCTGGACAGGGGGTTAAATGGGCAGCAGGAGTTCAGAGAGTATGTGAGTTAGAATAATGGGGGTTGGGGTGACCTTCTGTAGAGTTCATGGGCTAATGAATAGCAAAGGAAGACACCCTCACGTCTCTGGACAGCTTGTTACCTGCAGGCCCAGCTGCAACTTGATCCTTAGTCAAGTTTACTGGATGGGAAAACCCTGACATATCTCAGTTGTTTTTAAAATTTGGTCAGTTTTACCTCTAGTTTTTCTTGGAATTTGTTTAGTTCCCTATTTTTCCTTAAGTTTATCTTTCCATCAAACTTATCTAAAATTGAAAGAGGGATATTGAAGTTTCCTGTCACTATTGTGTTACTGTCTATATCTTTTTGTAGCTCAGATAATGTTTCCTTTATGAAGAGTATAGGTTTATTAATGATATTGGTTTGTTGTCTACGGTTCCTTTCAGCATAAAATAGTTTTCTTGATTAATCATTACCTTTTTATTTTTTGAATGTTTGTGTTTTCTTTGTCAGATAGCACTATCGCTGCTCATGCATTTTTAGCTGCACTTTACGCATGGTAATTCCCCGCCTCCCCACCCCCATTCTCTCAGTTTTATTTTGTGTATGTCTGTTATTTAAATGTGTTTCTTGTAAGCAACAAATTTTAGGATTTTGTTTTCTTATCCATTTGTCACTCTTAAATTTATTGGATTGTTTAATTCATTCACATTTAAAGTTTTAAGAGGTTTATATTTTTCTTTTTTTAAATTTTTTTCAAATTATGATTTTTTTCCCTCTTCTGCTGTAAATACAGTACTATGTTCCTTCAGTTATTTTACCTTAGTCTTTTTTGAGGTGTTCCAGTTTACACTGGCTCTCTTCCCCTTATTCTTTTCTTTAGTTTGTTATTTTTCTTTTGGTACTTTGCTTTATTGGTTTCTTATCATGAATTCCTCATTTTCATTTTGCCTCATTCCCATCACAGCACTAATTATGTTAGGTGTCAGAGTACTGCTTCACAGTAGGGATCCTCTCCACTATCATATCCCAGATTGTACATTCCTTCATTGATCTCTACCCTCCCCATTTACCCTTTTTTCCTCATTTGCTTCAAAATTAGTTCTCTGAGTCCCTGCCCTCCAACTCCCCCAGATGCTAGTTGTCCCCAGGAATTCCAACCCCCCTCTCCCAAGGTAGGACAGGTTGACTTTTTAATTACCAAATCCTCTAGGCCTCACTCATTGTAAGGTCCCTAACTCCCTTCAAAGACCATCTCTCTTCAATTGTAGGAGCTTTTATCAGTGGAGCCCCTTCCTACCACCAAAGCAAAGCTTCTTTCCTTCCCCCTTTAATCCTTTCCCTCTTTTTATCCCTTGTAGGAATTTCTCTGTTACTGTAGGGTCAGCTTTCTCTCATTGCTAGTCCTAGATTTGATGCTGGCACATAAAACATTCCTCTCTGTTTTTCTTTCCCCACACTTCATGTAGCTTCCCAAGTTGTAAGGTAGTCCCACACATGCACACAAAAAAAGAGACCAAAACAGGGCGTTCCCAGGTTCTGTCCATAGTGCCCTTTTTGTTGTTACATCCACAGGAGTTCTGCCTTTGCCCCTGTCTTCTAGTGTACAATTAGAAATATGTTTCTTACTGGAGACTATTCTGTTGCTGTTACTGTCCTTGCCTGCTGCATTTATTCACTCTCCCTGCGTTTCTGTTGTTTGGGATATTTGAGATGCAAATAACCTCTTTAGTTCTGTTTTTCCCCCTAAAAATGTTTCCTATGTCTCTTTATTATTGAATATACATCTTTTTTCATTTATAGTTAAACTCAGGTTTGCATTTGTATAGGTCATCCTGAGATGTATCCTGAGCTCCATTGCTCTTCAGAACACATTATTCCATTCCCTCCTTTGTGTCATGGTTGTTGCAGAATAGTCTTGCACTGTACACATTTCCTTTCCTTTGTATTCAAAGATCTTTCTCCTGTTCAGTTGTAGAACTTATTTCTGAACTGAGTTCTTAAATCTAACCCCTACTCTCTTGGAGTTTATAGCTTCTTTTTTTTTTTTAAGTGAACATGATTTAGAAATTCTTTCAATTCATATTTCATTTTCTGTGTTCAGAAGTTCTCAGCAGTTCTCTTCTATTCTTTCATTCATTATGGTGTTAAAATTTTTTCTCCTGTTGTGCCTTTTGGGGTGACCCATGATCTTTGGAGTGTCTCTTTGCATCCTGTCTTCAAGAGAAATAAGTTTTGTTTGCTTAATGAGCGTATTTTCTTCTAATGTTGTTGTTTTCTACTTTTCTTCTTCCAGATTGACCTTCCCTTTGGTATATTTGTATTCTGAATCCAAGTTTGATGAGACTTGCCAGCACAAATTCCAGTTTTTTTTATTCTGCCCATTATTTTTGCATATCTGGGTCATAATTTCTGTACTCTTAATTCTTACTTCTCTTTTGAACAACTTAGGAACAGTGTGTTGTGTTTCTGTTTTCCTCACATTCTATAAGATCCTCTACTAATCAAGTATTAGATAGCTTTCCATTCTTTTTCATCATTTATTCATAGATGCCTGAACTTGTCTGTTAGATCTGGAGACCATTTTTCCTTCTGTTGTGTTTTTCTTGTTATTTTTATCTATGTACGTTCAAGGTCTTTGAGTTTTCTTCTTCCTCATATCCTTGGTAATTTCAGTCTTCCCCCTGCCCTGATTTTCCCTTATTCCTTTTTTGCTGCTGTCCCCTCTGATTGTGGTTTCCTGGCAGTTTTAATCTTAAAATGTCTCAGCCTCCTCTCATAACTTGGAAATTCACCATTCACCAGCCTAAGTTTTGTCCCAAGGGACTTTTGGGTGGTCAGAGCTGGACTCAATTGGATGCTATACTCTTTTCCTCAGGCTTAGTGAAATGCTGCACAGTCCCCCAATGTGTTGTCCTATCTTACTTCTTCTGTTCCACAGTTTTCTGGTCCAGCACTAGCAGTTGAGAGTTCTACTGTGCTGTTGTTAATGGGGTTGTCATCCCCAGCACCAGCATTTCAGAGTTTTGCAGCACTGGTGCTTTGGGGTTGTGGCCCCTCATTAGGTTTTTGCTTCTGAAACTCTGCTTTGCTGTCTGTCCCTGCTGGAGCAAACTTCCTCATGTGACCTGGAAGTCTGCTTACTTTATATATAAGTATGTTAGATTTGCAAAGAACTTTATATATCATTAATGTCTCCCAATAACTCTAAGAAGTAGGTATCCCCATTTTACAGTGAGGAAGCTGCTGTAGTTAACCACAGCTTGTGATTTAGGGTCACACAGCTAGTAAGAATCTGAATTTGAACTCAGATCTTTATGATTTCAAGTCTAACACTTGTTTTCTTAATAGATTTTCTAACACCTCCTTCTCCCACCCATGTTGGATTGGGAATGGGAATTATTTGTTTTTCTTTCTTTTTTTTGAATGAATGTTTCTTCTGTTATGGCTGAAGGTTTCAGTAGAATTTTATCTTCAGACTTGATCACTGTGATTTGGGAAAGGGAATCATAGTTAGAGAAGGTTTTAGGGTTATCATTCCCCTTGGAACAGTTGGTTCTTGAAAGCCTAGGTTCTAATCACAGAAAAACGGAGCTTATCATGAGAGGTGAAATCAGTTGTGAAGATGAGACACTGTTAGCTTATCACTTTATGAAGTGGGAACAGATCCTTTGAGTGAATATGAGAGATTCATTATAGGATGAATATCAGATAGGCTAATGACCTTTAAAAGTCAATCCAAACAGAATTCAAGGCTGAAGAAGTACCTAATTCTTGAAACAACCAGAAGACTCATGGAACTGGAGAAGATGAGGCTACAAGAAGCCTCTGTAGAGAGCTGTGCCTGGATGATCTCTCATGAAAGACTCTGCTTTCTACCCTTTTCATCTATTTTATATATTCCCTGTTCCCTTTATGGAAACCTGAAATCTTTACCTCTGGGTGCTGGTTCAGTCTGTTTAAGTTTCTCAATTTTAAAGATTTATTTTGTCTTTGTAAATAGTGTTTTACCTCTTGCATTTGCACTTCAGTCTGTCCAGAAGCCTATATATTAAGGTATATTCTAAGCACTCAGGAGTCACAGAAAAGTAGTGACACAAAAACAGTTGCTGCCCCCAGGGAGCTTACATTCCAGTGGAGGAAACAACGTGTAAGTAAGTAGAGAAGTACAAGATATGTACAGAGTACAAGGAAGATGACTTCAGAGGGGAAATGACTAAAGAAACTGGAGTGACCTCTGTAAGAAAGGAAAAAACAGACTTGGAGCTCAATCTGGAATGTCACTGGGAGCAAGCATTTGAGTGGGGAAGCATCTCCAAAGAAGACAGAAAGGTAGATAAAGATTGAGGTAGATTGGGGTGTTTTGCCAGAAGCATTTTCTTTGACTGGGAGCATGGACCTAAAAAGTAAGAATAAAAAAAAGATAAAGAGGATTACAGATTCTTTGATACAGCCTTCTTGAACAGAGCAAGAAACTGCATCAAGGCAAATGAGTCAGTAGTAGGCTGAGGAAAGGACAAATAGAAATGGTTGAACAACTCTTCTTACCGTATTTCTCTACCAGTTCTATTTTGGAAAAACCATAGAAGAACCATGACCACTACTCTTTCTTAAGGCTTACCAGAAAGCCCTCCAATGACCTTTACCCTGAACTGCCTAATTATCTAGTCTCTGCCATTTGTTATCTAGCTTTTAACACACTTCCACACATCTATTTTGCCCTGGCACCCCTTTGACATCCCCTTTTCTTAAAAGTGCTTTGGGGTCCAGTTTTGGGACAGTGGCACCATTGTTGCCTACAGTACTTCAGGTCCACAGGAAATACCTTTTCCCTTATTCCCCGCCCCTTCCAGTCAACATCCCAATAGATCCAAATCACTGGCACATTTTGGAGAATTTTGATTTTATTTTATCTTGCAGTAAGATGTGGTTTCAGTTGAAGAATTATTATAGATATAGCAATATTCATGCTCCTAGAAACCTTTTTCAACACCCTTTTCCTCTTCCCTTTGATGCTATTTATAGTATACATGGCAATTTATATAAAGCCATTTTCCCAGTCTAATAATTAAATTATATTATAATTAATAAGCCACACATTTGATATACTAAATTCGATAACCATAATTCGATAACCATATGTTCCACTAGGTTTCCATTGTTAATGGGGCTTAAATAAAATATGGCAATGTTGGTATACCATTGAAATAGCATTCTGCTTGGAAGACTGCAGGGATGTACACAGTAACATACTGAAGCACAATTGAAATTTTCTTGTGGAAGGTGTTAAAATTTTCAGATTTGCAGACAATGTCACAGGTCTTACATATGACTAACCACACCTGTATGCCTGAGGCTGCCTGCAGTTTCACGTATATACTCAAAAGTTTGCTAAACTTAAAAATGGTCTCCTTGCACATTCTCATAATTTGTTTCACACTCAGAGAAAACTTAGAGGTCACAGGATCAAATAATGTCATAGTCAGAAGGGACCTGAATGGTGGTCTAGTGCAGCTGTAACTGAATGGAGAGCCCTTCCAGAGCCCCTCCTGACAAGGGGATCATATCATCCTTAACCCTTTCAGCTCCAAAATACCTGTCCTGGCACCCAACCGTCCTGATTGGTGATTGCCTCTTGTGACCCACTGCATCTAACTTGACTTTAGCCATGCTTCACTTCCTCTTCTTGACAACCCCCTTATCACCTTTCTTTCCTTTTGGAACCTCAGTCCAATCATTGCTGCCTTTGCTGCTGGAAACAGTGTGTCAGTGGAGTGCTGACTCCACTTGTCCCCTCCGCAGATTTCCAGCCCCAGATGCTCCCATGTGTGTTGTCTACCCCAGTACAGTGTAAGTTTTTCACTTTTGTACTTGTGTTCTCAGTGCTTAGCGCGGTGCTTTTAATAAATTATTTTTTCAGCCTTTTTTCCACCAGTCTTTTCTGACTTTCCATGACCTCATGTGGGGTTTTCTTGGCAATAATACTGGAGTGGTTTGCCATGTCCTTCTCCAGCTCATTTTACAGATGAGGAAACACAGATTTTATTTTTATTTATTTATTTAATATAAATTTATTTATGTAACTTTTTACATTCATTTTCACAACATTTTGGATTCCAAATTTTCTCCCCATTTATCCCCTCCCCCCACCCCAATACACCGAGCATTCTAATTTTCCCTATCACCAATCCGCCCTCTCTTCTATCATCCCTCCCTTCTCTTGTCCCCATCTTCTCTTTTGCCCTGTAGGGCCAGATGACTTTTTATTCCCCATTAACTGTACTTCTTATTTCCTAGTAGCAAGAACAATACTCGACAGTTGTTCCTAAAACTTTGAGTTTCAAATTCTCCCCATCCCTCCCTCCCCACCCATTCCCTTTGGGAAGGCAGGCAATTCAATATAGGCCATATCTATGTAGTTTTACAAATGACTTCGATAACAGTTGTGTTGTGTAAGACTAACTGTATTTCCCTCCATCCTATCCTGCCCCCCTTTGTTTCTATTCTGTCTTTTGATCCTGTCCCTCCCCAAGAGTGTTGACTTCAAATTGCTGCCTCCTCCCATTGCCCTCCGTTCCATCATCCTCCCCAACCTGCTTATCTCCTTCTCCCCTACTTTCCTGTATTGTAAGATAGGTTTTCATACCAAATTGAGTGTGCATTTTATTCCTTCCTTTAGTCGAATGTGATGAGGGTAAACTTCATGTTTTTTTCTCAGCTCTCCTCTTCTTCCCTCCACTAAAAAATCTCCTGCTTGCCTCTTGAATGAGAGATAATTTACCCCATTCCATTTCACCCTCTCTCCTCCCACTACATTTCTCTCTCACCGTTTACCTTAATTTCTTTTAAGATATGATCCCATCCTATTCAATTCACTCTGTGCTCTCTGTCTCTGTGTGTGCATACGTGTGTGTGTGTGTGTGTGTGTGTGTGTGTGTGTGTGTGTGGTCCCACCAACTACCCAGATACAGAAAAGTTTTAAGAGTTACAAATATTGTCTTTCCATGTAGAAATGTAAACAGTTCACCTTTGGTAAATCCCTTATGACTTCTCTTTGCTGTTTACTTTTTCATGCTTCTTCTCATTCTTGTGTTTGAAAGTCAAATTTTCTTTTCAGCTCTGGTCTTTTCATCAAGAATGCTTGAAAGTCCTCTGTTTCAATGAGAGACCATATTTTCCCCTGAAGTATTATACTCAGTTTTGCTGGGTAGGTGATTCTTGGTTTTAGTCCTAGTTCCTTTGACTTCTGGAATATCCTATTCCACGCCCTTCGATCCCTTAATGTAGAAGCTGCCAGATCTTGTGTTATCCTGATTGTATTTCCACAATACTGGAATTGTTTCTTTCTAGCTGCTTGCAAGATTTTCTGCTTGACCTGGGAACTCTGGAATTTGGCCACAATGTTCCTAGGAGTTTCTCTTTTTGGATCTCTTTCAGGCAGTGATCGATGGATTCCTTCAATACTTATTTTGCCCTCTGGTTCTAGAATGTCAGGGCAATTTTCCTTGATAATTTCATGAAAGATGATGTCTAGGCCCTCTCGAGGGGGCCTAAGTCACGGAGATACCCTGCTCCCCTCTCCGCGAGCCCAGAAGTCTCTCTCACTGACCTGTAGTGCCTGTGGGCGGAGGGACCTTCGCGGCTGCTGGAGGTTCTGTCCCTGAAGCCTGCTCGGATCTGCTGCTCTGGGGCCGCTGGCCAGGGCAGTGCAGGGGTGGGTTCCGCTGACTGGTGCGCAACGGACCTTTGGGGTCGGTTTTTCAGGGCTCTCTGGAATGGAAATCTCTTCCACTGCGTTTCTGCACAGCTTGCACTGCTCCAGAATTTGTGGGGAGTTCTTTTTACAGGAAATTTATGGGCTGTGGATTTGGAGCTAGCATGTGTGAGTCTTTCTATTCTGCCATCTTGGCTCCTTCCCCTGGAAACTGAGATTAAACAGGATTAGCGACTTGCCCAGGATCACACAGCTACTAAGTGTCTGAGGCCAGATACGACCTCAGGAAGATGAGTCTTCCTGACTCCAGGCCTGGTAGCTTTTTGCCACCTAGTGCCAAACTTAAAGTACTTTTAATAAGTACTTTTCATTAATCCAGCTTCCACTTAAGGACATCAAGTGACTTTTCCTAGTTAGCCTATTCTGCTTTGGACTCCTCTAATTGTTAGGAAGTACTTTCCTTATATCAAACTTTAATCTGCCTCTCCATAAATTCTACCCTCATTTCTCCTACTTCTGAGGACTGGTCTTTTGATAGTCATGACAGCCATTCATATACTTGGAGACAGATGCCATGGCTCCACTAAACCTTTTCTTCACATTCTGTCAGTAGTCAGGTGTGTGCCAGATACTATTCTAAGCATTAGGTTCACAGAGAAAGGCAAAAGCATAGCCTCTGCCCTCAGAGAGTTCACATTCTAATGAGAGAGACAGTAGGTGAACAACCATGTACAAATAAGAGATATATTATATTATATAATATAGCATATATATTATTATATAATATATATTATATATATAAAAGATAATTTGGAGGTTGGTTGATTGATTGCTGTCCTTCATTCTTGAAGAGGACCAAAATGACATTACTGTATTTGAATCAAGGTACAGTTTGTTTGATTGTGGCTGATCAGACCAGTATGAACTTGGAATGCTCTATCCCAGGTCAGGCACGAATAGTCTATATGAACAGTTGGGGTGGAGATATCTAAATGTGGGCATCTTATGTTTCTTTTGAGCTACTGCAATTCTGCTTCACAGAGCACAGCACCTTCTTTGATGAGGGCACACTGGGCTAGGCATGCTTTTGCCATTGTCTCCCACATCATACAGTTGATTCCAAAGTACTTTAGAGAGCCCTTAATGAACTGAGAAAAACAGGGGAAACTTAGAGGTCTCAGGGTCAAATAGTGTCAAAGGAGGTGTTATTCATCCTTCCTATTCGAAGCAGAGAGGGAGCTGTTGGTATCTGTAAAAAGGAGTGACTTTGGAAGGTCTGGGTACCAGTTCTGCCACTAATGCTGCCACTGTGACCATGACCACTTCTCAGGTTTGTACAGTTTCCAAAGACTGTAAATCACAGAGAGTTGCTCCTTTGCGTGAGTGGAGGGATTTTCTACACCTATAGTTCATCACACTGATGAAACCAGAGATTCTCCCTCATCCCTCTCCCAAGGGGGAAAACCTTGTGCTAGGCACCGATGGGGCGTAAAAATAAATTAGGACATGGTCCACGCCTTTGTGGAGCTCCTACTGTAGCAAGGGGAGATGATGACAGCATGTACAAACTTGGAGCGCTTCCAATCCCAATAAGAGCTACATCCATATAGTGCTTTCAGGATTACAAAGTACTCTTTATACATTCTCATTGACCTTCCCAACAGCCTTATAAAGTTGGAATGTTTGGGTCATTATCACTGTTTTATAGATGAGGAAGTTGAGGTTCAGAGAACATAGATGATTTGCTCATTGTCTCAGAGCTAGCTACTAAGTGCTGGGGGTAGAGTTCAAATTCTTGTGACTCCCAAATTCAGTGCTCTTTCTGCCATACCAAACTCCCCTTCTCCCACCCTCACACAATAAATATACTATCAGGATATTGTAGAATAGGCAGGATCAAGAGCAGGGAACTAGACAGGGTATTATTAAGGTCAAGATAGAAGTGTCATTTGACATTTTGTTAATAAAGGGATTGAAGTATATTCTTGTGAAATCTTTGGGAGGCAAGCCATTTTAACAGCTTAATCCTGGGTATTTACAAGAGATGCCACTACTTTCTATTAGGAGGGCAGCTATCATTATTATTTTTTAAAAGCAAGTACTTAAATTATTTAGCTAAAATGATACGTTTATGTGTTCTGAAATTTTTTTCAACCTCAGAACATAAAATAACTTCCTGAGCCTCTGCTTTTTTGAATCTTTAAATTGTTTTAGTTAAGTAAAGTGCTTAAAAACACATCAAAAATTAAAGGGACTATTTTACTTAGGATAGTGTGGGAAAACTTAAAAGTAGGCTTGTGCAGTTAACTCTAGTCTTTACATTGCTAAACCCTTAATTTACAAATTAGAAATGAAAGGTGCAGTCTCAGAGATTGCAAGAACTTTTTCACTTGTCAAATAATTTCTCATAAATCAGTCTAAAGAGAAGAAGTCTAATCAAGTCAAATTAGTGAGCATTTGTTAAGCTTCTCCTATGGGCCAGGCACTGTGTTGAGTTCTGGGGATATAAAGAAAGGCCAAAAGCAGCCACCACCACCACAAAAACCCCGCCCCAAAGCCCAAATCCAAGAAAAAATACTGGAAGAACTAAACCAACAAAATCCAGTCTCTACTCTGAAGGGGAATGCATAGTGCAACGGGGAGATGACATGCAAATAACTATGTACAAAGGGTTATACAGAATAAATTAGATGTATATAATGGTGCAAAGGCACTAGCATTAAGTGGGGTCATAAGAAAGCATTCTCATCTCTCAAAGTCTTTAATACTATGAAAATAATATCTTCATTAGTTTAACTTAATCCTTGTGTTTAAGTGACTTTTACCAATTCCCTTGTGTTACTTTAAAATTTTAATCATCTTATATTTATAGGCATGTGTGAATATATATGTATGTTCACCCTTACTGGGACAATTATTATAGCTGACATAGAGGAATAATTGCAGTTTATTTATGACATAGTCAGTTCTGCAGCAGTTAAACATTGTGGTATCAAGGATTGGGAATACTGGGGAGGAAAGTTTGAGCAAGTATGGATCTTGACCTACTGATAAAATTTCTCTAAAAATGTTATTGTCCCAAATAATAACTAATTAGGAGCAGTTAGTCTTACTCCATGCTGCTTTTAAATTTAAAACATCTCATTGATAAGTTAGTTTATATTTTATAAATTTTTAAATAGAAACTTAACTTTGAAAAATCTGTTATTGAAAAGACTGTTATGATTCACTGTATAACTCATTGCATGTAGACTTTGTCACTTGTCTTTATTTTTTAGGGCCTTAAGATTATAGTTTTGGAACTGGAAAGGAACTAAGAGGTCATATTGTCCAACTTCCTTCTTTTACAGAAGAGGAAACTGAGATTTGGAGAAGTTAAATGACTTGCCCAAAGTCATAACATTTATTACATGGAAGAATGAGGATTTGAACATAGGTCTTTTGACTGAAAATTCAGTTTTTTTTCCTACCATACCACATTGCTTCTCCTTATATAGTTTCTTACACAGTGTCAGAGTTTGATCATTTGTGGTCTAGATTGAGATCGGTTGAAATGAAAGCCATTCATGGCTGTGACAAATATCTCATTTCTCTGTCATCTTTGTCTCACAAATCTCTTCCCATTACATTTCATATATATGATATATTAATGTAAGCACATATTTATACCTACACGCATCATATATATTATGTATATATGTAAATATTCATACATATATGAAAGCCATGGGTGGCACAGTGTATAAGGAGCTGAGATCTGGAAGACTTGAATTAAAATCCTGTCTCAAACACTTCCTAGCTGTGTGACCTCAGGCAAGTTACTTAGCCTCTGTCTGCCTCAGTTTCCTCCTTTGTAAAATGGGAGTAATAGTAGCACCTGCCTCACAAGGTTGTTGTGAACAAATGCAGGAGTAGATGTAAAGTGCTTTACAAACCTTGGAGTGCTGTGTAAGAGCTAGCGATGATGACGGTGAGGATTATGTTGGCTACAACAGTGAGAGTTCTGTCCATTTTCAGTAGCCACTATTTGCTGTTTCCCATTGTTTTAAATGAGTTTTTTTTTCTTCTGAGGTGAGGCAGCATTGGGATAGTAGAGAGAGTTTGGTTTAGAAGCATATCTGAAACTCATTCTCACAAAACTGAAAACTGACTCCTCCCAAAACATCTCAAAGGCAACATGTCTGAAACAAAAGCTATTCCTCCCTCCCCCTCACCCCTCTAAGAGACTTCACTATATCTGTTGAAGATGCCATCCTTTTTCCTGGCTCCCACATTTGTATCCTTTGGCATTAGCCTTGATTTCTCACTCTTCTTTATCCTTCATATCCACGTAATTGCCACATCTTGCTGCCTTTGCCTCGACAATATTTCTTGCTTACAAGTCTTTCTGTTCAGACGGCTACTACCTTAGTTCAGTCCCTTATTACCTATAGCCTAGATTTATTGTTTTTAAATTTTGAATTTTATTTTTTCTCATCTAACAAGAATTTATTCTCTCTCCCTCCTACTTCTGTCTCCTTTTGGAAAAAAAAATTCCCAAATAAAAATTTTGGCCACATCCAAAAATGTTCATCTCTTTCTGCATCTTGAGTCCATCACCTTTCTTTTAGGCGTAGGTAACATATTTCTTCATGAATCCTATGGAATCATGATTAGTTATTGTATTGAGCAGAGTTCTTAAGTTTAGTTATTTATTGCTGTTGTATAAATTTTTTTTCTGACTGCTCACTTTACTTTGCATCAGTTCACACAGATCTTCCCAGGTTTCTCTGAAATTGTCCCTTTTGTCATTTCTTATGGCACAGTTGTGTTTCATTACATTCATATAGTTGGTTTAGCTGTTCCCCAGTTGATAGGTACCCCCTCAGTTTCCAATTCTTTGATGCCATGGAAAGCGCTATTACAAGTATTTTCATACATGTGGGTCCTTTTTCTCTTTCTTTGATCTCTTTGTATATAGGCCTATTAATAGTATTACTAGGTCAGAGGGTATACATAATTTAGTGACTTTAGGGGAGAACTTCTAAATTCCTTTTCAGAATGTCTAGGCCATTTTATAACCCCACTGACAGTGTATTATTGTATCTGGCCTAGATAACTGCAATAGCCTTCTCTTTGGTTTCCCTCGCTCAAGGTCTTCTCCAAACCTCTAATAAATCTTCTACACATTTGTCAAAATTTATGAAATTCATTAAACACAAATCTGGCTGTGTTATTCCCTTTTACTCAATAAATTTTACTGGCTCACTATTACATGTAATAGAAAATATCTGTTCAGATTTAAAGTCCTTTACAACTTGGCTCCCACTCTGTCCTTCTAAACTCATTTCCTGTCCTGTTATGGCCTCCTCTCTTATACAAGACATTCCGTCTTCTATTTTTGTGCCTTTGCACCAGCTCATCTCTGTACCTGGAATGAACTTCCTCCTCACTGTGATCATGGAATTCCTCTGTGTGTGAAAAGTCCATTGGTCACCCTGGCTGGAAACCTCAGTTACTTGTGCAGTACCCTCAGTCCCAACATTTGGTCAGTCACTGTTGAGTCTTCTCTCTCAATTCTCTTGACTCTGTCCCTTTCCTTTTATTTCCATTGCAACCTACTATGTTTGCAGTAGTTTCATAACTTGGTCACCTGCCTTTAGCCTCTCTCCACCAGTCTGATGCATCACTGCCAGATGGATTTTCATAAAATTCTGTTTTCATCTTGTGCACCTGCTCGTAATCCTAAAGTGGTTCTCCAATACTAGAGATACAGTCCAAACTCCTTAGCTTGTTCTGTCCTCTCTGATTTTGACTTTGTTAACTATGCACCCAGAGAGTAGATTAGTTATTTCACATCTTGTTTTAAGGATGCGCCCCCCTTCCATTTCTTTCTATATTTATTTTGTATATAGGAGAGACAGCGTGGCATAGTAAGAAGAGAGAACTGACCTCTGAATCAAGAAGAATTGGGTCACAAAAGACCTACCTTTGACTTCTGCTATCTGAGAGAGGCCTTGGGCAAATTAATTCACCTTTCAATGCCTTAGTAACTCTTTAAGACTGGAAGTTGTGAAGTAGGTTTCCATCTGCCTTGAAAGAGGAAGCTCCTCCTTGGATAGTCCCCATACTGGGAAATCACTTATCTAGTCCAAGAAACAAATGTTATCATCCCCACATATGTATGGATATAGATATATATGTATACACATCCACACACATGTGTATATATATGATACATATAACATACATGTGTATATATGTATACATACATTTGAATGTGCTTGTCTTCTCAGATTTGAAGGTAAGCCTCTTTTAGGGTCAGTTTCATTTTTGCATTTGTAGTCCTGGAGCAATTCATGGTATACGACAGGCATGTAATAAATAGCTGTTGATTGATTAAGGAGGCCAAAATTGTGGGTTTGGTCCACATTATCTTGGCAGTGGGGGGAAACACTGGTTCATGACCACAGATTGTGCCTTTAATGTTGACTGGCCCATCACTGCCAAAAGTTAGGTTATATGTATATATATATATATATATATATATATATATATATATATATATATATATATATATATATATATATTCCTCGATTTCCTTCCACATTATCTTGGCAGTGGGGGGAAACACTGGTTCATGACCACAGATTGTGCCTTTAATGTTGACTGGCCCATCACTGCCAAAAGTTAGGTTATATGTATATATATATATATATATATATATATATATATATATATATATATATATATATATATATATATATATATATATTCCTCGATTTCCTTCCACCCTAAAGCTATGATTTTCAGATTGAACTCCCAATTCATTGTGGACAAGAAGAAGTGAGTATGATACTACTGTTAGATATTATTGTGCAGGACTAAAACATAGAGACTTGGTTGGACCTGAAATCCTTGGGGTATCTAACACTGCACAGAGGGTATAACTGTTGGACAGAAAGGACAGGGCTGGTCTCATGCTGGGAGTGATGTCTTTTTCAAAATTATCTTTATGAAATTCAAAAACATCAACAAATGGGAAAGTTTTCTTATGTAAAGAACAGAAAAGGATGACTCTGTATGACCCCCTGAATTTTCATTATGTACAGCTTTAAAAAAAATAAAATATAACTTGGGAGTTCCAACACTCTGCTGCTTATCTGTATCTCCTTCTGGAATTCCTTCTGTTCTTTTTTGTATATTTTTAAAGTGTTTAATTGATGCTTTTTTCCTTTCTTTTTGGTATCATTATCACTATAATGGTAACTCATTCAGTGCTCAATCTGGCCTAGATTGTAACCTCCATGAAGCCAGGAGGTTTATTTATTTTTATATCTTCCATTGAAGCTTATTCTAAATATAACTGGTACTTGCATAAATAATGGTCCAAATGAATTAGACCAAGTTTAGATGCCATACTATCCCAGAAATCTGTCTTAGAATGTATCCTCAGCTTGGCGTTGGATGCTGGTTTCTCCCTTTTAGCAAACAGAAAAATCCTTTTCTTGATACTCCTTAATCTTAGTGTTTTCCTCTGAGACAATTCCCAGTTTATCTTGTAGATATTTTGCTTGATTATAATTGTTTGTGCTTTGTTTCCCTCCATGAGATTGAGAGAGTGGGGACTGGATTTTTTCCCCGTTTTTTGTATCCCTGGTGCTTAGCTCGTAATAAGTGTTTAATAAATGCTAGTTGACTAGAAATTAAGAGAATTTAATCCTGATACTGTACTTATAAAAGTATTAGCAGTAGGAAGAACTGTGTCATGAAGGTTTACTTTAGCCTTTGATAAATGATCTTCCTCATAAGAAAATCTGTTCATTCACTTAGTTCCTTAGAGGGTGTTGGCAGAAATTTTGCTGGTCCTAAGGCACCCACAGTGAACCGATTATGTGATATTCCAGAAGTTGTTTCATTGTCTCACTAGAGGTGAATGGAGAAAGGACTCCTGGTACCTGTGCCAGAGGGTAGCAAGCCAGATCATCTTGCCAAGCAGTCCAGCCTCTGACAAGGCTCCACTCATTGTTACCTCTCAGGCTGTTAGTTCCCTTGCGAGTTGTCACAGCTCCTTTTCAACAATTGGTTACTCCTTCCTCTGGGTATAGTTTTATACATCTTCAATCTGAAGACTTTTTAAAAGGATTTTTGAATGCATGTAGCGGTGACAAGAAGAAATCTCATACCCGATCCCCTTCTTTTTCTCTGCTACCTGAATAGGGCTTTACTGAGTGGGTACAGAAGCAGTGAGATGTGGTAGGAAGGATCATTAATTGGGAAATAAGGAGACAGATTCTGATCCTTCTGCCCCTAACTATCCTTGTGACCTTAAGCAAGGGACTTCCCTTCTCTGGACCTCTCTCATTTATAAAATGAGGGGGTTGGTTTAGATAATTTCCAACATCTTTATTCCATGTCTTCCCTTTTTCCCCACCCCCTGAAAAATCCCTGGATCACCTAGATCTCATGGTATTGGTCAGGCTGGAAGGTGACATGGCTATTTTCAACATTTGAATGATCTGGGAGTCACCAGCTATAAGCCTTCCAGTGAGATGGAGAGCCACTGTTCTGTTGCTGTCAGTAAGTCAATTAATAAGCATTTATTAAGCACCTACTATGTGGCAGGTGGCTAAGTAGTACAGTGGATAGAGTGCCTGACCTGGAATAAGGAAGACCTAAGTTCAAATCTGGCCTCAGACATTTACTTAGCTGTGTGACCCTGGGTAAGTCACTTAACTTTGTTTTCCTGTTTCTTCATCTGTAAAATGAGCTGGAGAAGGAAATGGCAAACCATTCCAGGATCTTTGTCAAGAAAACTCCAAGTGGGGTCATGAAGAGTTGGACACGATTGAAAAATGAGAGAACAACATCAACATGTGTCAGGCATTGTGCTAAGCACTGGGGCTTCGAAAAGAGTCAACAGATAATCCCTTCCCCCGCAGTCTAATGGGGGAGAAGCAAGCGAACAAATGCATGCATTCAAACTATTTTTTGGAATAAATAGGAAGTAAAGAGATGGAAGCCACCAGAATTAAGAGGGAAAATGCATTGTAAATGCTTTTGAACCATATGTGCTCTGCCGCTGTACCTTCTGGACTGGACCTGCTGGAGCACCTTCAGCATCCTCTGGGTTCTACTTATCACACCACAGCTGCATCCTTAGTATTTAGGGCCTTTATTTCATCCGTAGCATTGAACTCTTTTATGTGTTGTCTTTTATCAGTAGAGTCCAAGCTTCTTTAGGGCTGGGCTACCTTGTTTTTTCTGTCTGCACACCTAATGCTGACACTCTGTGCTTGGCATATTGTAAGCATTTAATAAGTTTGATGACTTTTTTTTCATTTATTCATTCATTCATTCACTCATTCCTTCAAGCTCTTACATTCTTTGATTCAAGAATTTTTAAATTCTTCTTTAATTTTCTTTGGCACTGTGGTTGTCTGGTCCATGTTCTTATTGGGGAAGGATTAGGGAAACACTCTGGGTATGGTCGACTTTCTTAGTTAAAAAAGAAAAAGAAAAAAGATCTTGTTTCTATTAAACAAATACACATTTTAGAGATTTTCTGTGTCATTGAATTCAGCGAGTGATAATTTCCAGAATAAAAAGAATCACTTATGTGTTATGGCAATTAACACGTACCTAATTCAACAAGTTATTATTGAGTACTCAGTGTGCCTTGCGTTGTGTTAGAATCTTTGAATGTTAACAGTGCTGAAAAGGTAGTCTGACCTTTAATGACATCAGTCTTGGTATCGAAGTAAGATTTACACGTGTTGGAAAGTGATTGTTGTCATTGGGGTAAAGCTGGATCTGGGCCTTGAAGAGTGGATGGAATTTGGAGAGGTAGAAAAAAAGGGGGCATGAAAATCCCTGACCCCATGAGGTGGTATTTGGGCAGTTGTAAGGAACAAGTACTTTTTGGCAGGCGTTATTCATGTGTGTGGTTTCTACTCTTCTTAGACTCTCTAGCACTCTCTAGTTTTTCCCTTTGATTTCTCAAAATGAATTGTCCTTACATAGCTGTGGCAGTGTATTCATTGCCTTTTTATGCATATTATCTGCACTTGTTGAATTAGTGACATTTCAGTATTCTAAAGTCATTACTCAGGCGTTTTAAAATTTTTTGTGTGTATCTAGGACCCTTTTAGCAGTTTGGTAAAAGCAGTGGATCTCTTCTCAGAATGATCTTTTTAACTGCATAAAATAAAATACATATAGTTACAAAGGAAACCAATTATCCTGAAATACAGTTACCAGAATGTAAAAAAAAAGTTCACTGTAAGTTTGTATTTAAAGTATCATCTTCTGAAGGCTAAATATTGGATCTTTTCTCCTCATTTCTAAGAATAGATTTTTAAAATAAATTTTTAGTATCAGAGGCTAACAAATGCATTATTCCAAATCATCTCCATCATTTATTCACTTAGTATCATGACCCATAGATATTTTTGTATCTAAAATACAAAGTTGAAATTTATAAGGTGTTTATATTTCTTATCTCATTTGTCCTCATAGTATTATTGTTTCCTGAATTAGAAAAGACTCAATTTAAATGACATGCCCAAGGTCATGCAGCTATTAAGTATCTAAGATTTGAACATAGGCATCTAGGTGACACAGTGTATACAGAGATGAACCTGGAGTCAGAGAAAATCCTGAGTTCAGATACAGCCTCAGGTTCTTCTGAGCTTTGCAAAAATTATTTAATTATTTATTAGTTATTTAATTGGGCAAATTATTTAACCTCTGTCTCAATTTCCTCATCTTTAAAATGGGGATATTAATAGCATCCCCCCTTCCCTCCAGGGTTGTGAGGATCAAATTAGATATTTGTAAAATACTTTGCAAGCCTTAAAGTGCTATTATGAGTGCAAGCTATTATTATTATAGCTACTATTATTCTGACTTCAAATCCAGTGATCCAGTGCTCTTTCCCCTGTATTACACTGCCTTTGCTTTTTTAAAATTAATTTCATTTATTTTCAATGTTCTATAATCACTACCATATAACTTATATTTTTTCCTCTGCCTCCCCCCTTACTCCCCCCTCCCTCCCCCAGATGGCATACAATTTTATATAGGTTCTACATATACATTCCTATTAAATACATTTTCACTATAGTCATGCTGTGTAGAAGAATTAAAATGAATGGGAGAAATCATATAACAAACCAAAACGTAATACAAAAGAAAAAGATCTGCTGTATTCTGTCATTGAATTCCATAGTTCTTTCTCTGGATGTGGAAGGCATTTTGCCTTCAAAGACCAGTGGGAATTTTTTTAACTCCTTGCATTGCAATGAAATCCCAAGTCTACCAGAAAAAACTCTCGCACAATGTGGTCTTTGCTGTGCACAAAGTTCTCCTGGTTCTGCTCCTTTTGCTCAGCATCAGCTCATATAAATCTTTCCAGGCCTCTCTGAAGTCTTCCTGTTAATCATTTCTTATAGCGCAATAGTATTCCATTATGTTCATATACCATAATTTATTCAGCCACTCCCCAATCGATGGGCATCCCCGTGATTTCCAGTTTTTGGCCACTACAAAGAGAGCTGCTATAAATATTTTTGTACATGTGGGACACTGCCTTTACTTTTCATCCAGTTCCTATGTGAGGGAAATTGCAAACCTAGCAACAAATAACATTTCTCTCTTCTTTGACCAGACCCCAAACCTGAGTTGGCCCATTGTCCTTAACTCAGTCTGGGTGGCCCTATTGTCTTTAGCTGAGATCTTAGAGCTTCTTGATCAACTCACTGACTGCACTTGAGTTCTTTTTGCCGCTTTACAGGTGGTGTAACTCCATGCCCATTTTGCCTGACTTTTTGCCCATATTGTCTTCTTGTCCTGCCCAGTCCTACTTCTTTGTTCAACCCTAGCCTTTTCCAAGGGCCACTTGTTTGGTTTTTTCCAGCCTTCTCAAATTGATTTCTTTAATGATTTTCTAGTCTGACTCTCCTTTCTTTCATGTTCCTGCTTCTCTCTAACACCAAAGGATTCCTTATTTCCCTGCTTGGCCTTTCCTTAGGGCTTTCTAATTCTCTTTCTTCCTGGTATGATGGTTTCTGTTGCTCCCTTGTTACTGTTATGCTCTATTGACTCTTTCCCTTTATTATCCTTTAATAAATAATATATTCAAATATTTAAATATCAAGTATTTAACATTTACTCTGTACATTACATTGCAAGCTTCTTGAGGTCAAGGACTATCTTTCGCTTCTTTTTGTATCGCCAGTGCTTAACACAGTGCCTGGCACACAGTAGGGGCTTTGACAGATGTTTAATGATTGATTGACTGTAGGGTGCTGAAGGATACAGAGGAGAAGATGTTGCCACCGACATTTATATGCAAAAATAAGAACAGGTGCTGAACTGCATTGTCTTTTCCTCATTGAGCTTTCCCTATACCAGTGAAATAACATTCCAGTCCAAAAAAATAAAAACCATTATTTTGATGGAAATACTGGAATGCAGATCTTAAGTTTGTTGGACTTTTCACATTGTCTTAGTTTCTTCTGATTTTTGTCATCACCATTTAGTATGGGAGCCATGCCAGTGGATTGCAAAGCATACATCAAAGGACTTGGCTTCAGGTTCTGCTACTAGCTTTTCTAAATTAACTTCTCTGGTCCTCAGTTTCCTCATCCATAAAATGAGAGGTTGGGTCAGATGGTTTTGAGCCTAATGTTTGTCATGTCTGCCTCAAAGCATGACATGCTTATTGCAGTTGGTGTGCTGCAGTGGGAATGAACAGGTACCAAGCTTGGAAAGCTGTGATCTGCCCTGTCCCTAAGAGTGAGTTTGGTTCAGACAAGTCAGGACAATGAATAGGCAACCAGTAATGATTTCTCTCCCAAACAAACCTTCATGAAAAGATATCTATTGACAAAGATGTTGGTGAATTGCTTTGTCATCATTTAAAACTGAGACATGATATCTCTTTAAGAAGAGGAAAACTTGAAATATAAATTTAAGACCCATTTTTTTATTTGATTTTTATTCAGTAGATTGAAAATGAACTTTGTTAATTTTTACCCTTATCAGTGGATGATCTCTCATGAAGGCTTGTGTAGAAATTATTGTTAGATGTAGAAGAGATTTCAGAGGCCATTTTACAGATGAGGAAACTGAGGCTTGAAGAGGTTTTCTTCTGTGCAAGATTACAAGGCTTGTTAGTGGTAGACATGGAACTGAAATTCTGATTTCCAGACAATGCCCTTGCATGCTGGTGGGAATAGTGCTGCTGGTTTGTTTTGATTGTTTTTTTTTGGTCTGTCTTGTCAGAGCCAATTGAAATCTCTTTAGAAATAAGATCTTTTATTTCTCCTAGATCCAAGTATGTAATGGTGCCATACGCCTTGAAGGCAAAGAGTCACCAAATGAGCTTAGATCTCTTAGTATGTGCATAGTTATGTATATTTTGCATATTTTGTATGTACATGTATCTCAAAATAATGGGGTCACAGAATCTTAGAATATATGTCAGTATTCACATAAGTAAACATACCTATATAACTCTATATCTCTGTAGTATGTTCTTCTGTAGTGGGGGTATGTCATAGCATAATGAAGGTCTACTATACATAAAATGCATATGAAATTTTCTGCCCACAGCTACTGTTATGTTTCTGTCATGTCCTAGAGTTCCAAACACAGTGAGATGAAATAGGCAAGGGGAAAAAAAAACCACGCAAATTTCATTTCAGTATCCACAGCAGCTGGAATGAGCGTCAAACAGATGGGCTTTTCCACCCTGATTATCCTAACCTCCTAAATATAGAAGTACGTGCTTTAAAAAAAAATGTAAATTACCCGAGGGGGTGGTGTAGCACATGCCAGGCAGTGCTAACGAGTGCAAATAGATGTCATTTGCTGACAGATGAATCTCAGCTCCCACTGCTGTATGTTTATTATTTCGTTCGTTTTAAATTTTCCCTTATACCTTGCTTATTCTTTCTCCAAATGGAAACTCAAGTTATTTCCCCCCTAAATGGTATTTTAAAAAAATGAGTATGAGTGGGATCATATGTTAAATATAAGCAACCTTAATTTATTTAAAATTCCTTCATTTAATAGATGTGTTCCTTAAGCCATCTCGCTTGAGTTGTCAGTTAACATTTATTATGCACCCACTGGGTGTAGAATACCTTTCTAAAAGCCTTGGAGGGCACAGAGAAAAAAAAGAGAAGCCAATCTTTACAAATCTGATTGGAGAGACAAAATACATGCTTGTGAAAATGATGTAGGGAAACAGCATGGCAACATATAAACAAACATACTTGTTTATTTTTACTGGCATTTTCCATTGTAATGAGTCTCGTAATTTTTCTTTTGGTAATAGAATTTCATTAAAACGAGTATGTTGCTAGACAAAAAACATTTCTAGTCTCTATGATCTAGAGAAGCTACCCTGTTTTTATTAAGTAAATGTAGATTACTATATATACATTTTATCCTTGATTCTTTCTTTTTCTAAACCTGAGGATATTTTAGTATGTTGCTAGTTTTTGTCTTGATTTGTTTTGATGTTAGTGAGCAGTCTGGGAGTTTTGGTGGATGGGGAGTAGTTTTGATGTTTTGAACTGGTAAAGGGTTAAAGGGGAGTTTGTTGCTTGATGTCCCTGTCACAGCTAGGACTAAATAGCTGTAAATTGTCCAGTTGTGGCTCCAATGTTTTCTTCCTCTGTCAGCCTGTGATACAAATGGCACACACTCAAATTACAGAACACAGCTGTCCAGTCTGGCTGTCAGCAAGGGGCGTGGTGGGTTAAGTGAAGACTACTACTGTGGGAAATTGATGCTCTGCAGAGGGGTGTCACAATAGGGTGCTGAACTTGGAATCAGGAGCACATGGGATCTTGGGCTGTATTAAAGGACGTGTAAGCTTCCAAGAGCAGGAAGATGATGGTGGCCTCTGCAGTCTGTCCTTGTTAGACCTCATCTGGATTATTGTGTTCATTTCAAACCCAGTTTAAGAAAGACATTCACAGTCTGGAGAGTACCCAGAGGGGAAGATGAATAGGGTGGTGAAAGACCTTCAGTCATATGAAGACTCAGGAGGACGTGATAGCTGTCTGCAAGTATTTGAAGGGTTGTCATATGGAGGACAGATTAGACTTGTTTTGTTTTTTCTCTCCATGCTTTTGCTCTGGTTGTGTTACATTCCTGAAATATCCTCCATCCTTACCTCCACCTCTTCGAGTTCTTCCCTTCCTTTAAGTCACTTATATTCTGTATAGCTTTCATCTTCCCCCAGCTAATTGTGCCTTCCCTCCCACACTACTTTGTGTTGTACTTTTGTGTATTTTTGTTTATTCACTTTATATTTACATTGTATACCTTTCTGTGTGTATTTATTATCTTCTTCCCATTAGACTGTAGAGTACAGATTGTTTCCTTCTTTGTACTTGTATTCCCAGCACTTAGCCCTGTGTTTGGCAGATGGTAGGTGCTTAATAAGTACTTCTCGACTGATTCTGTTTGACCCCAGAGAATAGAACCAGGAGCAATAGAAGGAAGTTCTAATGAGGCAAGTTTAGGTTTGAGGTTAAGAAAAATTTCCGAGTAACTAGAGCTGCACAACAGTGGAATGGGCTGCCTCAAGAGGTAATGAGCTCTTTCTGTCTGAAGGGATGGCCACAGTTTCCTTCCAGCTCTCAAACTTTGTGGTTCTGTGGGTTTGAATCCTCCCTCCATCACTTACTAGCTGTGTGACCCTGGGCAAGTCACTTACCTTCTCTGATCTTCAATTCAGTCATCTGTAAAATGGGGATAATATCTATAAATGCTTATCTGTGAGACTTGAATGAAATAATATGTGGAAAGTATTTTGCAAACCTTAAAGTATTAAATAATGTTGCTACTATCACTTTCCAATTTCCCTAGGAAATCACCATCAGAAACCTATATTGAATTTACTACAGCAATAGAACATTGAATATCATATGGCACCACATTTAACCAATATTTCTAATATTCCCCTATGTTTCCCAGTGGCAAAGTTTTTGAATTATTTATCCTGAGGTTATAGAATAGCAGAAACCTATTGGATATCACAGTATTTTGCAGGCATTAAGTGCTTTATAAATGTTTTTTCATTCATTCATTCCTTTTATAGAGAGTGCTGTCATATGCACAGGGGTCAGAGGCAATGCTGTATAGAATTACTAATATTGCCTCTACTAAAGTCCTATTCTGAAGATTTCTAAGGCTCTCCCTGCCTCCTTCTTTTCCTCTTTCCAAACCTTCTTCCACATAGTTGTCAAATTGATATTCCTAAAAGTGGGACTGTCCCTATGTCTTTCCTGTTCACGAAGTTTCAGTGGCTTCCTGTTGCCTTTAGGCTAGAATACAGACTCCTCTGTTGGGCATTTAGAGCCCTTCACAATTAGGAGTTAAGTCATCTTTGTAGCTGATTTTGCAAAACTCCTGATACACTCTTTGTTTGGGCTCCTTGTTCTCCATACGTGGTATCTCATCTTCCATCTCCATCCATTTGAACCCTTCCTGACTCAGTTCAGGCTTCAGGTTCTCCTGTAAGAACCCTTCTATTTCTTAGCCTCTCCCTCTTCCCCCCATTACTTTGTATACATTTTGCATTAACTTACTTTGCATGTGTTGTTCTATGAGTAGAATGTAAACTTCTTGAGGGTAGGTATTATTTCATATTTATCTTTGTATTCCCTGCATCTAGCATATAACAGATGCTTAATAAAGACTTGTTGAGTGACTCATCATGGAGGTCTTGTGATCATTGATCTAGAGCTGAAAGACCTTCAGTGGTCTGAGGCGTGTTATCTTGAGGCTGCAGTCTCACACCCCTGGATCCAACATCCTCATGAAGCTATCTGCTGTGATGCCTAGGGGCCACACAGAAACTTCTTTGTAATGATGTTTGTCGTAATGTGATTTTTGTCTAAAGTAAAAATTGAATTTGCTGAAGGAAAAAGATTTTGAAGAAGCACATTGCTTTCTTTCATCTCAAGGTACTTGACTGGGATATGAAGAAGAAAAATACATCTCCCTAACAACTGTTATTTTGCTATGTACCAAGGTTAGAATATGAGTCCTCATAAATGTGAGTCAAATATGTAGGACTGGTTTAATTTAATTTTTTAATGAACAATTATAGTTACTGTTTCAAAGTGGAAGAAAAAGGCATGTGAGAAGTGATGTGACAAAAATATTTTCCTTTATTTTCTTCTCTTAATGAGGAAGGGGAGAGATGAAATGAATGAATATGGGCTTAATAGTTTTATAGGCCAAGAAAACTGAGGTCCTGAAAGGTTGTTAGCAATAGAGTGAGACTAGAATCCAGTTGTCTGTCTCTACTTTTTCCACGATGTTGTTGGAGAATTAGTGATCTAGGAACCACAATAGAGGTAATTTTTAGCTTCGGTGAACCATGTAAACTGGAGGAAAAACTGACTATGCCACTTATTTTCATAATTTGAGAAGTTATTGGAAAGCTTCTCAGAAAGGTCTGGGGAGATGTCTTGGTCAGTATATCTTAATGACAATATGTAGTTGCTTCCATTCCTGTGCCTTCTTATCAGCAATTCTGGGTATTCCAATCCACTGCAATGTCATTTTCTCTGAATTTGACGTGGAGTCATCCCAGCGCCACCAGGGCAACCCTCAGAGAAGCTCTCTGACAAACTCAGGTGTTAGGTTTGATTATTTTTGTTTAGAGCTGACACCTGTGTATTCTCAAACTGCCCCTACCCTGTTGTTCTGAGATAAAGAGGTAATACACCCTAGAAACTAAGGAGCAGTAAGTAGCACCATTTGCTTAACCCTTAACAAGTGCTCTAAGGTTTGTATACCTGCTTAAATGAAGGAGGTTTTGAGGGGAACCTTTTGTCACATCAGTGTTCCAAGTACCTTAGGTAGTATTTAGTTATGAAATAAAGTATATTCACAGAATCTTTGAGTTGGAAGGGACCTGCTAAGTTATCTAACATCTGGCCCAACCCATTCTGAGGCACGATCTTTTCCCTTTGCAACATCCTTTTATTTATTTTAAAAATTTACTTTTAAAAAATCATTCATTTAAAAACTTTTTGCATTCCAAATTCTCTCCCTCCCTATCAATTATACATGTGAAGTCATGCAGAATACATTTCCATATTAGCCCCATGCAACATCTTTAACAAATAGTTATCCAAGCTTCTGCTTGAAGATAGCCAGTGATGGAGAATTTACTCTTGCCTGAGTAAGCCAATTACATTTTATGCAGTGCTCATTGTTAGGAGGTTTTCTATTATATTGAACCAGAATCTTCCTTCTTGTAATTTCTATGTACTCCTCCTAGTTCTGCTTTCTAGTGCCATGAGAACATGCCATTCGTCATTTATTAATTTAGCAAACATGCCTACTATGAGAGCACTGGGAAGTAGTCAAGTTTAGATAAGATACAGTTCTTGTTCTCACATACTTTACAAATTTCGCAGAGGCAGACAACAGATAGTTATAACACACACTATCACACAGTGACTCTTACTGAATTGCAAAACAAAATACTGTGTGAGTTATAATCCTTCAAATATTTGTAGATACTAATCATGCCCTCTTGAATCTCTATCCTGGTTCCTTCAATAGAACTTTATATAGCATAGTTTTTAGTGCACTGAGAAACTTGGTTTTCTTCTCTTTTATAGAATTTAGTTGATCAATGCTCTTCTTCAAATATGGCACTCACACATAATCTAGTTGATTAGTGTTCTTAAAATGTGGCCTAACATCAAATTGGTCTTTTAAGCAGCCGTAGCATAACTTTTCTATCTTAAAGTCAGCAAAAGCCTAGGCCTTCTTCCTTCATGTAAACTGCTATTGTTATAGCTTCCTCTTCCCTATTTCAGTTCGTTATTTTATACCAAATAAAACTTTACATTGATTAGTCCTAAAAGTTGGTCTTGTGAACATGATTTATTAACATGACCATTTAGTGTAATCCTGCATGTATTGTTAGTAAGAAGGCAGGTTTTCTTTTTCTCACTTTTCCAATAAGATTATGCATAGGTATTGCTGAGCCAGCACCAGAACTATATTTCCATAATCTACCAACTTCAAATATAGTCCTCGTCTCCATTTTTAGCCTTATCTATCTTGAAAAGACGGAAGGTTTGAAACCACAGCTTTTGGACCATAAATGTGGGGCTGAGATCTGATAGCATTCTGGTGCTATCAGAATATAAGCCAGGAGAACCAAAAGGCTAGAACATTTTGAATCGAGATAATTCAGAGGGCACTTAGAAGTGCATTATTCCGTACTTGAATCATCCAGTGGGGCTTGACACCTGCCAGTACTATGAGCACAGACCTATTAGGGGAGGTAAAACTTAGCAACATAAGTCCTGGTGATTGATCTCAGAACCAAACAGAACCTGGCTATCCCTTCCAAGAGTGCAGGAGTGAGGTGAAATTTGGCCTTAATTTCAAATTAGTCACTGAAGCTGGTGATGTGAGTAACAGAAGAAGATACAAATCACTCTGAAGAAGTATTATGGGTTAAGACAAATCAAAGAAATACATAAAGAAGAAGAGAGTAATGCCACAAGAATTACAAAAAAAAGCATAATAAAAATATTGTGATCACAAGAACTGTAATAGTACGTGGAAGAAATGAAGCAAGAGATAAGAAGTGAATTTATGAGACAAATAAAAGCTATAGAAGAAAGAATTGGAAGGAAAATAGTTCACATTAGAAAGAGGAAAACCTTTCCAAAGTGACAAATTTCCAGAAAATTAGAATGGAGCAAAGAGAGATAAGAAGAAATAGTAGGATGAAATAAAAAGATTAAAAATAGAAGAAAAATATTTTTGGTAGTAGAATGTCAAGGATCTGATCTGGATGCTATCAAACACAACCAATCCAGAAAATAGGTCAAGGAAAGATTACTGAAGAACTATTAGATTCCTTAAAAATCATGAACATATAAAAAACCTGGACACCATATTTCAAGAAATAGTAAATGAAAACTGCCAAGATCTGTTAGATCTAGAAGGAAAAGTGAAAATAGAATCTGCCTGTCACCTCCAGAAAGAAATTTCAGAGTGAGACTCCCAGGAATATCATATCCCAAACACAGAATTTCCAGGTCTAAGATATACTGCAAGCACTCCCAAAGTAATAAAGTACTTCAGTAAGAATGACACAGGACTGGGCAGCTATAACTATAAAAGACAGAAAATATTGGACTATAATATTCCAGTAGGCAGAATATAAAGGTTTAGAACCATGAATAACTTAACCTGAAAAGCTGAATATGATCCCACAGGGAGAAAAATGGATTTGTAATGGAATAGAAGGTTTTCAAGAAGTATTGATGAAAAGATTAGAGATGAGTAGATACATTGAAATCCAAGCACGTGAATCAGCCTAGAAAGGTAATTACATTGTTAACTTGTGATGAACTATGTTACATTTCAATAGAATGGACAAGAAGCCCTTCAGAACTCTGATATTCAAATGTCATGGAGGGTGTGGGGGTGGTTTTGTTCTGTTTTGATGGTCTTAAGAGAAGAAATAAAGAAGGAGGGGAAAAGGACTACAATATTTAAGAAATTAAGAAGGGAGTAACACTATTTCTCGTAATTGAAATGCTCAAGAAGAGTAAGAGTAAGACTATACCAACATGGAGGAAAGGACCAGGGTGCCAGCCATCTCATAAACCTTACACTTACTTGAACTATACAAATGAGAGTTAAACTTGCATTGTCACACACAGACATACACGTATGCAATACATTTGGTGTATTAAACTCAACAGAGAAATTGGCAGGGGTAGAGAGAAGGAGAAGAGGAAGATTGAGAGGGAGGGTAGAATTGGAGAAGGAATAGTCACAAATAAAACAAAGTGAAAATGGGAAGGGAAGGCCGAAAGGAAAGGAAGATTAAGAACTAGTCATCATGGTCTGAGCGAGGGGAATAGGAAATCATTTCAATTATAGAATGTTCTGTTATATATTGATGGCATTCTTTCACTTTGACTATCTTCTTTGTAAAGAGATGGTGGAAGATGAAGAGAGGAAAAAATGTAAAAGGATATGATGGATCATAAATGTGAATGGGATGAGCTTAACCTGCTCCTTCCTCTCCACAAAGGAAGAGGATAGTAGAATAAACTGGAAAGGAGAACCCATCAGTGTATTCTTTGCAAGAAACTGACTTGAAACAACTTGAAAAAACAAGAAAATTAGAAAATCAACAAGTGAAAAAACTCAAACAACAGAAGAGAGATTTTGAAAATCAAAGAAGACATTATCAACATTGAAAGCAAAAAAAGACCCATTTTGTTGATAAATAAATCTAGAGGTGGTTTAAAAAACCCAACAAAATATGTAAACAGTTACCTAATGTGATTTAAAAAGAAAGGAAAACCAAAACGCTAAAAGTAAAAATAAAGAATTCACAATAAATGAAGAGGAAGTAAAAGGAAATTATTAGAAATGATTATATGCCAGTAGACTGTGAGAGCTTAAATGAAATGGATAAATAGAAAAAACAAAATATCCATATTAACATCACGGAATAGTGAATTTAAATAACTCATCTCAGAAAAAGAAATTGAACAAGCCATTAAAAAACGCAAACAATAACACTACAGCTTTGGAAGGGGGATAACAACCTCCAGGACCAGATGGATTTAAAAGTGAGTTCTATCAAAACATTCAGAGAACAGTTAATTTTTATATTATATAAACTCTTTCCAAAAAAATTAGAAAAGATGAGATCCTAAGAAATTCCATTCATGACAGATGTATTATCTATCTAAAGTGGTTAGAGACAAAATTGAGAAAGAAAACTATATTTCCTTAGTGACTATTGATGCAAAATATTTAAAAAACATTAGCAAAGTGACTCCACTAGTATAGTAAAAGCTTCCCTGTTATGACCAAGTTGTATTTATAACAGGAATGCAGAGTTACTTCAATGTTAGGAAAACTGTAATTGAAATATATTAATAATGAAAATAGTAAAAATTATATTTCATATTATAGGTACAGAAAAAGCATATGAAAAATAAATAATTCATTTTTGTTTAAAAAATTGAAGAGCATAGGAATAAATTGATCTTTCCTTAATCTAGTATTTATCTAACTCTTTGAGTAAACATTAGATATAGTTAAAAAATATTAGAGGCCTTTCCAATAAGATCATAGGTAAAGAAAGGATGGTCATCATTATCATTGTTCATTATAGCTCTAGGAATGCTAAAGTCAATTTAAAAAATTTAGGGAAGAAGCATAAGCAAAAACAAAACTAAATGATCATTTTACGGATACTACTATAGTCTGCTTAGACAACTGCAGAGCTTCAACTAACAGTTCAAACAATAACTCAGCAAAATAGGCTATGTCATCGGTTTTGCTGTATATTATCAACAGAGCTTATCTGCAAATGATAGAAAGGGAAATTCCATTTAAAGTAACTATAGATTATGTAAACTATTCCGGAGTCAACTTACCAACTTTTTGTTTCACAAAACTATAAATAGTCCAGAAATAAAAACAGACTAAATAATTGGAGATGTACAAATTGCTCATGGTGGGGGTCTACCATTGTAGTGACTGTGACTGGATTGGAGAACTGTCATTCTTCACTACTCTTTTTGATTTGGTTGCTCTCTGATCAGATGGTGCTTCATTAGCTTCTGGATGGCCAAAAATTTCAGGGCTACATAGATTATGTAGGTTAGGACTGTTTTGGAATTATAGGTTTGTTTTCATATATCCCAGTGTCCCTATAGCACCATCCCCTAATTTTTATTTCTGGATTAGAGCAGAGGTCTTTTGGGGGTATTGGGAGTCAGAAGACACCGGGTTTTTCTGTGTTGCCAAATAGATGGCATGTTACATAGCAGCTACCATTGCTTTAGTTATGTCCCTACTTGTGGAAGTAAGGCAAGGGCACTTAATATTGCAATGAAATTAGGAGTTTCCTTTATTCAGTTAAATGATTTGTTTTGAATATTTACTTATGTGCTGTGGGGGATACGAAGATAAAACATTCTCAAGATATTGATAATCTATCAGGAGAAATGAGATGGGTACACAAAAAATCTATAAATAGCAAAGGCCATGTGAGTTCAATGTTTTTATCAGTGATTGGGGTAAAGGCATAGATGATATCCTATTCAGATTTGCAGATGGTACAAAGTAAAGAGAGATCACTAACACCGTAGCTGATAGAATCAGAATCCTAAAAAGTCTTGACACATAGAATGATGGGTCAAATTGAATGAAATGAAATTTCTGCCCCTCCCCCCCACCTAAAATGCCACTCTTTCCTGACCTCTACATCTCATAATCTTAGTATTTTTTAGGGTTCCGCCCAGATATCATCTCCAGGGGAAACCTTTCTAGATCTCTGCTCAGTAGTTAGTGCCCTTGCTCTCCTGATTGTTTGTATTTAATTAAGTATATGGTCTCACCTCCTCATTCCTTGTTATTTAGTAGGTACTTAACCATTTGTTGAATTGAAATCAATTTTACATTTGTGCTAAAAAAATTCTTCAGAAGTAGAGTATGGTGGACACTGGCTAGGAAAATAGTGGTAGTGAAATAGATCTGTGGATTACAGTGAATTTCAAGATCAGTATGTGTTAGCAGTCTGACATATAATCCAAAAAAGGGAGTGCCATTTGAGGGTGCATTAATAGAGGGAGATAAATGAGGTAGCTAATAGCCCTAGTTAGGGCTATTTCTGTTGTGTTCTGTTATAGATACCACATTTTAGGAAAATCACAGCACAAGCCCTTCACAGCCTAGTCTCATCCTATATTTCTAGTCTACTAATACCTCACTTCCTCAATATATACTCTTTAATCCAGTGACACTGGCTTCCTTGTTGTTCCACAAATAATATACTCCATCTTGGCTCTGGCATTTTCTAGAACTGTCTCCTGTGACTGAAATGCTTTCTTCTATTTCGACTACTGACCTCCCTGACTTCCTTTAAGTGCCAACTAAAATCCCACCCTCTACAGAAAGCCTTTCCCAATCACTCTTAATTCCAGCACATTTCCTCCTTTAATTATTTCCTATTTATCCTATATAACTTGCTTTGAATATATTTGTATATTTTCTCCCCTATTAGATTGTAAGTTCCTTGTTGACTGTCTTTTGCCTCTTTTTGTATTCCCAGTGCTTAGCACAATCCCTGGAACATGGTAGGCATCTACTAAATGTTTTATGGATAGACTGATTGAAGCTGGAACACAATCAGAAGAAAATGAACAATGTGGTGAGAAACTGGTGAGAAAGTCAGAGAACAGGCTGTAGGAGGATGATTGACCAAACTGGTCCTGTTTAGTTTGGAGAAAAGGAGACTTGAGGGGACACAAGCTTATTTCTTTCAAGCAAGTGAAAAGGAGGATTAAATTCCTCCCTTCCTTGGCCTCAGCATTTTTTTCATGTGATAGCTATTGCAAAGAGACAAACTGAAGCTTAAAGTAAGGAGAGATTCCCTTATAAGAGCTATTCAAGAATGAAATAGGCTTCTCATTGGAGGTCTTCAAATGGTGGTTTGAAGACATTGTTGGGAGTGTCCATAAAGGTTTCTCAGTCAGAAAGAAGCTGATGGGGCTACACAGAACCCTTCCATCTCATATTCACAGAATCATTAAGTCTTAGAGTGAAAGGTACTTCAAAAGTCGTCTGGTTCCATACCTGAGTAGGAACCAAAGTACCTCTGTAGCATGCCCAAGGCATGATTATCCATCTTTGCCTGAAGGGCTCTAGTCAAGGGAACTAGTCTATTCTACTTCTAGATAGCTATAATTGTTAGGAAGTTTTTTCTTAGATCAAGTCTAAATTGCCTTAATGTAATTTTACCATTCATTGTTTCTAGTTCTTCTCTCTGGGGCCAAATAGAAGAAATGTAATGCATCTTCCCTCTGATAGCCCTTTATATTTCCAAAGATGACTCTTCTGTTCCACCTCTCCCCAACTTTCAAATTTGGAATGACCTTAGTGGTCATCAAATCCAACAGTATAGTAGCATACCTAAACCAAACTTCATGAAAGATACACAGTTATCCCTTCCATATTTTGATTTTCCCCATAGTGGTTTCAATATATTGTAGGTCAGCATAAGAAATTAAACGGGAATTTTTTGGAAGTTTTGAGAAAGCCATAGATGACATGCAAAGGCCAGCGGATGATGCAGAAAAATACTTGACCCAAATTTTATAGTAAAGTACTGTAAATACCCCATAAAAGAAAAATAAAAAAATTCAGACTTCTTCTTTGGTACAAAGGGAAGGCCAAAAAATTTTTACGTGGGTTTTCCAGATCTTGGGGATGCTGCACACCTAACTCCCACTATGTGGAAGGGATGACTATGTTATGAAATTATTATGAAAGATAAAATCCTTTTATAATATCTGTGACAAAGTATTTTCTAGCCTTTGAAGATATTGAGAGACAAGGAACTCATTATTTCTCTAGAACATTACAATAACTTCAGTTGTTAGAAAAAAATTTTCATATATTGAGCTGAAATTTTCCTGCATTTAATTTGTAACTGCAATCTAGTAGTCATAGTTCTGCATTCTGGAGCCAAAATCTAATCCTTTGTCATGACAGTCCTTCACATATTTCACAGTGATCATCTCCCCTTCTCTCTTCCCCAAGTTTTTTCTCCAGGCTAAGCATTCATCCTCAGCTTCTTCAGGTAGTCCTCAAATAGCATGACCTCCAATCTCCTTACCATTCTGGACACCCTCCTCTGGATGGATTCTGCTTCCTCAGTTCCCATCTAACATATGGTATGCAGAATCTGGACAGAGAACTCTAGGTTTCTGGGCTGCATTCCAGTTCTAGATTGTAATTTTGAGAGACGGACTATGTCTGCCATGTGGTCTGGTCAGGGCAGAGTATAGTGGAATTATAACAGTTCTCATTCTGAATTATTGTTATTGATATTATTGTTGTTTGCCCCTTGTTCTCAAAGAGGACCATGCGGGTGATGCCATTACTTGGAAAGTGAATTGGATTTAGTGAAGGAGGGCTGTGCAGAGTAACCAGCCTCACTTTCTCCTCAGGAGCCATCTAGGTCCAGTGGCAAGATATAGATCAGAATGACTGGAGGTGTAGTAGTAGTGGGAGATCTTGGTCTTTTTAAGCTAAGATCTTTCCCAGGTCTCAGTTTGTCTGAGGCAATGCCCATTCAGTGATTAAGGCTGGGTAAGAAATGAGGCAAAGAATGACCTCTTTTACCTAGTCAAAAAATAAAAATCAGTCCGGAAGGGTAAGATCCTTAGGGTTTCTGGCCAAAATGGAAACAATTGCTTTTTATACTCGGAGCCATAAGAGTTCAAACAATGACCAAATGAGACTTGGGCCCGGACCTATTGTTGGCTATTCAATGAAAACCAGAGTGATTTGGGTTTAAGGCACAGCCCTTAAATGAAGAAATCTAGCCCATAAACCCCAAGATAGATATCTCATGGCTTTCAGCTATCAAAATTTATACTCTTTTGGGTAGGGCACCTGCAGGTTAGATTATATACTTCCTTTAATGTGCCTAAGAGCACATTCACTTTTTTTTGGCCGTTACATCAAACTGTTGACTCATTTGTAATGGGAGTTCAATAAAACTCCCAGGCATATTTGACATGAAATATTTTCTAGCCACATCTACACCATCTTGTACTTGGTATTTGATTTTGTGGACTCAGACACCTGACATAGTCATTCCTATTAAACTTAATCTTTTGATACTTGGACCCAAATTCAAGATTGTTTTTGGATTTTGAGAGGCAGGTAAAGAGCTCTGGACCTGGAGTTAGGAAGATCTAGATTCAAATTGTGTTATCAGACAGTCACTACCTGTTTAACCCTGGGGAAGGAACTTACTTTTTTTGCTTTAGTTTTCTCATTTTTTAGGGCAGCTAGATGGAGTAGTGGATATAGAATGCCAGGCATGGAGTCAGAATGACTCATCTTTACAAGTTCAAATCTGGCTTCAGATACTTAGTAGCTGTGTGACCCTGTTTGCCTCAGTTTCCTCATCTGCAAAATGAACTGGAGAAAGAAATGGCAAACCATAGTGTTTTTGCCAAGGAAACCCCAAATGGTATCATGAAGAGTTGGCCGTGACTGAAAAATGACTGAACAAAAACAGAAACCCCCATTTATAAATAAGGGAGTTGTGCTCGATAAAGTCCTTTCCAACTTTAAGTCTATGATCTCATAATAGATATGCATCTCAGTTTTATGTAATTTGTACATTTTATAGATATGTCAGCTATATGTTCATTCAGATTCTTGTTGAATATGTTAAACAAAATGTCTCTAAAATTCATACTTTTGCAGCATACCATTGAAGACTTACTTCAGATTGACATTAACCAAAACACTGGATTTGGCTGCTTATTAATTACCTCTGAACCCACATAGTCATCCTATCTTCCTGTTCGCCTAAGCCCTTTCTGTGATTCAGCAATTTGGATCTAGCCTCCTTTTCCAGATTGATTACATTTTAACCATCCTTCATCTTATCTTCCATCTAAACTGGCCTAGCTCTGGAGTTGGACTCAGGAAACCCTGAGTTCAAATATAGCCACAGAGAGATCCCTTCTGGCTAGAATGACAGTGCTCCAGAGGATGGGTAGAATAGAAATAGGCTTTTTTCCCCTTTCATTATCAAAAACCTTTCATTTCCTGAAGCTGTTAAGTATAGTGAAAAAAGTAATAAACTGAAGTGTCAGGAGACCCCAGGTTTGTCACTGATTATATCTGACTTTAATTAAATCACAACCTCTCAGAGTGTCACTTTTAAAAATACTGGGTTGAGAGGGAAGGAAACAAGCAATTATTAAGGACATGCTACATGCCAGCCCCTGTGCTAAGTAAGCACTTTCACAAATACTATCTTATTTGGTCCTCATAAAAAACCTTGTGAGGTAAGAAGTTGGAGTAGACACTTTTGAAGGTCCTTCCTGGCTCAACATATCTTTGGTTTTAGTGGTTTGGTGACCTTCCAGAGGACTATTTCAGTAGAGCAGGAGAGACAGCACCAGATTGTAGGAGGTTAAAGAGAAAGTCGGAGATGAGGAAGTAGAGATATAGCAGTTGCGGACCATTTGCTCATGGAATTTATTTTTAGTAGCCGTCTCCTCCAGCCCCTTTTATTTTAAATGTGAAGAAATTGAGTCTAAGAGAAGTTAAATGACTTCCATGACCTTATACCTAGTAAAGATCAGAGGCAGGATTTGAACCCATGTTTTCCTGTCTCTGAGTCTCTATTCACCGTCTTATATTGGTTTCTTCCTGCTTCACGCATAAAATTGCTGTCCTTTCACAGTCTTTGGATGTGTCACCACCTTTGTAATGTGTTGTATTGCCATGGTGTCAGAGATTTCAGACTCTGTGAGGATAGTAATATTTGTATACTTTTGTGACAAGACTTTCCATTGCTGTGTGCTGAGGGCTAAAATAGTTAAAGAATATTGCTTATTACTATAGTGATGGCAATAATAATAATTAGTAATTATTCAACTACAAAACACTTTACAAATGTTACCTCATTTTATCCTCAGAACAATTCTAGGAAGTAGGCATTATTATCTCCACTTTGTTGTTCAGTTGTTTCAATTATGTCTGACTCATCTTGTCAAAGATACCAGGGTGGTTTGCCATTCCTTCTTCAGCTCATTTTACAGATGAGGAAATTGAGGCAAAAGGTCATATAATAAGTGTCTGAGGCCAGATTTGGACTCAGGCCTTCCTGATTCCATGCCCAATGCTCTGTCCATTGAGCCTGTTATCTGCCTCTAGTACACTGGCACACTGTTGCATTTGCCCTGGGTGCCCCCTCTGCAGCCTCCAGGAAAGATATTATTAGTTGACAGCAACATCATTCAGAAATTAGTGATTGATGTCAAGATATCAAGGCAGGGGAGGGATGGGGTGACCTAGTGATTTGAAAGCAATTCAAAGTAGATTTTGCTGTCAAATGGCTTCTAGTAAAGATGCCCCTCTCGAACCCTGTACTGGATCAATCACTATATACCAGTGTATCTGGAATCCTAAGGCAGAGTTGGCCCAGGATAATATAATTGTGTCTTGTGTACTAAGTATCAGTCCATAGCATGTACTTTAATCTTTCCTAAGACGCTGAGCTTGCTCTAAGCTTTATTAACTTAGTTCATGATTATCCAGGATATTCTTAGCCTCCTTTGCCTCAGATAACTGTTTGGTTTAGTTCTGAAACAGTGAATTACATAGTTTTGGGAACAGAGTCAAAGAACAACATAGTAAGGGGTATGGATAGGAAATCAGTACTCAAGGTGGTGATTCATCATTAAAGCATTAAGTATTTAAGATTTTTAAGAATAAATTTTCAAATCAACTGATATCTGTTTTCTCTCCTCACCTCTTTCTCCTCACCCCATTGGAAAAAAGAAAAGAGAAAGAGATTCCTTGTAACAAATACACGTAGTCAGGCAGTAAATGCTGTCATTGGCCATATTGAAAGAATACATATGTTCCTGAATAACCAAATTTCTATGTATATGTATTAGTACTGTTTCTGTATTGCACTGCATGGTTACGGTAATAGAAAGTTGGCAACATTTTTGTTCACGCACTTGTATTTTTGAAGCTATGCCTACGTTTATTACCTTAGTCATTGCATCCTTCTGGGCGGTTCTATTAATTTTAGAGGGTTTGACCAATGTGGACAGTAGTATCTAAACTTAGTGTTCAGTAATCCCCTATATCCCTGTCCCTAAAAACCAGTTCAATTTGGGGCCACCTCCTGAGGCACAGGTACAGACTGAGATGGCCAAGGAGGTCAGTGCTGCTGCCTGTAGAGGTCTGTTCACATGCCTGCTTGGAAACCTTCCAAGGGAGTCCTGTTAGTTCTAGGGCATAATTAGCCGGTCTTGATTGATGTCAGGAAGTAAAGGGGGTGACTGAGGGAGTTTAAAAGCAGTTTGAAAGAAGTGCTGGCATCATGGACTCATGGCACTTAAAATCTATCTTTTGTACTTGGCATGTTCTTTTCTCTGTTATTGGCATTCCTCTATGATTCCTAGATTGTAAGTGTCCTGAGGAAAAGGATTTCGTCAGATATACTGGATTTAGAAGTAGAAGATGTGAGTTTGAATCTTGGCTCCATCATTTACTACCAGCATATCTTTGGCCAAATTACTTAACCTCTCATGATCTTAGTTTCCTCTTCTGCAAAAGAGAGTTTTGAACTATATGTCTCTGAGGATCCATTTCAGTTCTAAATATATTCTTTTTTCTCTCTGTCCCTCAGTCTCCCAAGCACAGTGCTTATGCAAATATTAGGTAATGGCCAAAGATCAATAGCTTACATTTATATAGTCCTTACTGTGTGCCAGGTACTGTGCTAAGTACTTTAATTATTTCATTTGATCCTCACAAAAACTCTGGGAGGTAGAGGCTATTATTATTCCCATTTTATGGATGGGAGAACTGAGGCAAACAACTGTTTTTAAATGACTCGCCCAGGGTCCCAGAGCTAGTTAGTGTTTGAGGCTGAATTTGAACTCAAATCTTCATGACTGTAGGCCTAGCACTTTATGTGCTTTACCACTTGGTTATACAGTAAATGCTGGTTTACAAGGAATGCTTATTGAATTGAAACCTGCTGCAGTTCAGGCTCTTGAACCCAATTTGTCTTCAATTTGCTCACTCCAAGTGACTCTGGGGCCAGTCTGGCCCATTTGAGATCCTCTGATGTGGGGATGACCTAGGACCAGGTTGTACCAGACTCAGTAACCACTCCAGATCTAGAGCCAGCCTGGGAGCTAGACCATCAATCAGCCTGTGGGTGTGGGGCAGCCAGGGCACCGTTTGCTCTGCCATCCTCCCAGTGGTATTTTGCCGCATGGTTGGCTCATGAAGCAAAAGACACGGATCTGGTTTATAAAGGATTGTTTTGTCCAGATTGAAATCATGTATAAATAGTCCATTTCTTATTTGCTAAATATTCCAGGAAAGTGTCCATGTGGTGTTTCTGGCAAAAGCTGGGCTTGAAGTTTAAACTTGAATATAGTTGAAGTTTTTTTAGAAGAGGAATTTGGGTGAGTTTGTAAGAGAATTAGCTTCTGTAGATGAATAACTGAAAGTTTTTTTGAAGGGCGCTGGGAAATGATGCCCATAAAAGAAAGACACAGTTTAAGGATTGCCTGATAAAATTTTTCAAACCATTAACTGATCATTTTGGGTATTCATTTATGGGGTGTAAGCAGTTTGTAACTATTTTGGGGACCTTGCTAAATTTTTTTCCTTTTTCCATTTTCCTCATAAAAAAATCTCTTCGTGCCAGTTTGAGAAATTGCTAATTGTCCATTCTCAGTTCAGAGTCCTAATTTCCATTTGAATGCTTCAGTCTTTCTGCTATAACTTCCCCATAGTTGAGTGCAGAAAACAAGAAGCCTTCTGTTTGTGGACTGAATGTTCAGCCAGCCATGACGTAGTCACACTATTATCAATGAAGCTTATTCATCATTTTTCATGCCAGGGCATTGTATTGAACTTTTGGAGGGTCCTGATTTTGAACCAAGAGAGCTTCTCCTCTCCTCACCTCCAGATTTTGCTAATATTAAACTGTTTGTCCTCTTCTCTGGATTTTTATGGATCTTTGTATATCTACACATACCACTGTACAGACATGTGCTCAGTAAACGTTGATTAACTAGTTAACTTAAGTCAGAAAGGGCAAGAATTGCTACTGGAAGATTTTCAGATTTCCTCTTTATTTTTGGGTTTGAGTATACTTACCTTAAACCTTAATAGCACTGTTACATAGGCTTGTAGACAGTGTGATGTGTCTGCATGGTAAGTAGTTCACATTTGTATAGCTGTTCAAAGTGTGCAAAGTTCTTTACTTATATTATCTCCTTTAAGCCTCACAGGGGCTTCAAGAGGTAGGTGCCAAAGGTACAACCATCCTCATTTTATGGAAGTTAAAACTGAGACTGGTAGGTTAAGTGACCTGTTTATGTTTAGTAGTTTCACTGCTAGGATTCAAACTCATGTCCAGAGCTTTATTTTGTGCCTCTTATTTAAGAAAATGAAGTAGAGGGTTGAAGCTGTTATAGGCCTACTTTGCACAAGGCTGTTCCCACTAATAATATAATGACATCATGACTAAACCCTACCATAAAGTATTCAAACTATTATTCAAATAATTTCATTTGGCCAAAATTTCATTTATAGCATTGTTCTTGTAGCACTAACTTCCCTGTACCATCACTTCATGCAATGCAGTATCTTTATAGAACGAATCGATGTGTGAAGTGGACCAATGTGTATCATTCAGGCAGTAATCACTTGTTTCAGAGGACAAGAAAGTTTTTTAAAAGTCTGGCTTATGCTGACTGGTCGATTTCATTGATCAACTGTACTAGATCATTAATAAACTGTCTGATTTTCTTGGTTTGTTTAGAAGTAGTTATAAGGATTTAAAAAAATTGAAATGGTATAGCTGATCAAAAATGACAAAAGAGGCCTTTTATCCAGTTCATGGCTGAAGTACAGTAAAAGCCCATTATAACTTAGCTCATTATATACTATGGTCAAATCATGTCTCCAAAGCAGGACAACTGCTTATTTTAAAAGCCTGATAAAACACAATTAGATGGCGATATGGGGTATTGGTCTTGTCCTCTATTGGCAGTGTTAGAAAGAGGATCCATTGTACACACGTTTGAGTTATAACGGGTGCCAGGAGGGTGGGGGTAGAACAGCATTGAGCTTTGTTTCTGGCTCTTCTCAAACTACTTGCTGCATTTTTTCCAAATGTCTAATTCAATTCAACAGACATTCATTAAGTGCCTACTATGTGGTGTCATGCACCCTTAGCTCATTAGAAGTTAAAGCCTATTGGGTACATTCCTCTGAGCCACACTCAGAGGAAAGAAACATTGATATAAATTTGTATTTATTTGAATTTTTCTTCTAATTTAATGTTTTTAAATTTAAATCTTTTTGTCAGCAAGAACCTTCTTTTTGCCTTCCCAATTGAGAAAAAAAGAAAAACAAAACCTGCGTTACAAACTTGCATGGTCAAAACAAAACACATATACACATTGTCCATGTTCGAAAGAAAAAAAAGATACATATTTTATTCAACACTCTGGATCTTTCACCTCTGTGTATTGATTTTACTTGTACTTCTATATGTAAACATTATCTCCCTGATGAAATGTAAGCACATAAGCAGGAATTTATTTCATTTCTGTCTGTATATTCCTAACGCCCATCACGGTGCCTGGCACATAGTAGGTCTTAAGGAAGTTCTTGTTGATTGATTGATTGTTGGCAGTATGGTGCAGCTGTGTATCACATAAGGAGGAAATTTGGATTCCAGAAAGAGCAATGAAGTTAGGAGTATAGTGGTCCTACTTGGAGATAAGCTCAAAACCCAAGGAGCAGGAGGCAAGTGGGTGTTAATACTTTATCAGAGCTAGTAGAATTGAAGTTGGAAAGTTAAATTCTGGTGAGATCGGAATTAATTGGATGGCAGGCAGATCCAGAGGATGCAGAGACACAGAGACTCAGAGAGAGAGAGAGAGAGAGAGAGAGAGAGAGAGAGAGAGAGAGAGAGAGAGAGAGAGAGAGAGAGAGAGATCAGAATAGGAAGAGAGCCAGAATGGTCAGTAACCAGGGAAACCATGTGGAGCCTTGAGCTGAGAACTATCACTGACTGTCTGCCCCACTCACCATATGCTCAGGCAGTAGCAGTGTTCCCTTCTGTTTCCTAAAGGGGTAATGCTGCCTTGTTCCAGGACCTACACACAGAGATGAACCAGTGTTCTCTTTCCTGTTAGCACTACTGATCTTTATGAAGCAACAAAATAATATGCAGTATATTGTTCTTTTTGTTACTTGACTTGTGGGACCAGTCACATTGCTTCAGGTGGGCACATTGTATCTGTAAATCTATATATATTTGAAGTGGTCACATTGTAGCTGTAAATCTATATGCTTCAGGTGGGCACATTGTATCTGTAAATCTATACAACAATTCTTTATGTATCTTTGATGGTTTCTTCAGTGTAAGTATTTTCATAGTTTCAGGATACAACTATCTAGACTTTAATAGACAATCTGGAAGTTACCATGGCCTGAAAAATGAATCACCTTCTAGACAACCGGATGATGATGCCCTTCTCCAAAACTTGGCTAGACTAGTTCTTGGACAACAGATGTACAATTTGTTGTAAGAGCATAAGCTTTTTGCCAAGGTGGGGAGTGGGGGAGTGGGAATGGGGTTGGGTGTTAGGGAGGATTGTTTCATCCATTGTGCTTATATCCCTAATATGAAGTCAGATTCTGGTACACAAAAGGTGCTTAATAAGTACTTGTGATTGACGGATTGCTGATTCTGCACTCAGGCTGCGACTTGAAGACTATCTCTGGGTTGATAGGACCTTCTGCATCAATGTCCTGTTATAATGAGTTACTGGAGTAGGAGTTGAGGACTGGAGTCCCTCCTCTGAGGCCTGCATATTGGCTATGGGACCTGGGGCAAGTGTTAATTGTAGATATTTACCATCCTGCATTGCTAAAAGGAGTTTCCTTTGTTAGAATTTCCTGCAGCAATGTAATCACAGGAATGGACCAAAAAAAAAAAAACCAACCAAAGAATCTTCACAAAGTCATGTATCTGTGTTTTCAGTTTGTAGCACGAACTATGGCTGGATCTGGTTTGGTTTACATGTAGGTTTTTAGTTTAGATTTTTCAGAGCTCATGACACTGTTGCTATAGACAGGGGATGCTCGTTTAATCTGACATATAGAGATAATTCTGGCAGGTCAGTGGATACCTAGTGCTTGGAGGAGAACAAGGCTGGAAAAAAGTCATAAAGGGCTGAAAGGGACCTAAGAGGTTATCTGTTATAATCCCCTTATTTTACAGATGAGGAAAGCAAGACTCAAGAAGGCTGCTGTCTTGTTTTTACCTTTCATCATATCTTCAGCATGTTTCCCCACCCCTGAGCAGAGTGCCTGGCACATAGTAAGTGCTTACTTAATAAATTCTAGTTGACTTGCTTTGGATTGCTCAACATCATAAAGAGGCAAGAATCAATAGTGGGATTTGAATTGGGTTCTTTGACTAGAGCCAGTGCTATTCCCGTTCTTCCTGTTAGATGCAACTCAGACATAATCTCCTGCATGAAGCTTTTTCTTATCCTCCTAACTTCCAATTCCTTTCCTCCCAAGTGACCTTTTATTGTACCTTGTATATATTTGCATTTAGTAACTTTATGTTTAATATACTTATATATGTATTTATTGTCTCCTTATGAGTAGGGATTTTTGCATTCAATCACTCGACAAACATTTTTAAGCATCTGTTGTATGCCAGGAATCATACTAACACTGGGGGAAGATGGTAAACAAATATGTACAAACAAGCTACTCTATTTGGGAATAAAAAGGTAGAGCAGCCAGGAGGCTTGTATCACTGGATCGAAGAGTAGCACGTGATTGGCAGTTAGGTGTAAGAAAGATGGAAAAGTGGGAGTGGAAGGTTGGTTGGGAAGAGTTTTGAAAGCCAAACAGAGGATTTTTGTATTTGATCATGGAAAGTATAGGAAGCTCCTGGAATTTATTGAGTAGGGAGTGGTGGTCACATGATCAGATCTGCACTTTAGGAAAATCACTTTGGTAGCTAAATGGAGGATGGATTGGAGTGGGAATAGATCTGAGACTGGCAGGCCCACCAGCAAGCTGTTGCAATAATCCAGGTGTGAGGTGAGGAGGGCTTGCGCTAGAGTGGTAGCAGTGTCAGAGGAGAGAAGGGAGTGTATTCCAGAGATGTTGCAAAGATGAAATTGAGAGAACTTGGCAGAAGGTTGGATATGGGAGATGGGGAATGAGAGATAGTGAGGAATCCAGAATGACTCCTAGGTTGTGAACCTGAGGGACTGGGATCATGGTATTACACTTTACAGGAATAGAGAAGTTAGAAGGGACTGGGGGAAAGGTAATAAGTTCTGTTTTGGGCATGCTGAGTTTACTGGAAGTTCAGTTTGAGATATCTGAAAGGCAATCGAAGATGCGAGATTGGAGGTCGGGCAGCAAAAGTAGATTTCCAGAATTGTCTGCATAGAGATGGTAATTAAATCTGTGGTGGTTCTTTCTATTTGTCCCCCAGTGATCGTTCCAGTGTCTGGCACATAGTAGGTGTACTTGTTGATGGATGGATTGATATGGCACCACTTTTGCTTGGCTCTGGAAGGGTAAGATGAGGAGCAGCAGGTGGAAGCGCATTTAATCACTTGTAAAGAAATGACTTCCCGACATCTCAAAGTGGAACACTTTGCCTTAGAAGGGAGGAGGTTTCTCCCTCACTGGAAGTTTTCAGATGAAAGCTGTATCACCACTTTTTGAGGATATTGTGGAGGTGATTTTTGGTTATGTGTGGGTCAGATTCGCTGGCTTTTTGATGTCTTTCTCACCTCAACTTCTGAGGTTACTAGAGCAACTTACCTGAAGGGAGAGAAAGTAGAGAAAAAGAGGCAAAATAGAAGTTGTCCAAGTTTGTGGAAGTCTCATTCAGATCAAAGTGAGGAGAAAATGAAGCACAATATCTTCAGGGGCAACCAGAGGCAAAGTTTAAAGTTGAGGCAGGCAGATTTCCCTTTCCAGATGGAGATAAGTAACTCTACATGTGGTAATCCATTTCTACTGGGGAGTGAGCCAAAGTGGGGTCCAGCAGGAGATTCCTAGAAGGCCCAGCAGTCAAAACAACACCTTGCTTAATCTAGTGTTTCCCTTTCTGCTTGAGATTCATCCAGAGAAGCTCTGACAATGTCAAGAAGACAAAGCATTTTTTTTAAACAAAGCAGATAGAGGAATATAAAAAGCAAAGCAGTCTGGAGGTATTTATTATTTGGATAAATTAATTTTATAAAAATCAATTGCCCTTGAGGTCATCTCTTTATTTGATACAAAACACAGCATGAGTAATATCCTTCCTAATGATCCATCAGCTGATCAACAAGTAGTTATTAAGTACCTGTTATATGCCTGGGACTGCTAGGTGCTAGGGATACAAAGACAAAAGGAAAACATTCTGGACAGTGCCTATCGATGGATTTCTCCCTATCTGTCCATCTACATGTGCATATATGGGCACACATATGTGTATTTCCACATATGTATATCTAAATGCACATGTAGATGTACACAAGACAAAGTGGTTTAGGGATAGGGGCATGGTAGTAGAGATCAGAACAAACGTCATTTAGAAAATAGTATATGGGTTGAATCTTTAAGTAAAGGATTTTCTGAGGTACCAATGGGAAGGTACAGTCAATCCAAAAGCATGGTGATAGGAGATGGAGTGCCATGTATGAAGAACATCAAGTGTCAATTTGGGTAGATCTTGGAGTACAGAAATATGCGCTATAAATGTATAATGAGGCAAGAAAAGTAGCCTGGAACCAGGTCATGAAGAGTTTTAAAAGATAGAATTTATATTTGATCTTAGAGGTAATGGGGGTTACTGGAGTTTGAAGAGGGAAGTGATATGGTTAGACATCTACTTAAGGAAGATCATTTTGTCAGCTTTATGGAAGATGGATTGGAGGAGGGAAATATTTGAAGCAAGGAGAACATTTAGGAGGCCATTTTAATAGTCTGATTTAGGGTGATGACTATGTGAGTAGAGAGAAAAGGACAGATGCATGATATGTGGAGCAAGAAAGAGTAAGATCTGACAACTGATTAGATGTCTGAGTTGTGAGAAAGTGAAGAGTCAAAAATAATTACAAGATGATAAACCTGGAAAACTGTAAGGGTGGTGATGCCTGTGACAGAGAGAAGTTTGGGAGAAAGAGGGGTTTTGGGGGGAAGTCAATCATTCATAAACATGTACTATGGTTTGTGGGTGCTGGGGTTAAATCAGATAAAATGAAACAGCTCCTACCCTTGCCAATACTGTGTCACACAGTGGATGATCAATAAAAGTTTGTTGATTGATTTTATTCAGGGGAGGCATTATGTACATAAATAGGTTAATGTAAACATGAAAAATAAGATGAAAGGAAAGATGATGAGTTCTGTTTTGGGCCTGTTCCTTGAGATGTCTTTGAGGCATTCAGTTGAAAATTTACAATAGGTAGTTGGTGATGTGGTTCAGTGACGCAGTGGACTGGTCCTCCAATTAAGAATCTTTCTGAGTTCAAATCTGGCCTCATACACTTATTAGTTTTATGACCTGAGGCAAGGCATTTAACCCTGTTTGCCTCAGTTCCTCATTTGTAAAATGAGCTGAAGAAGGAAATGGCAAACCCCTTTAGTGTCTTCACCAAGAAAACCCCAGGTGGTGTCATCAAGAGTTGGACATGACTGAAATGACTGAAAAACAAGATGTGGGGATGCATATATAGATCTGGGACATCATCTGCATAGAGATCATAAGTAAACCTGTGGGTGTTGATGAGAGCACCAAATGAGGGAATGTGAAAGGATGTAGCCTTCGATACATCTGGTTACACTGTCTGATGGAGACTGAAAAGGAGTGGCCATGCATGGAGGAGGAGAGTGAGGGGAGAGGAGTATCTCAAACCCAGAGGAGAGTGTGAACAGGAGGAGAGAGGAGGAAGGAAAAGGTCTAGTTAAAGGCCACAAGATCTATCAGTTAAGAGATCAGTGATAAGTACCACCTTGGTATATGTATAATTTGACCTAAAGTATACGAATATAAATTTGTAGTAACCCCAGCATCATAGACATCTATCCACTTAACCCAGTCTGAGTGACTCAAAGTCCTTGGGTTCTCTGGAATATCATTTGTTTGTAGCTGGAGATTAGAACTCACATCACTATATATGTTCTCTCACCCTCTCCTTGCCTACCCATCTTGAGCAAATTAGAGACTTCCTGTACTATTTTCACTCTTAGTTTCTGCTCTTTTCTCTTCATTACCTCCTAGTGTCTAGAAAAGTCTGTATGTCCTCCCTGTTATTTGCCCTGTATTCTTGCCATTGTCTTTCTTAGACCTGTTGAATTCTATATCTACTCTGGGAGTTCCATGAGCATCTTTTAGGGTGTGGACCCTGACCAAGAACTGTCCTGTCCTGTCCTTTCCATCCACATTGCTACCTGACCCACTGTGTGCTCTGGCATTCCAGTATTCCATTTAGCTCATCAGTTTTTCTCTACTTTGTCAATTCACTGTTTGCTTCAGTTTTGTTCAGTGTTCTGTATGCTAGATGGTAAAACTAATGTAGACAATATGTCCATATATATGCATATATAACATACTATGTATGTATTTTAAAATATATAATATATCACCTATAATACACTTCCATAATTATATATTATCTAATAATTATAATGTTAAGTCATGTAATCACATATAAAATCATGTATGATTAGTATGTATTAAGTATATATTTTCTCTAGTTCCATATTTTGTCCATTCTTTACATTATTATAGATGAAGAAACTGAAGCAGACAGTTGTTAAGTTGATTTATTTAGGGTCGCTTCAGTCTTCTCTACACTGCCAGCTGCCTTGCCCATATTTGACATTTTTGCCTCTGTTTCCCAACTCCCCTTGCCCTTCTCCAAGTCAGTATATTATAGCAGCATATTCTAGGGTTTAAAAACTATTAAATCCCAGTTATGTCTGCACTAACTTATACCACACTCTTCCCAAGAATATCTCGTTATTAGATTTACTTCTGAAACTCCTGAATTTTTTGGTGGAAGAACTGATTTGGTATTACTTGGTGCATGCCTTTCTGGCCTCTGGAAGCACAGACTATGAAAATAATTCATGGTCCATAAACTCCTCCACACCAAAAAAGGCTGCTGGCCAGGACCAGCAAGTCAGTCGACCCTTGAGTTGCTACATTTTATGCCCTGTGTTTTTTTTTCCAAGGCTGTTGAGGCTTCAAGGATACTCTTGATAAGGTGTCCTTGAATTGTAAAATTTTTAACTCTCTGAATGATAAATTACAAACATTTTGTTTTAGTATGTTAATACACAGTCTTTATCAGGATTGGCTTACCTCCAAAGGGAAGGGAAAACACATTCCTGAGATTTGCAAAAGTTAGACTTCCCAGGGTGGCAAGCTCTAGTCTTCCTTAGTTTGCCCTTAGTTTATATCCTTATTTACTGTCCTAGTTTCCCAGCTCTTATGCCATTATAGCCTTCATTAGATTTTCTCTCTCTCTCTTCCTCTCTGTCCTCCACCCGGTGTGTGTGTGTGTGTGTGTGTGTGTGTGTGTGTGTGTGTGTGTGTGTGTGTGTGTGTGTGTGGTGAAGATTGGGAAGTTGGGGCTGGTTTGAAGGGCTAACTCTCATGACCTTTCTGTAGAGAAGGGGAGACATCTTAACACCTGTTAGATATGTGATGATCCCTCAGAGTCATAGAGTGTTAGATTTGGAAGAAATCTTAGAGATTCTCTACACTCTCATTTTACAGATGAGGAAATTGAGTCCCCAAAAGGTGACATATCCTTTTCAAGGTTACTTAAATTGTAGAGCCAGGGCTAGAATCTAGTCTTAGAATGACTCTAAGTTCATTGCTCTCTTTCTTGTATTAGATAACCCTATATCTTAGGTACAGTCTTCTGGACTGAGAGCATGGAAGAGTTCTTTTACCATGGTGGTGGGGGAGGGAACCTCTCTCTCTCTCTGTCTTGTCTGTCTATCTCTCCATTAGAATAGAGGAAGAGATATCGAGAGATATCAGCACTGAAGCATTGTTAGGAGGACATACATTTTATTAACTAATAATAGCTACCATTTTATATAGTGCTTTAAGGTTTGCAAAGCAATGTATACATATTATTTAATTTTGTCCTCTCAGTACCCTTTGAGGTGGTTGCTCTTATTATCCCCTTTTTTTTTCAGAAGGAAACTGAGGTGTACAGAAGTGAAGTGACCTGTTCAGTCACACAACTAATAAATATCTCAAGTGGGAGTTGAATTCAGGCCTTCTTGATTTCAAGTCCAAAGTTCTGATCTACTCCATTGCCTGTTTCCAGCAATAGTAATGGATATTTGCCTGTACTTTTCCCTGAGCCCGTGTAGCCAGTGGCATATGTTGATGACATGGACATTGAAGATCATGTACAGCTGGTCCACCATTTAGGTCATTGATGGGAGCTCCTTGAGAGTGGAGATCTCATAGGTCATTGATGGGAGCTCCTTGACAGTGGAAGATCTCATTCTTCCTATCTGTATACCTGGTGCCTAGTTCATAGAAGGAGCTTAGGGAAATGCTTGTTCATTGACTGAAGCTCAGACTTTAGCATCATGTTGAATCCCTTCTTTTTAATTTAAAAAAGTTGACAAATTCACATATTTGTGTGTGGAGTTAGTGATTCATCACCGTTAATTAAGCTCATTAAAGCCAAGTGATAATGTTTAGGGTGCACAATGATTCAAGGACCCTTTGAAATAACATTCAGTCTAACTAGCTGTAGACTTACTCAATCATACAGTCTTTTGGAAATGTTGTGAAATAGGCAATTGTGATATCTAGAGAAAGCTCTTGGCAAATGACCTTGATTTTTTTAGTGAAATATGAGGCAAGCTTCTCCTCTGAGAGGGTAGGGGGAAGGGAACCATGGGAGGCTTGAGGAGGGATAAAAATATCTCCGTAGTGAACTGATTAGGAACATATAAAAGTAATGCTTTTCTGAAATAACATCTCAGTTGAGTTCATGCAGCATATATTTGTAGTAAACCCAGTCAGCAGAGTTCTGTAGTTTTTTTCAGCTCTGTTCTGCAGCACAGGAATAGAGGAAGAGACAAAGGATGGTATAGTTCCCTTAAACAAATCACAAACAGGCTCCCTTAAACAAAATGCCCTTTTCTCATTCCCAGCCAGCTTCGAGCTTGGCTCCTTCAGTTCTCACTGCTCTCTCATTAATTTTTCCTTCAGCTCTGCTCTAGCTCCACCTCTTTCTGTTCTACCCTTCCTGCCCCACCTCCTCCTGATCCGCCCCTTTCTGTTCCACCCATTCAGCAAACTTCTCCCACCACATACTCCATGTGACTCAAGCTTCCATGTGGCCCAGGAAGGTCACATGGGCCTTTTAATGAATGGGGAAGATCTTCTCATTTAAATTACCATTACAGATGGTAGGAAAAATTCAGAGTGGGAGCTTAGCAAGGCATGATCCATGATTAAAGGGAGCAGAGGACCCCAGTGTAGAAGATACTGGGGAATTAAACTAGTTCACCCAGGGGTAGAGATAGGGAAGGGAAAAAACTATAGTCAGTGCAGGTTGATGGTCTGGGAAAGAATGGAGGGATAGAGAAACTGATGATCCCAGTGAGTATGATGAAGGTCTGTAAGGCAGAGGGAAAAGGAAACTAATAGAAGATTTTGATCAGATAAAAGAATTTTGGGGTGGAACACTTGTTATTGATGGCAGTACAAGGATGACCAATCAAGATAGCTCAACCCTAGGGAAGAAATTATAAATTTGAGTGGATTAGCTGTCCATAGACTGAAGGAAAAAACTTCTGGATGCCTACTTTGGAGGGTACTATTCCAGGTGAGCTGAAATGCTAGGTCAGTGGCTGGGAGAAATGGCAAGATGTTTTGGGGTAGATGAGCATATGAGAAAGTATTGTAGTAGTGTAGGTAAGAGGTGATGAGTGCCTGAAATAGGGTTGTGGTCTTGTAAGTAAGGAAAAAAAGATGGATAGGAAAGATGTAAGCAATATTTGGTAACTGATTGGATATGGGAGATGAGGGAGAATGAGGAGTTTAGGATGACTCCAAAGTTGCTAACCTAGTGATTGGAAGAATCGTCAACCAAAGGTTTCATCACAGGCATCAGAGGAACCTCCTCATTTTATAGATGAAGAAACTGAGGCCCAAAGAGGTACAACTTGCCCAGGTCACACAGATGATAGAACTGGGGTAGAACACTGTAGTAGTAAGCACCCTAGCACACCCAGGATGGCTTGCTGGAACAGGTTCTTTGATCTGCTTTTCTAAAGGAAAGGCAGCTTCAAAGGGACCAACAATCTTACTTTAATTGCAGACAAGTGGAAAGAAATGAGTACAGAAAATACAAGCAGAGAAGTTAGCACAGAGATTCAACATACAGAGCTCCAACTGTCTAAACAAAGTAATACAACCACCTACATACATCATCAGACCAGGAGAGCACCAGCATCTAAGTAGTAGAGGGTGGAGGGGCTCTTAACAAACGGTACTCAGAGTCCCATCCAGGGAATCTAAAGGTCCTTCTCATGAGCGAGTCCCCAAAGCAAAATGCCAACCTGCCAGAATGTGTAACAAAGACTTGGCCCCTGATTGACTCAGAGCCAGAAGGTGCAACACCTAAGTGAATCAGCATAGTTGTGAATTATCAGGGTTCAAAGGAGATTAATCCTTCGGATATTTACAATTTAGCCTGAGTTTGAGAAACTGAACTCCAGAAAAAAAAAATCCCACTTTGCTTATGCTTACAAATACCCAGTGGTAAAACTGAGATTTGAGCTCAGATCCTAGGATTCTCAAATTTTATGCTTTTTCTGCTGCACCATGATAATGGTGTCTCAACAGAAACAAAGAATTTCGTAAGATGGGATGATTAGTTCTGTTTTCAGTGTGTTGAGTTTGAGATACTTGCAGCAGTACTGTACTGAACACTTACCAGGCAGCTAGCAATATGGAATTGGAACTTTCCTGCTTTTTTTCTACTACATTGTGGTTGGCAAGGTAATCACTGTGACTCATTTCCCCTTGGACATGTTGATTTTTAGATAAGAGATGTGATAGTAGACCTGCTTAGTGAAGGGACCAGCAGGAGGCAGAAGAAAGAGCGCTGGTTTTGGAGTCAGAGGATTCTGGTTTAAATCTTGGCTCTGCTATTTGTAGACTCTGTAATGTTGACCGTGACTCGTGTCCTCATCTGTAAAATGAGGGGATTGAAATAGATGATATCTCAAATGTCTGATTGATCTAATTCCAGATATTCTTATATTCTGAAGGAAGTTTTTGGCTGGAGTTTTGGAAGGGAGGTAGAATTTGGAGATCCATATTTGATGGTGTTGAGACTTGATAGTCTCTCCTTATTCAGGGTCTTTTGGAAGCAAGCAATACATTTTTGCTTATTCAAAAATTTTATCATGGAAAAATGTTTAAAATTATAACAAATATTTAAAAATTCTAGCAAATGAATATTTGCTAAAATTATAACAAATTTGTATAATAAAGATTACAAATTATATAATACTTGTTACATAAGAACAAATGTTAAGTGAACGTTTGATTCACTTTGCATTTATTTTATAGATTAATAGAATTTATGAGCTGGAAGGGACCTTAGGGAGATTATGCAACCCCAGACTCCTTTGTTTTACTCATGAGGAAAATAAGCCTAAAAAGGAGGAAGTTATTTTCACAAGGTCACAGAGTAAGTAAAGAGGCAGAATTAAAAATAATTAAAAATAAAATCTACTTCTCCTGACTTCTCATCTAGGCTCCTCTACAAACAACTTCTTTTGAATATTTTCTTTTCTGTGAGATACCTAACTGCTATTGCCTATCCCTAAACACTTATATGTAAGAAACAGGGTGCTAGTATCTTGGGAAATACTTGTATATTATGAGACATTAGTTGAACTGTACCAAGAGTGAACACAAAGGGAGTAAAATAAAAAAGATGTATGTACATTTATATCAAATATATAAAAGCCTAAAATTAAATTAAATGAGCAAGAAGTAACTAAATGCTGTTTTCCCATTTGATAAGATATTAAAAATTATTGATACTTCTGTTTTTATATTAACTTCAATTTCAAATATATAACCTTCATCCTTGACATTCCTTATAACCAAGCAAGTACAGAAAAACAAATGAATGTATGGATAGATGAATGAATGGATGAATGAAGAAAGAATTTATTAAGATTTTACCATGTGCCAAGTATTTTGCTAATCACTGTTGAAGCAGATACCAAAGTGTAAAGATCCCCTCACTCTGTGTAGTGAAGTGAGAAAGGTGAATTTTCTTCATTCTTCTTTGGGGCCAAACTCGATCATTATAATACGACGAATCCAGTTCCTCTGTTGTATGTTCATAAGATCATAGATGTTTTAGCCAGAAGGAACCTTGGAGGCATTTTTCTCCAACACCTTCATTTTATTTATGGTCAACTGGGTAGCTGGGTATCACTCCCTGAAATCAGGGTGATTCCTCTTCCTGGGTTCAAATCTTGCATCAGATACGATACTAGTTGTGTAACCCTGAGTAAGTCACTTAACTCTGTTTGCCTAGGCTCCTCATCTCTAAAATAAGCTGGAGAAGGAAATGGCAAATCATTCCAGTATTTTTGCCAAGAAAACCCCAAATGGGGTTACAAAGTGTCCGACATGACTGAAAAATGACTGACCAACAAAAGAAATCTGGTAGAAAGAGTAAGTGCCCAGAGTCACACAGCTAGTAAATATCTCTTTCCTCTGTGTTGTGTTGTCTCTTCATGTAGCAGTATTTTATTGTAAGCAGGATGTTTTAAAGAAAACATATTAATTGAAATAAGTAGCAAAAGTGGGATATCACAGAATTAAAGTTTTGTACAGTAAAATAATTAAAATTTGCCTCTTTTTTTTGGGAAGTGGTTTCAGGGTACAGATTTTCTAACTAAGAATGAGATAAAGTAAGGAAGTCTTTGAAGGAGATTTAATCCTTAGCCATCTGCTCTCTGCATCTCACTATATTCTTTATCCAATTAGAGTAGCTCCTTAGGGTGAGGAAGGAGGAGGAGGACATTTGTATTGAACTCTGAAAAGGGTTGGGTTATTTGGATGACCATTTGGGGAAGCAGTAGGAAGGATAATTGTAGTATTACATCATTTGGGTTTGCTAGAGGGTTTGTTAGTCATTGAAGAAGGAGTTATAAATTCATTATCTTGTGATTATAGGTTATCAGCATCCCTGGGGGATGGGTGATGGAAAGGGGGCAGAGTACCCATATATGTAGGCAGGCTCAGGAGAGGCAATGGTGAAAGTGGAAATATAGAAAGCTTTAAGGGGTGCTGGGAGGGAGCACCACAGAATGGCTGTTCCTGAAGAGCTAGGGGCTAGGATGACTTCCCTCCTTCCCTGGTAGACACTTCCTTCATATTCTTTGTTGTTTTTTTTTTTTTTAGACACTTCCTTCATGACCTTGTTGGGATATTCTTGGGACTGAATGTTGGCCTTGGGACTTTTTCCTCAAAAAGGAGTGCTCTTTCCACTGTACTGCATTGATTTTTGGATAAGATTTATTTCTTATTACATTAAAAAACACTTAATGTTGTGCTAGAATTCATTCTCTCTGTAGCAACAGGCACAGTATCTTGAAAGAGAAAAAAAATTTCTCTTTTCTTTTGCTGAGATTATTGCCACTTTTCATTTGCTTTCTGATTGCAGGCCAAATGAAGTAGTCATGAAAGAGTTCATTCTTGGGGTGTATCCATTCTAGATTCTGTGCACATCAGGATTCAAAAATCTGTTTGCCAGGTTATTGCTGAGCCTGGCACAATGGTCATTAGGTTGTAAGAGCCTGAGTTTTCTGCATATGACTCTGAGACAGGCTTTGAGGTGAAGAGGGATAGGAGGGTGAATAGGAGAGGAGAAGAGATGGGAGGGGGGAAAAAAGGGAAGGAAAAAGAGGAGAGGAGAATAAAAGTGAGGAGGGGAAAGGAAGGAGAAGGAAGAGGAGGAGAAAGAACAGAGATAGACAAATATATGTAAGTAAAGAGAAAAGAGAGGATGAGATATTTAATAAAATGGGACAACTGACTGATCATAGTAGAAAAGAAACCTTTTAGAGAAAGGTACAACAGTTTTTTTCTTGTTTCTCCAGCTCTCTTTTTCAGATACTATTAACTGGTTGTCAATTTAAATGGAATATAATTCTTTCTAGAAATATAAAATGATTGAGGGTAGAAGCTATTGGAGGGTAGGTGAGGGTTAACTGCTTTTTATAAAAGAAATTTTTTTTAAGTTTAGATGAGGGAAAAAGGAAATGGAGAGTTGGGGAAAAATTGGAATATATATCTTTTACAGATTTGATATCCATTTAAGAATATACAAACATATACAATATATTTTGCTTATAAAAATCACACCTAGTATTTAAAATTTAAATTTAAAATATGCATTTTTTCCAAAGCATCACTGGATTCACCAATTGAATTTACGATTTGTGTGATGTGGGCTGGCCACTAAACCTCTCTGGGCCTCAGTTTCTTTATGGGTAAAGTGAAAAGGTTGGACCTGAATCAGTAGGAGATCTTTAACATTGCTTCTAGTTCTAATCTACAGTAAACAGCTCACAGATTTTCTCTTAAATATGTTTGCTTTTTTGCCACAGAGGAATAAAGCCTGCTTGACTTGAAGGAATCTAGCCTCTCTTAGCTCTTACTAGTCTCTTGAAGAGATAAAAGTTTAGGAACAAACTTGTTTTCTTTTAAGGGCATCATTTCCAGTATAAAACTTTATTTGGGCCCAACTTGCATAAGAGCAATGAATTATTCAGCAATATAGATGACAGACACATGCAGATGGAGTTATAGGATCTGAGATCAAATCATGGTTCTGTCATTTATGATTTGTGAGACCTTGGACAAGATATAAACTCCTCATCCCAAAAGTGAGATGGTTGGGCCTGATTGCTTTTTAGCTATTGACCTGTGACTTAGGTGAGTGGAATATAAAGAGCTTTCTAGTTTTACAAACTTTTACTTCATGGCTCAAGGTTAGTTTTGCCAAAAAGCATCACATACGTGGGAATTCAATTATGATATGAATCAGTTTTGAAAATAAAAGAATATGGTTAACGTGTATTTGGAAGTCAGACAAATTTTACCTCTTAACCTTTCCATTAAAAGGATGGTGGCCATCAAAGTAACAGCTATGATAAATCGGGTTTTGACTTCTACCTCTACTCCTCTATGCTCTGAACTTTTTGACTATGTAGAGAACCAAACGTATCTTCTCTGTTCTCTACTGGAGTATGTCCATTTACTTGAGGTCTTTGAAGTCTTGATCAAATCTCTATCAGCCATTAGCATGAAAGTCACACAAGAAGACAGCTACAAGGAAAGAAGGCAAGGGATGATTCCTTCTTTTGTCAAAATGAGTCTCTAAAATGTAGAAATGTAGCTTGTGCTTCCATTTGAGAGTCGGTCTGCTTTTCTTCAGTGTAAATGATTATAAACTGTAATAATGTAGATACCCTTTGCATAAACATTTTTCTGTTACATAGTTTTTAAAAATCATTTTGGGAGGAGTAAAGATTATGTGTAGAGAAGCAACATGGAAAGGTCCATAGCCTTGAGTCCTGCCTTTGACAAATACTGACTTTGTGACCTTGGACATAAAATCTTTGTGCATCCCAGATAACTCTCTAAGACTATGAATTAAAGAGTAAATGCTGATCTGCATTGCTGGAGTGATTTTTTACTTGGGGAAGTGCTCTGTACTAGTGAATTTGTTTTATTGGAGTATAAACAATTTATGCTAGAGAGGCCTCTGCTTCACTTAAGTCTCAGCATCTCACATGACAGATCAGTTTCACTTTGGGGGCTTCTCTCAATCAATAGCTATAGCTTATTTGGCAGCTAGTTAGTGATAGAGCACTGCACCTGAAGTCAGGAAGACTCATTTTCCTGAGTTCAAATCTGGCCTCCAACACTTAATAGCTGTGTGACCCCTGGGCTAGTCACTTAACCCTGTTTACTTCACTATCCTCATCTGTAAAGTAAGCTGGAAAAGGACATTTCCAGGAAAACCCTAAATGGGGACACTGAGTGAAACACAACTCAAAAATCACTGAACAACAACAAATGTGTTATACAACCAGCCACCTTAGAAAGAATTTATCCATGTGTCAGTGGAGCAAGAGGACCCAGGACCACCTTCGACAGGGGAAATTCACACTTTGTTCAGGAAACAGCAGAGAGACAGCAGAGAGAGAGAAAGGGCTATTTGACTCCTTTGGGTGCTTTCAAAGGAATGCCTGCTACCCAGGCATTTCAGCCCAGTACCAAGAGATTCAACACCACAAACTTGGTAAGTTTTTTGGCTGCGGTGACCCATAAAACAGATTTTGTTCATCGTTCTAAACCATATAAACCATTTTAAACCATCACGTAAACCATAATTTTAGAAAAGTAAGCAACTCAGAGGAAAAGTTATTTAAAAAAATGTCTATGCCTTTCTATCTCTAGTTGATAGGTTCCTAGTTGGAAGAGACTTAGAGAACATCCAGTTGACTTCTCATTTTCCAGATGAGAAAATAGAGGCCAAGTGGGGCAACTGTCTTGTTGAAAGTTATACAGCATGTTAGTAATAGCTGTAGGACTAGAACCCAGAACCCTTGACTTGAAGACTAGTGTCTCCTTCCATTATTTTTGATGAAACTAAAAAGATTAAAGTGAGGAAACAGAGCTCAGAATAAAGGGTAAAACTATGTGGTTTGGTATAATCCTAAGTTTTGAGTTCACCAGTTCTGAATTATGATGTCTCAAATCTCCATTATGCCCTCTTTTTTTCCTTTCTTTTGCTTATGTCTATCTTTAGGCATATTTTTTTCATGAAATTTTCAGTTTCTTGAAGGAGACAGCAACTTACTTATTTGACTATATAGATCTGATAATAAAAAAAAAATATCTCTCCACTCAGCCACCTAAGTACTTGAAAAAAATGAGTTCCTTCCTCTACTTGTTTCTAGTGGTAGACTCTTCATGTCCTCCCCATCCCCTGTTTTTTTGAGATTGGACCTTCAGTTTCATCACTGTAGGAATCTCTAAGTGAGGACCCTTTTCACCAGTGAAGATGAAAACTTCTTAGAGAACTGTCTTAGGCAATGAAAGATTGCATTTCCCTGGGGTTATGCAGCCAGTATGTGTCAGAAGTAGGGATTAAATCTAGGTCTTCCTGACTCCAGGCCTATGGTCTGACCTTTCTGCCTTGTTGCCCTTAAGGACTGTTATTCACTTTTCTTCAGAGCTCTTTGAATTATAATCTGGGCAAACGGTGCACTGTTATTGGCTGTCTGCTTTTAGTTCTAGGACAGATCAGGAATCTGATTCCCCTCCAGAATTAGGTTGGGTGTCTGTTAAATAAAGCTCAGAGGCTCATTGTTGTCAGGTTTATCATTGCTCCTTCTAAACCTGTCTAGCTAGCCTCAGGAGTCTTTTTTTTATTATTCTTGGCTTCTTTTTGATTTAATAGTTCTTTCTCAGAATTCATCAAGTACCGGTATTGATTATCACTTTGCTTTGTGCAAGGTTTCTATAGAAAGTTAAAATTTAGGAATATATTTGATTGCAAGGAGTTTTTAATCTAGGGAATGTGAACTTGTTTTTAAAAAATATCTGATAACTATTTTAATATAATTGGTTTCCTTTATCATTCCATTTTATCCTGTGTATTAAAAAAAAAGGGTTCCATAGGCTTCATCAGATTGCCAAAAGGGTTCATGAACACTCTAGTGCTTTAAAATTTTATCTTCAGTGTTGTTAAAAAAATTATGAGTTACTGCTTTTGGGGTATGAAATTATAACTTGTACATTGTAAATTTGTATTTTCTGACCTAGAAAAATCCTATCGTAATTGTAAAATCTGACCTGGAGGATATTTAAAAAAGTAAATGTTTTTTGTATCTGTTTTTTTAACGTTGCCTTAGTTGCTCTTTCCCATATGCCTTGCTCTCTTCCCTTCCAGAGAGTCATCTCACATAACCAAGAATTTTTTTAGAATGGTAAAAGGTACAGGAAAACGAGCAAATACATATATGTGTGTGTGCATACATGTATATATGTGTATATATATACATATACACACACACACATATCCAGTCAAAGCATTGAAAAAAATCTGGCAATATATGTAACGTTCTATGTCTCAGGACAACTCAGTTCTGCAAAAAATTGGGGAGAGGATGCCTTCTCATATCTCTTTTCTGGGACTGTGTTGGTTCTTTGTAATTTTGCAATTTTGCAGCAGTCATTTTCACTTGTCTTGTAGTGGTTCTTTCCATTTATATTGTTGTCATTGTGTAGATTGTTTTTTCTTTATCATGCATCAGTTCATGTAAATCTTTTCATGCTTCTATGTATTTATCATATTTGTCACTTCTTATAGCATAATGGACTTATACTTTCCCTGAAGTTTTTGCTACCACAAAAAAGTGCCTTTCTTTTTTATTATCGCCTCATTGGAGTATGTACCAAGTAGTGGAATTTCTAAGTGAAAGACTATGGATATTTTAGTCACTTTATTTGCATAATTCTGAATTGCTTTCTAGAATGGTTATATCATTACAGCTCCATGAACAATGCACTAATGTATGCCTATTTTTCTGCAACCATGCTCATATCGATTACTGTCACCTTGTGTTTTCATTGCCAATTGGAGAACCAGTTGTTCATGTCCTTTGACCATATATCTTTTGAAAAATGACAGATTTTATCAGTTAGTTGTCTGTCTTGCATCCCAAATCCTTATCTAAGAAAATTTGATTCAATGGTGATTTCCGATTCAATTTTTTTTCAACCCAGATGCATTAATCTTGTTTGTGCAAAAGCTTTTCAGCTTCATGTAAGAAGAACTATTTTATATTTTGTAAGTCTCTGTCCTGTGTTTGGTAGCTCTGAAGGTATGTTATATGATATACTTCTTTTGTGCATTAATTTTGAATTTATTGGAGGAATTGGGTGTAAGATATTGTTCTAAGCCTAATGTCTACTAGACTGCTTTCAAATTTTCCCAGCAATTCTTATTAAATAGACAGTTCTTTCCTAGGTAATTTATCTTTTGAGATTTATCAGACACAGGATTATGGAGTGCTTTTATTTCTCTTTCTCCACCTCATTTTTAAACCAATATTAAATGATTTTGCAGACTGATGCTCTGTAAGTCTGGAGGTGCTATTTTCTCTTCAGTCCTACCCTTTTCCTTCATTCCCCTTGACATTCTAGATATTTTCTTCTTTCAAATGAATTTGTTACTATTTTAGTGAGTTCTGTAAAGTACCTTTTTGACAGTATGATTGGCATAGCCTTAGAAGTGTAAATTAATTTCAGCAGTATTGGTAATATTGCCACCTTTATGAAACTGATCTGGCACCGAGTATTATGCCAGGAATGCTTCATGACTGAATCTGTTCAAGTACAGTATTTTGTGTGTTTTGATAGATTGACTCCCAGATGTTTTATGTGTTTTACAGCTTTTGTGAATGTGATTACTCTCTCTGTTATCGCTTCTTGGATTTTGTTGTTATCATATAGAAATATGGATTTGTAGCTTTTGTAGTCTTCAATTTGCTGAAATTGTCCTACTAGTTTCTTTACTGATTACCCAGGATTTTATCAGTAAACCATCATTTCATCTGCAGAGAGAGGTAGCTTTCTTTTTTTCTATCTTTATACCTTTGATTTCTTTCTTTTATTGCTATTACTAGCATTTCTAGAATCTTATTAAGTAGCAGTGAAGACAGTAGGATATCCTTGTTTTAACTCTTGTATTTATTTCCGAAATCTTCCTAGAAGACATAATAATGTTTGAAAATAAGTATAATAATGAATATATTTATCGGGAAATTATTCCCTAACCAGGAGCAGGGCTCCAATCTTACATATTCAGCTATCTGATTATACTTTTCTCATTTTGGATTCATTATGTCCAAAGCCAACTTCATCATATTACCCCTTTTCTTAACCACTGAACCAAAGCTTTCCCCAACTTTCCTGTGCCTATCACTGATTATTGAATTTTCTTAGGCTTGAGACTTTAGAATCATCTTTGCTTTCTTGTTCCTTTTCACATTCCATTTTAGTCACCAAGTCTCACTGATTTTTCTCTAAAAATGTTTCCTTAATTCATTACTTATTCTCTATTGCACAGTTACTTACCATCATAATAATAGATGTTTGTTGAGGCTTCAAGTCTTTCAAAGCATTACAGGTACATATCATTTGATTCCCTCAAGAATTCTGAGATGGGCATTACAGGTATGATTATGTCCATTGTACAGGTAAGGAAACTGAGGATTAGAGTTAAAGTGATCTGCCTATAACCACACAGTTATTAAGTGGAGGAGGCAGGGTTTAAATTCTGGTTCCTCCTTAGTCCAAATTTGGTACCCTTACTGCCTTATCATTACAAAGCTCTTTTCTGAATGGCCTGAATTACTGCCTCAGTCTCTACCTCTAAATCTCTTCCCATTCCCATATAACTAATCTTAAACTGCTTTTGTTTTATCATCTGCCTGATGGAGAATTTGTAATGGTGCCAAATTGTCTTGCTCTATCCAGTTTTAGCTCACCAAAGTGGATTTTAAGATTCTCTCTCATCTGATGCCACCTCACCTATATCCCACCTGTCCCCAACAAGAAGCCAGTGCTCTTGGTGTATCTGTCTCCTCATTGTCATCTACATTGAATTTACCATCTGTGCCCCCCCACCTTTGCTCATCCTACTTGATTGGCCCCTAAAGGAAAGTAAATTTGGATGACCAGAAGATGCCCAGTTGACTTGGATTTTACTGCCTGGATTCCTCCCCTCCCCTTCCCTCCCCTCCCCTCCCCTCCCCTTCCCTCCCCTCCCCTCCCCTCCCCTTTCCTCCCCTTTCCTCCTCTCCCCTCCCCTCTCCCCTCTCTCCTCTCTCCTCTCCTCTCCTCTATTCCTTTCCTTTTGCTTTTGCTTTTCCTTTCCCTCCCATCTTGATGTCTTTTTTTTCTTGACCTCATTAAATGGGCCATGCCCTGGCTGCTTCTTAAACAGGCCTATTCAGTGAATGAATTACCTCACCCTAAGTGAGTACTTGCGTAGACCTTGGTCTAAAGGGGCCAAGGTCTCCCAGTGCATCTTGGGTCATCTGCAGTCATCCTGATGAATATCTGGCCATTGCACCCAGATGGCTCTGGAGGAGAAGTGAGGCTGGTGACCTGCACAGCCTCCCTCACTCAAAACAAAGTCAAGTGCAGGTCATGTCATCATTTCTCTGATGGCGCGGTCTTCTTCGGCAATGCAGGACGAACACAGCAACAAGAACAATGCACAACTTCTTGAGCATCTGCTTTCTTTGAAACACCTCTGATTCACTACCACCTAAAACTTGATTATGTACATTTATCGCTCCAACTATTCAATGACGTTAGCTGGGTTTCCCAGCTGCCCTGCAAGCAAGAGGTGGGTTTGTCTTCACTGTAGCCTTTACAAGGACAGTCCAGGTCACAGGTTAAGGCAGTGCCCAGGAAATACTCTTGATTGACTTTGTGGGAATGGGGGATGAAAAGGGATAGGGTTTGGAGTGGAATCCTGATGTTACTCCCCAGGTCCTCTCTACTGACTTATAACTAAGGACAGAGATGGAGTGGCCATATTACTGTGCTTGTCTGTTCCCAAATGAAAACAGTTGATTTGTTCTATTTTTAGCCACCTTGATGGGGCTCATTTATAACATGCTTTTAAAATAGTGGCTAAAAAAAAAGTCTCGAGTGTTTCTTAATTCAGCCGAATTCCTTTATAAATGCTGGCATTAGGTGGCAGGAGTCATAGGACTAACACCTGCCTTTTGGCCAAATGATCTTCCAGGTTATGAAAGGGCTAAAGAGAGAGGCTGTCCTGTTAAACTTGATATACTTGCTTGCAGTTATTAATTATTGAAATGTGTTGACCTTTAGTGAAACCTGTTTTTTTTACACTTAGAAGTTCAAGAGAATCCTACGAATTTCAGATCCCAGCACATCCCAGTATTCTGAGCCTACTCTGTAGAAGCCAAGCTCCTTTCTTCTTGTACCCCATCTGTTGGTGAGGGGTTGTGAGGGAGTACGGAAACAACCTGTCCAAAGTTCTACCCCCCCAAAAGGAATGCACTTGAAGAAACAGAGACAGAGAGGGAGGGTGAGACAGAGAAACTGAGACAGACAGAGATAGAGGGAAAGAAGAAAATGAGAGGGACATACAGAAAGAGACAGTGATAGAAATGGAGAGAGACTGAGAAAATCACACACACACACCCACACCCACACCCTGAGACAGACAACCTGGCTGCAAGATGGAGAAAACATAGGCGGAAGGAAGCAGCAGAAAGTTTGCCAGGCAGCTAACACATAGAGTTTTTATTCAGCCTCCCGCCCTGACTCCCTTGAGTCAGCTTTTCCTCCCCCAGGAAAACAACAAAGCCTTTTCTTGTACAAGTAGGACATTGACTCCTAGTTAATAATACATATCATTGATCTTTTTTTCCTAAGAACTATGTCTTCTGGTGTTTCTTTTAAATCAACACATAACTGACTACATTTAAAGCAACATAAAACAATCTGTAATTGTGAAATACCCAGCAGCCTCATGACTTGGACCCAGACTTTTATTCTGAGTCCTGGCTGTTCAGTACATATTTGCTCTGTAACTGGGTAACTCTTAGTGAATGAATGTATAAATTCACTATCAGCAAGTATTTTAGCAAGTACTTACTAAGGCCAGGGCTGTGCTAAGCAGCGGGGGATACACTAAATCAAACAGTTCCTAATTGCAGTGAGTTTTACATTTTAACCTATCTAAGCCTTAGTTTCCTCACCTATAAAGTGGGTAGAATAGATATTATTACTACTTGTTTTGAGTAAATTGCTTTGCAAACCCTTAACACTATATAACTTCTACCTTTGGTCCAAGGCGGCCTGTATTGGACTCTATTACGAGAGGTACCCAAAAGATTGGGTTGTGATAATGTTTCACTTACAACTTTACCCCACAGTATAGATTACAGAGGACCAGTCTTATAGTGAGAGTCCAGTATAGTTTGTTCACTTATTTTATTCTGAGGGAAAGGATGCTTTTGTCAGAAGAGGCCCTGGCTCATTCCAATGTACACTGCGGATGCAGTGTTTAAAGGTGTTCATTCAAGAAACATTTATTAGGCATCCACTGTATATAATTCACTGTGTTAGGCTCCAGCGTATGTATCCAAATGATAAACAGACCCTTACCAGGTCAGAAGTTCTTTACTTTTTTTGTGTGTCTTGGACTCTGGTGAAGACTATGGACAGACACAAACCCCCCTCCCCCCGCTAGAGTAATATTTTTGAATACATAAAATAAGATATCCAGGACTGCAGAATAATTACCAATTATATTGAAATACAGTTATCAATATATATGATAAGAAAGTTAGTGGACCCCAGGTTAAGAATTCCTTCATTAGTGGATTCAGCTGTCTGTGAATAGGGATGATTCCACACATTGTTGAGGATCTCTTTTCATTTCTAGTGGCGTGCTGTTAGCTTTATTAAAAAAATAGTTCTTATGCTCAGTTGGGTCCATAGCAGGAAAGTACTAGAAATGGTGTAGCTTGTGGAAGGATGGAGCGCCGAGCAGTGTTTATCACTAATTTGTTTTTGTTGTTTCGGTTGTGTCTGACTCTTAGTGACCCCATTTGTTGTTATTGTTGTTTTCTTGGCAAAGACACCAGAGTGGTTTGCCATTGGCTTCTCCAGCTCATTTTACAGATGAGGAAACTGACGCCAATAGTGTTCAGTGACTTGTTCAGGATCACACAGCCAGTAAATGTCTAAAGCTGGATTTGAACTCAGGTCTTCCTGACTCTGGGCCTGGTACTCAATCCATTGTGCCACCTAGCTGCCCTCATGGTGGATTAGTAAAGTTATGTTCAAATTTTGTGCAAAGTATAATAATTCCAGAAATATAAACAAGAAAATATCTTGCATACTAATAAACATCTCTTTATGGTTTACATGGTGATTCAGAGATGTTATGTACTCAGAAAGCTGTGACAAGATAGACATCTGGAAGTTTTCTTAAAATTAAATCAGGAATTTGTAAGTATGAAAGTCAGGTTCAAACTACAAGCTTATCAGAAATTGGTAGCATTTATAAGCTCTGCATTCTCTCTTTAGGATAATATGAGTGAACTTTCTCCTAGTTCCTTGGTGAATTTCTTGCCTTTGTTTCATAATTCCTGTTCTTCCTTTTTATCTACTTAAAAAATTTAATAGTGTATGCTAATACTTTTGAAAATTAGCAAAAAAGGTCCTTTTTACTCCCCTAGATTAGGTCATCACATCTTACTTAAAACTACTGCCTAAAAACTTCTGACTGATTTTATTGCCTTGTCTGGTCTCTCTCTAGTAGTCATCTTAAGTTGTTAAAATAGTCTTCCTAACTTCCTACTCACCCCTCCCCCAATCCCCCAAAACCCCAACCAAAACCCATCAGTGGCTTCCTTTTGTCTTTGAATAAAATGTAAATGCCATAACCTGGCATTTAAGGTGCTGGAAAATCTGTCTCTAGCCTACCTTTCTAGCTTTATTTCATATTACTCACAAATGATATCTTCTCCCTATTCCCACCATTCTTGGGACATGTGCCCTGTTATCTTTTCCTGTTAAAATATTTAATCTTCCTTTAGTATCCTGCCCTAGTGGCTTCTCCTTCACAAAAGCTTTCCTGATCTGCCCAGTTCAAAGTGATTTCTTCCTCAGTTTTTTTTTTTAAGAGAACGGAGTATGGATTTCTCCTTTGTCTCTACCACAGTCTGCTTTTTATTATGATTAGCAGTATATGCATCATATCTACCCTATTCAAGTTTTTAAAAATCTTCTTACATGCAGGACCTATACAGTATCTTGCACATAATAAGGATGTCCTGAATTATTAGATTAGCTCTTTTAAATTCTCTTTAAATTCTGTTTGCTTTTTATTTTCTTTCTTCTTTTGCTCTTAACTCTTTTTGATAAAGTTACAGAAAGTGAACAGAAAAGAGATCTTAACCTGGGGTCCATGAATTTCAAAGAAATTTTCCACCTTTTTCAGTATAATTTGTTTCCTTTATAATCCTGTGTATCACATTTTATGCATTTAAAAATATCATCCTGAGAAGATGTTGTAGGGTTAATGGAATATAAGATCTTCCCCATCCATTAATAGGCCTATGTGACCACATGTGCCCTCTTTTCCCTTGGAACAGGAGCTGTGTTTGCATGTGTGATAGCAATCAAAATAGGATCTTTAGCTGTTTTCATTTTAGTATAATCAAGTGTCTCTAATTGAATCTTGTCTTTATCAATCAAGAATCTTTATAAGGAGAAAAGTACAGAAACAAGAGTTTCTTTAACTAGAAACAATGTATGTATTTGTATTGTTAATTATTTTAATGTGATTAAAGATTTTTTCCACTCATTGATGGGCCTGTCCATTGTAGGAAGCTTGATTAGGGGAGTTATTTTGTAGGAGGGTTCCAAGTACCCTTGGTTTTTCACTGGGCACTAGGTGAAAGGGTTGTGACTCTGACTCTAAAAAAGATATAAATACTCTGAGTTGAGGTTTTACTTTTGCAAGAAGGCTTGAATGCCAGGTGAGTACTCCTGGAAGCTGCTAAGGAGCCCACCCTCCCGCCTAGCTTTGAGAACCCTGATGTTGTCCTTCCCTCTTTGGTAACAATGATCAGACAATTGGGGTCCAATTGTCTATTGAATTCAGGCAGAGGAAGCCATGTCTGTTGATCTTTAAATGATTTCTCTGTATTTTCTTTGAATTCAAGGTGCTGACTCCCTGAATAGCTGAATGATATATGTACTTGATTAAAGGAATGATACATGTGCTTGATTAAAGTGATTGTTAATCCCTCAAGTTACCTTTCCTTTTATAAATGCAGATCTAAGAAGCTGTTGTAGTGGTCCTCACCCCCCCCCCGTGTATGTTGGGGTGCTTACTGATACACCAGGTCCAAAGGTATACAGGTATTTCAATCACAGATGTATTGCTTTGAACTTCTGCTCAGTTCACACATCCTGAGTCACATAGAGCCCATCATGTGATTCAGGAAGATTAATATTACCTTGGGGAAGAGACTTACCTAAGGGGAAGCTTGCTTCCAGGGAGACTTGTTTATAGGAAGGTTTTCACACTTTTTGGCACTGAGCAAATTAGGCATTGAGTCACATGGATTGTGATGCCTTTTGACTCTGAGCCTATTAGTTGGAAACTATATGGACTGGGAGGTTGATGTTTTACTTTGGGGCTCACTCATGGAAAGAATATTTCTTTGTGATTTGGCCAGATGAGACTCTGGGTAGCCATTGTTAAGGGGACCCCTGGCTTTATGAACTCAGATGTTGGTGCTTTCTGGTCTAGTGATTAGTTATCTAGTACTCTGTTTAGACAGTTGGAGCCCTGTCTATTGAATTCCTTCTTGGATACTCACTTGTTTCTATTTATCTGTCTATTGGATTCTTCCTTGGTGTTTAATTAAAGATTGTGGACCCTTTTAAAGCTATCTCCTTTAGAAAAGCAGATCAAAGAACCCATGCTGCTAGTATGGTTGCTACCACAGGGGACCATAGACTTCATTAGACTGCCACAGAGATTCATGGCACCAAAGAAAGATTAAGAATCTCTGGTCCATTAGAAAGAATGGTCTTTCTGTATTTTTTCCTGTAAAATGAGTTCTTAGCATTAAAAATATATTATGGACACATTGGACAAAGGGAGGATGCTTGATGAATGTGCATAGGTTAGAAGAAGAGGTTTTGCTTAGAAGAGAAAAAAAATGATGACAGAGATAAAATACAGTCATCTGACCCTTTCAAAACTGATTCTGAACCTTGGTGGTTTAATCTGACTTCATTTGCTTATAGTCACCTAAATAATGATTGCAATTCCTGCTTCATGAACTAGTTTGTACCTGGAAAATTCTGTAGTGCCCCGAAATTCATAGCTGAAATAGAGTCAAAAGCTTATACTGAGTTTTGTTATTGAGGTAGTTCATTGTCCATTATCCAATGTCAAGGAAATAGAAAAAGAATTAGGAAGCCTGTGGTGACTTGGAATCTGAAAAAGAACCTTTCACATTTTATTTCAGTGTGGTAAGTTGCTGACCTAACCAAAGCTTTGAAATCAACATGGTAGCAACCTGGACTTCACAGCATTGTATAGTGTGTAACCTTTTATATTCATTTGTTTGTGCATTAATTCATTTCAAATAAACAAATGCCTTCTTTTGTGCCCTGGGGAAGTTACAAAGTATAAATCCCAGTCCTTGTGGAATTTGTCATCTAGGAAGGAAGGAATATAAGCATCTATTAAGCACCTACTGTGTGCCAGGCCTGTGCTAAGCACTTTACAAATAGAATCTCATTTTATCCTCACAACAACCCTGAGAAGTAGGTGTACTGTCATTTTATAGTTGAGGAAACTGAGGTAAACAAAAGTTAAAGGATTTGTCTGGTGTCATACAGCTAGTAAGTGTGTGATGCCGAATTCAAACTCAGGTCTTTCTTGCTCCAGGCCCAATATTCTAATCCACCGTGGGATTAAGCTATAGCTTAGCCCCTTAGCCCCTTATGAAGGTCTAAGACACCTACAGAGATAACTAGTGCAAAATAAAAAGTGAAAAGTAATACTTGTATAAAAGACATAAGGAACTTTAATTTTCTTATCTGTAAAATAAGGGAGGGGGAGTTGGACCTAATGATAACTAAGGTTCATCTTAGTACCAAAATTCTATGATTTTATAAATATTTATTGAGTACCTACGCTCTTCTGGGGGACTGGGAGAGGAGGAGGGAGGTTGCAAAGACATTCGAATAAGATCCATGTCCTCAAATAGCTTGCAGATCTTTAAAGCTGTGAGATCTGAATGTGCTATTGTTACATTTGACCTTTTAAACGGTTTCAGTGTCCTCAGTGAGCCATACTTAACATTAAATGGCAAGGCAGCATAGCTAATAGGAACCTGGAACATGGCCAGCCTGCTTACTATGAGACTTTCTGTAACACATCTCTGCTAGACTGGGCACATTGAGAGAAGGAGTGATAGTAAATTCTTCAGCTGGGGGCTGTGTGGTTGTGCCATCCAGATTTTCTGGGAGAGTCCAGATTTCAAACATTCTCCTCTTCACAGTACCTGGCACATGGTCACTTAATAAATGCTCGTTGGCTGATTTGTCCCCATAGCCATCAGAATGTTCCATAAATTCTCATATTTAAACAAATAGTAATTGAATAAGTCACTAAATATTTTGACAAAATATGCATAAATCAGCAGGGGTTAAAGACCACAAAATGGAGAATGATAGGCTTAAAAAAATTATGATCGCTCAGAAAATTATCATTATGGTAGCATTCTCTTAGAAGAAACAGAATGTTAAAGAGTTTGAGAAATGCCTTTCCAGTTTGTCAGGAAGAGTGTTTCTTTAAAAAAAAAAAGGAAGAAGAAAGGCTTACAGAGAATGAAGGAAAGATGACCTGGAACAAGAGACAAATAAATAAAAAAGAGTCTCAAGAAGCAGAAAGGAAACTTAATCTGTGTTAGCAGATTAGAGTAGAAGAATGTGTGGCTCAGGAAAAAAGACCACTGAACATTTGGAGCTAAGCTATTGTTGGGAGAAAGATCATCCAGTAAGGGTTGGAGGAAGAACATAGTAGTGGCAGTTGGTGACTTCCTGTTGAAGAAACACTTCAGCAGCTGTTAGTTGACCTAATGATAGCATTAAATTTGTCTCCTGTCTTCCTGGAATATGTATGTAATAGGAAACCAGTGATTTTCCTAAATCTCAATTCTGATCATATCATTTCCTCCTTTTCTCCCAAAGGATATTGCCTCAGTCAAAAGTGAGAACTCTGAAAGATCTTAGCTTGAAAGGTTCAAGGTCCCCACTGCATCTGGGCCCATCTCCAGTTGTCCTGATCTACATCTGGCCATTGGACCCAGATGGCTTCAGAGGAGTAAGCGAGGTAGTGACATTGCACAGCCTTCCTCACTTAAATCCAGGTCCATTGAGAGTCATGGCACCATCTTTCAATTATCACGGCTCTCTTTGAAAACGAAGGACAAACAACAACAGCAATCTATCCCCCAATCTCTGCCATTCCCCATAAATTCCAGGGACTTTCTATCACCTCCAGGATAAAAAACAAACTCTTCCATTTGACACTGATGTCTTTTCACAACCAGGCCTCTTTGTCTTTCCAGTCTTATTTTTCTCGCCTCCTCCCAACTCAACAATCCAGCCATACTGTTCTGCCCACTCTTTTCTTGGTGACCCTCTCATCTCCCACCTCTATGCTTTTGCATGGGCTGTTCTGCATGTCTAGAATGCACATGCTCGCCTGTTTGTCTTGGAATCCCAGATTTCCCCAGAACTCAGCTCAAACATTAACTTCTACATGAAGCTTTTCCTGATCCACGCAGGTGCTAGTGCGGTTCCTCTCAAATCTACATCATATTAATTTTGTACATGTTGTGCATATACTTACATAGTATGTGTACTCTTATGTTCATATTGTTTCCCTTGTTAGAATGTAAGTTCTTCAAGAGAGGGTGTTGCCTTTGTATTCCCAGCCATTAGCACGGTACCTGACACATCATAAGCACTTAATAGAGTCACAGAATTAAAGATTCTGTTGTTAAATGATGGATGGATGAACTTTTCAGACTCAGTGATCACTGAGTCTACTACCCACTTTTGGTGATTTATGTGAGTACAAATGATGTTGCTATTGAGTGAAAAAGAATGAAAATAATTCATTAAGCACTTACAATATGACAGTCTGCTAAGTGCTTGGGGGTACAAATACAAATGAAAATCTGCACTCAGAAAGCTCAAGTTCTAATGGGGGAGGCTATGCAGATAGGGGAATGTGGCTCGGAAGGGAGTTAAGGTCTTTGAAGTCACAAAGATGATTAGTGCAACAGTAGGGCAGTCAACTAACACCATTTTCAGAATGTTGACTTGATTACGATTCTGAGAGAGAATTATGAGAATTGTATGAACCAAACTGACTCTATTTTGTAAAACTGACTCCACTTTGAGACCCAAGTTTCGTTTTCCTGTAAATTCTACCTGCTTGGTACTCATGGGAATTGAATGACATCCTGTTTCACATCAGAAAAGTCTACCTGCTCATTCTCCCTTCCTTCCAACTCTCAAAACTTACTTATCCCTCTCTCAACTCAGAAAGCCCTTAATCTTTTCTTCAGTTAGAAATCATATCACCTAATCTTGTATCCTCATGTATATCCTGCTAATTGTTTTCTTTTAATGCATAAAATTCTGTTTCCCTCTGTATTTGGGGTCCAGTGCCAAACTGAGGGGACCTGATCCCAATTTATTATGCAGTTGGCATGCATTACTTAATAAATCACTTTGCTCAGAAGCTCAAACATTTGTTTCCTCAGTTATTTCACATTTCACCCATCACACTTCTCAGAGCAAGATGTGAAAAGGAGTGCTATAAAATGGGCCAGATGAAGATGAATGGGTCCAAGATATGCACAGCCAAGTAGCTTAACCCTGGTGTGGTCTCTGGTCATCCAGGTTTGACTAGTGGAGAGGTGTCATTCAGAAAGGCAAAAATATATATAGGGAGATGATGATACTGGGAGATGGAGCTGAATGGTTTAGCTCTAAGTAGTCATTGCTAGAGAGTGCAAAATTTGGGGCATGGAAAGAAAGTCTTTAAGAACACAGATGACATTTTCATTCTTGGTGCATACCAAAAGACAGAGGTTTTTGAAGAGAGATTAATTCAGAAAGTGACCAACTAGTTAAGATGGCATAGGAGAAAGGAATTTGGATTTCTGGACCATGGCTTAAAATATAGGGGTGATGATTTCTTGTACAGGAATGGAGTACATCTAATGAGGGCTTCAGTTTTCAACTGAAAAGAGATGGAGATGGAGAAAACTACATCTAACAGATTAGATCAGTGGGAGTTGCTACAATTTAGGACTAAGAATGGCAATGATGATACTTGGTAACTCACAGGACAGAAAATCCAAGAAAGATTTCAGTGATAAAACCCATTGCTTCAGATGTCTGTGAACAAATGTAGAAAGTATGGATAACATGCATAGTGAGCTACAGGTCATAATTCAGTAAATCAGATGAAACTTTGTAAGTATCACTGAACCTTGGTGGAATGAAACCCATGATCAAAATATAACTCTGAAAGAGCATATACTGTGCCCTATTGAAAAAGAGAGAGAGGGGAGGGAGAGAAGGAGAGAGAGAGAGAGAGAGAGAGAGAGAGAGAGAGAGAGAGAGAGAGAGAGAGAGAGAGAGAGAGAGAGAGAGAGAGAGAGAGAAGTAGAGCGGGCAGGAGAGAGAGAAAATAACATTATATATTAAGACTATGTACTTGGATGAGACAAACCAGGAACAAAAAGAGGGAATCATGGTGGAGAACATTTGGGTGAAAATAAGTGGAGGCATCATATAATAGTGATCTGGGAGGAGGATCACCATATATTAGAATATCAGCTGGAACTCTTTGTTTCAAAGAGTTATTTATTTATTCTACTGATAATTTCATCCTTTGAGAGTTGGAGGAGCTAAGATAGATTAGAATATGCTTTTCTTTTGAATCTGATTGTCACTGATAAAGAGAGACTCATTGCTGACTTAGTAATTATGGAAACCTTATGGGGGAAGTGACCACTTCATCTCTGAATTCATGATAGAGAACAGGAGGAAAGCCAGGTACAATTTGACATAAATCTCAGATTTGTGATGAGAAGATTTAAAAATGTTCAGAAAATGGATAGGTGGAATTCCATGTACTAAAATTATGCAGGGGTATATTTTGAAAACACAAAGAGAAATAATTATGATGAAGAAGAAAAGGAAGACTGATAACCATGAACAGGGGACTCATTATCAAATTAGATTTCAGAGAAGACATTTATAAGAGATAAACCAAAATTTACGTAATAGATGATGAATACAGAAGCATAGCTACAATAAAGAATAATGTGAGAGTAGAGCTAAGCTCATTTTGTGAGAAGTTACAGACAACAGAAAAGTCATAGTTAATGGTCGCTTTTTAAAATGCATATTGATGAAGAGTCAAAGAAGGAAAGGATGTTTGGAGAGGATGGCATGATGAGAACTGATTTGAGAGGGTATGTCATAGAGCGGCTTAGTTTTTACTTTGCTTCTGTTTTCTTTGCCAAGAATAATATTTTTTTGATTGGAAAAATAGCAAATAAAGAGTAGATACCCAAAATAAGCAGGGGAGATATTGAGAAAACAACTGACTGGCTTGCTGAGTTTAGGCCACCAGATCCAGTATCCTAAGATACTGAAAGATAGGATTCCTGAACTACTGAACTACTAAAGACCATGGAGAATGAGAGAGAGGACTGGAGAAGAGCAAATGCTCTCATTGTCAAAGAAGGGAAGAATTTTTATCCTGCAAAAAGTAGTCAGTGCCATTTAGACCTGGCCAAATGTAAAATGGGCTACTGCAGAAGATCGCCAGTGGGTTTCCTCTCATTTCGAGGCCTCTGTTAGATCCGCATATGTTGGGAATCTTGTAGAGAGGTTTCTCCACCACTGAGAATTCTGAGGTTCCTTCCAGCTCCATGAACTTGATTCAGTGCTATGCATTTTATATCACTTCTTACATTCAAATCATCATTTGTAATAGGTTGTCTGCTGTTACTCATGATATGTCATTTGATTAGCCTTTTAATCCCCCACAAAATTCCAAAATCATGGAAGTCCATGATTTGTAGTCACATAGCTTCACTGGGAGACTCTTGTTTTTAATTTATATTTTGACACCAGCAAGCATCCTGAGTTGTCTGACCACCACACAGTTTCTCAACATATTGTCCTAGTCATTTCTAGACCTCACTCCTCTTGCTGTTCCTGGTTAAGATAGAGATACTGGTGTAATAACTCAGTGGGTTGTCAATCCAGCTGAGTGTCATACTCTAGGCCAGGATTTCTAAAACTTTTTCCAGTAGTGACATCTTCAGTGTTTTTTAAACTGGTGACCCATGTATATCTTATTAGGATGCTCCACAGAAGTGTTTCTTTACCTTCTTTACCTTCATGGACCCTTAAGGCAATCTGGTGAAGTCTGTGGCCCTTTTTTCAGAGGTGTTTTTCTAAACAATTCATAATGGAAGGAAATGCTAAATTTCATTTAGAAGTTAGTGAAAATAAAGATGTAATTTTGGTGGGGCTTGCCATTCCAGTTTATGGGTCCCTTGAAATACATCTCTGTACCCCCAGATTAAGAACTACCATTGTAAGATATTTAGGAGTTTTGGGTCATGTGCTCAATATTATATATAAATGGGAACATTTGGAGAACTTCACCATCTGTCTCAGGGATCTTAACCTTGGGTCAGATAAATTTTTTAAAAATGTGTAACCTTTAATTTAGTTGATATTGTATTTCAGTATAATGGGTTTCTTTTGTAATACTTTGTAGGTTATTTTGTACATTTGTATATTTGTACACTTAAAAACATTTTGAGAAGGGTTCCATAGTCCCTATCAGACTATCAAAAAAAGTCTGTGATACTCCCCCACCAAAAGTAGACCAGAGTTTAAAAACAAAACAGAACAAACAGCTCCAGAAGTTCATATATGCACTTCAGCTCCAGCACTCCTCCATCGCTAAGGTAGGATGGTCTCTTATTCTTACCTCCTCCTTAAGTCACCAATTGCCTTTTTGTGATTCCTTTTTTTCTTCCAATATTGTCCCAAATCCTGGATCCAAAGACCAACCCATCAGTCAACTGGCACTTATACTAGGCACTGTGCTAAGCACTGGGGTTACAAAGAAAGGTAAAAACTAGTACTTGCTTTCAAGAATACAAGGTATTCTTGATCTGATGGGAAGAAAACCTGCATACAACTATGTACCAACAAGATATATACAGGATAATTGGAGGTAGTCTTAGAGAGAAGGCACTAAGATTAAGGAGGATTGGGAAGGACTTTTTGCATTTAGACTTTAGTGTAGCCAAGAGACAGCTGAGGAGGGAAAAAATTCCACATATGGGGGATAACCAGTGAAAATGCTTCCAAGAATGGGGATATGTAGTGTTGTTCAAGAATTAGTAAAAAGGCCAGTGTCACTGGATTGCAGAGTACATGGGGGGAATGAGGTCATGGTGTAAAGTAAAAGAGTACAAGGTAGGATGGGATCAGCTTGTGGACTTTGAATGCCAGAACATTTTATATTTGATCCTAGAGTTAGTATCTAGAGCTAATACCTATAGGTAACCACTTGAGTTTATTGAATGGGGTGTGTCTATGTGACATGGTCAGGCCTATGCTTTAGGAAGATTGACCTGACAACTGAATGTAAAATATACTGCTATGGGGGAAAGACTTGAGGTAGATAGACCAGTAGGCTACTGCAGTAGCCAGGCAAAGAGCCTTGGAAATCTAGCTCTTTAACTCCCAGTGTTCAAGTCTCATCCTTGCCACTGATTACCCATGTGACCTTGGGCAAGTCTCTGGGCCTCAGTTTCCTCATGAGAGAAGGGTTTGGATTAAATGACCCCTAAGGTCTCTAACAACTCTAATTCTTTGATCCTGATGATTTTGGGTGATAAAGCCTGGAATGCACTCCCTCCTTTTCTTACTTCTTAGAATCTTTACCTTTATTCCAGGCAGTCCTTTCATGATCCTACTTTTAGTTCTTTCTTCCTTTTATACTTCCTTTGCTCATATTCTGCATTCAGATAGCTAAGTTCATATAGTCCTTGAAACCACTACCCCTCTCACTCTCCCCTTAGGATGCTTGAGGGCAAAATTTGTTTCTTTGCTATTTTTTAAGTACCTTGGCACAATGCCTGGCAGACGGTAGGTGCTGAGTAAATGCTTGTTTTTAAATTCTTTTATTAGAAACTTAAGAAATATCAAAAACAATAAATGAATGTTGAATTAATAAATGATATTTAAGCTTGGTTGACTATTTTAAAATACTGAGATAGGGCAGGATGGAGAAGAATGCAAGAATATATGTAGTGTTATCCCCCTGGTTGCTCTGGGAGTTGGCCCTCCCTCTGGACTTCTTGGGCTGCAGACCAGCTGGAAGGATCTTTGGGCTTCTGCCAATTCACTTGAGCTTTGAGTTTCCCAGGGTTAACACTTCTTATCATTTCTCTTTGAAATGCTAATTAGATGATTAACTACTGTTAGAAGCTCTTCTGCTCTTCTTGTTCTAAAGGGTCAGCTCCGCAGCTCCCAGGGGAGAGATCATTCTCTAGGCCGTTGGAGGTAACCAGAGCAACATCACTCCTCTGATCAGATAAATATCTATCTAAGGGTGCATTCAGCCTTTGGGTGAAAACCCTCCTTTTCCTGTAATAAAGCCTGAAAGATGAATTAATATAACTTGAATCTGTTAGTCATAAGGAATTAAGTGTTACCTTCCAGCCCTCTCTCTAGTCTCTCTGTTCTGCCTTCTGATTATTTCTTTTCCTACTTGTTGTCCTGCCCTGGTAACATCTTCAGGTGTTCCATGATGCTCTCTCTCTTACCTGTTTCCCCACATTCCCTTTATTCCTTTCTATGATTGCACCCTTAGGGATACCAAAATGTGGAGAAGGAAATAGGATTATTGCATTCATTATAACTCCAAATTATATAATAATGGAAATAATGGTGATTTTTCCCAAATAAGCACTTTGGTGGTGATTTTGCTTCTGAGAAGGAATGATTTATATTTCACTCTTAGTGTTCACCACAGTGAAAATGTGGTATAAGAAAAAGAGTGGGGGGTTTGGGGGTCAGAAGACCTGGGTCCACGTTCTGCCTCATACACATACTAGTTGTGTGTCTCTTGACAAGTCACAGCTTCTTGGAAACTATTTTCCTGAATTATAAAATATGGAGGAGTCAGAAGTGGGATGGAACATTGCTTGACATCTGCAGGAAATCATTTCTGTCAGGTATTCACCACTCAGGAGAACTGGACCCTCAGGACATAGGTTTATATTGATATAGATACCTATATATTATATATATAGGACATATATATATGTCCTAACCTCTATTCTTCAGCTTCCTTCTCTATGGTGGTGATCTTCTCACCCTTGGTCAAAAATGGGTAAAGAATTTCACAATTCCTCCACAATGTTTTGTTCTGGTTGAGAAGGAGTGACCTATGAATTAGAAAAATAAAGTGAAAAAAGACTAAAAGGAGAAACTAAATGTGTGGAAGGCTAAGGCAAATTGAGCAGGATAATTATGGGTTTTTGACCCAAGAGTCTTAGAAAATGATTTACAAGGCTGAATTCAGTGACCTCTCAAGCACCCCTCTAGTTTCAGAATACTATGAAATAAAAATGTGTGGTACAGGGAAGAGGACAGAAAAAAAAAAAACAAGAGAGTTCATTTAATAGGATTTGGTGCTCATAGCCTTCAGGCATCCAGATAAACAGAATTTGGCAGGGAATGACTTATCATAAGACCATCATCAGTCAATTAAAGTCAATATCAATTACTGGAATATTAATTAAAACAACAGCTTCCCCAAAGAAAAGCATGTGACTTAACTGAAATATATTTTTCTTCATGGAGAACTCACAACCAACTCAATCCTAGCAGCTTACCAAGTGTATTTAGAAGAAATAAATGTAAGGTTCTGAAGGTTTTTGAATTTAACAATTATTACTGCCATTAAAACCCAGAAACAACTCCCCCGCCCTTAATGAAGGAATGAATTGTAAAACATTTATTAAGTTTTTATATGTGCCAGATACTGTGCTAAGCTCTTGGTCTACAGATACAAGTAATCAAGACTATCACTCCCTTGGAGGAGTTTACCTTCGAATGCGGAAGTCTATACATAAAGAGAAGTTAGGAAGTGGGGGGAATGATATTCTTATAGACAAGAAGTGATTGCGGGGGTCACTTATGGGAACCCAGCATTCTATTTTTTTGACTACTGCCTCCCTCAGTCTTTCCTTCCTTCTTTTGGCTCCTCTCCCTTTTACTCCCCTTTACTCTTATTACTTCTTCCTTCCCTTTTAGCCTCCCCTCCCTTTTCTTTTCCCCTTCCCCTCCTACTGCCTATAGAGTGAGTTGGATTTCTATACTTAACTGAGTTTGTTGTTTCCTCCTTGAACCAAATCAGATGAGAGTAAATGTCAAACAATGCTCATCTCCCTCCCCTCTTTCCTTCTACTGTGATATAATTTTGTGCCTCTTCCTGTGATGTAATTTACCATTTTCTGCCTTGTCTTTTTCACATTTGTTACAATCCTTTTGCACCCTTAAATCACATTTTTATCGTCACATCATTTACTTTATACCTGCTCCCTCTAGCTATGTATATCCCTTTTATATATCATGATAAATATATAATTCTCAAGATTAACAAGTATCATCTTCCTTTATAGGGATGTAAGCAGTATGCCCATATTGAATGACAAGTTTTTTTCCCTTGTTCACCTTTTTATGATTCTCTTGAGACTTGTATTTGAAGATCAAATTTTCTATTGAGCTCTGGCCTTTTCATCAGAAACCCTTATTTTATTGAATTTCCATCTCCTTGCCTGAAATATTATGCTCAACTTTGCTAGGTAATTGATCCTTGGTTGTAATCCCAGCCCCTTTGCCTTATGGAATATCATATTCCAATTCTTTCCATCTTTTAATGTACAAGTTGAGGGTCCTGTGTGATTCTGACTGTAGCTCCATGATATTTGAATGGTTTCTTTCTAGCTGCCTGTAGTATTTTCTCCTTCATTTGATAGTTATGGAATTTGGCAATGATATTCCTTGGTGTTTTTAGCTTGGAATCCCTTTCAGGAGGTGAATGGTGGATTCCTTCAATGACTATTTCGCCCTCTGGATCTAGGAATTCTGGCCAATTTTCCTTGAAGATTTCTTGGAAGATATTGTCTAGGCTCTGTTTTTTCATCATGGCTTTCTGGCAGACCAATAATTCTTGGATTTTCTCTCCTGGATGTATTTTCCGGGGTCAGTTGTTCATCAGATGGTCAGTTTAGATATTCTACATTTTATTGTCTTTTCATTCTTTAGATTCTGTTTGACTGATTCTTGATGTTTCATAGAGTCATTAGCTTCTATTTGACCAATTCTAATTTTTATCAAATTGTTTTCTTCAGTTAACTTTTGCATCTCCTTTTCCATCCGTCCAATTGTTCCTTTTAAGGAATTATTTTCTCCAGTTAGTTTTTGTGCTTCCTTTTCTGTTTGTCCAATTTTCCCAGTTAGGTTTTGTTCTTTCTTTTCCATTTGTCCAATTTTCCTTTTTAAGGAACTGTTCTCTTCAGTGAATTCTTTTTTCATATTTTTAAAATCATTGGCTAGTTTTTCCTTTTACTTCTCTAATTTGGCTTTTAAAATCCTTTTTCAGCTCCTCCAAGAGGGCTTTTTGTGCTTGTGACCAGTTCATATTCCCCTCTGAAGTTTCAGATGGGAGTACAGTCTCAGTGCTGACCTCTGGTATTTGTGTTTTGGTCATTGTCCCCATAGAAAGATTCTATGGTCTTTTCTTTTCTGCTTTGCTTCTTACTCATGATTATCACCCTTTTCCTGGCTTTTAAAATACTTTTTAAAGTGCTTCTAGGGCACAAGGGGCTCTGTCCCATAGTTCTTGTGCCTAGAACTTGAGGTTTTGTGTGTTGTGGCCTCTGGTTCTTTCAGCTAGAAGCTGATGCTGAACTGGCTGGTGTGACAAAGCAGAGGCCAGGTAAAGTCTTTCTGGGTTTCCCTGGGAGTTTTCCTGGAGCTAGTTGTGTTAAGTGTGGGGGAGGGGTGATCTGACTACAGTAGGTCTCCTCTGCTGAGCATAGGCAAGCTCAGTGGTAGGTGATTTTGTCTTCAAGATTCCCCTGGGATTCTGAAGCATGCCTCAGGTCCTGGTGTTGGCAGTAGATCACGACAAGTCTGGCCTCAGTATTCCTTATTATTCCATGTCCCATTGAGGGCTCCTAATGTCTGGATGAATCTCAGTGAGATCAGTGCTAAGGACCCTGGACTGGTACAAAGAGTTCATTACGTAGTCTCAGAAGACCTAGGTTCACGTCCTGGTTCTACCACTTAGTCGTGATTGGATCTTGGGCAAATCACTTCCCCTTTTAGAGCCTTGATTCCCACATTTGTAAAGCAAAGTTGCTGAGCTATGTAATTTCCAAGTTCCTTATAGTTTTGGCATTCTATGATTGACTTTTTGCAGACTCAGGCGTGGTAAGTACTCAGTTTTTTTCTGTTTAGAACCTAGGGTCATTCATCTGGTTTTATCCAGCTATTTACCTGGCTATTTTTCCTCCTGAGGCAGGGAGGGGGAGGAGTGTGGCCCTTTGGATTTCCTTCCTCCCTTTTCCCTCCACCCCCTGGGGGAACATTGATCTTTTTTGTTCTTCTGTCTTCCCACCTGGCTATCTGAAATAAGCGTGTGCCCATTCTTCAGTTTCTCCTTGGGCTGAAGTTCTTAACCAGAAGTCACTGAATTCTTTTTTTTAAAAAGTAGTTTGATAATTGTATTACATTATGATTGCTTTCCTTTGTAATTTTGTGTATATTAATTTGTGCATTTAAAAACATTATTCAACAAAGGGGTCTGTAGGCTTTACCAGACAAAGGGATCTATGACATAAAAAAGCTGTCAAGGATTCCTGTAAATTTAAGGGTTTTACTAGTAATAGCAGGCATTAAATGGTAAGCAATAGAAAAAAGTGGCATTTACTACAAATTGCTAAATGACATCTTAATAATTTTTGGAGTTTAGTAGGTCTAATTGTCAGTCATAAACTTATGAAAAAGTCAGAACATCCCTTAGAGATCATCTAGTACAATTCTTTGCTTTTACAGATGAGAAAACTGAGACTCAAAAGTGAAGTTGTATAAGATTATTTACCTACTGACAGTGCCAGGAATTTTATTGATTTGCTCTTTTTTTGTCCCTAGAGTTGGCCTGTGACCAATCCTATATGGGTTAGAGGCTCTTTCCCCAATATTGATCTGAGGCAACAGAGATGTTGCAGCTAGGTCGCTCAGTGGGTAGAATGCTGGACCCGAAGTTAGAAAGACTCTTCTTCCTGAATTCAAATCTAGCCTCAGAGGCTGAATAGCTTTATGACCCTGGGAAAGCCACTTAATCCTGTTTGCCTCAGTTTCCTCATCTGTAAAATGAGCTGGAGAAGGGAATGGCAAACCACTCTAGTATTTTTGCCAGGAAAATCCCAAATGGGCTCATAGGGAGTCAGATGTGCCTGAAAAATGGCTGGACAACAACAGCAACAACAGTCCTTTTAGCGTCTACTTGTGAGATTTATCTCTAGGGATAGGACTCCCTTTTGAACCTTTATACTTTTCTCTATTTGGCTCTACTCCAGTTCTTTCTTGGGGGTCATCCTGATTGATTTTGTACGCAGTTTATTCTCCCTTCTCAAATTTCTTTGGCTCTGGCTTCTTAGAAGTTTTACCCCCTACTCTCTTGACTCACTAGGTGAGGGAGGCACTGCCCTTGAAATAACCTTCTTTGCCCTTCCTGGGAATTCCATTAATCTGATATTCTAAGCATGCTTGTTGGACCCTGACCTAGTTTTATATCCAGGTTCAGTTCAGTAATTTCATTACATATTTATTATATACCTATTTCTGTGCATAGCACTGTGCCAAATGCTAGGGGAGATACAAAGTTAGGGTTATAATTTGTTAGCGAAATGTGACACATACAGACAATCCCTTCAGCTTCTGATGTTGATCCATTCGGCAGTGCTAAGAACTTTGGTGGCAAGAACTTTCTTTTTGGGGCTGTTTTTATTGGGGGTCTAAAGGAAGGTGATGGTCAAGGGTAATAGTAGTGGTTTGACTTGCCAGGCACATGCTGACTCTTGTCTCTTCCTCAGGGTAGCTTGCTATTTCAGCTGGACTGGCTTGTCTACACTGAGTGGCAGTCAATGGGCAGTTGGTGGGGATGACTGGTCCTTTCTCTTTAGGTTGCTTCCCTGGAAGATGACTGTGATGATGGTAGCTAAGTGGTACAATAGATACAGTTCTGAGCCTGGAATCAGGAAGACCTCAGGTCAAATCTGGCATCAGATATTCACTAGCTACATGGTCCTGGGAAAATCATTTAATCTCTGTCTGCCTCAACTTCCTCATCTGTAAAATGAGGATTATAATAGCACTTGCATCATAAGGTTGTGAGGAGCAAATGAAATAATGTTTGTAAAGTGCTGGGCACATAGTAGGTACTTAATAACTGCTTATTCCCTACCCCTTTTCCCTGTCAGGACCACCTTCATGGTGGGGGGGTGTTTGCGGGGGAGTGCTGCTACTTCCCAGGGCTTTTTGTGTTTATTTGCCAGTTGGTCAGCAATGGTTGCTGGTAGAAGATGGGTACTAGGGAGACAAGGACAAAAAGACAGCCCTTACACAAAGGAGGTTCATTTTACTGGGAAGATAGCACATATACATAGATGAGCATGTACAAAAATGTATACAGACTATAAAAATGCAAAGTGACTTCAGGTGCTAGGAAGTGCTCACTATTTGAGGCATCAGGAAAGGCACCCAAACTGACCATCCTTGAATTAAATCTCTTTTCTACTGGAAACTTTAAACTGAAACAGTTCAAGCCAAGACACCTCTCCCCCATTTTGTGTCCTGTAATAATTCAGTCTGAAAGTAATTTTAGAGAACACTAAAAACGTACCATTTAACTTAATGCAAACTGTACCAGATGATTCACACAAAATAACACCTAATGCCTATAGTTGTATAATTGCCGTCTTAGTGATTGCCATGGCCCTTGAGTGGCAAGCAAAGATCAAATTTTTAATTGATCAAGTTTATGTTTCCAAATAACTCTCTGGATGACAAATATCAGAAAACATCACCAGAATTTGTTGTGTACAGTACTTAGATTTCTACTATGAAGTTGCAAGCACAGGGGTTTACATAGTATTATGGGTAACTTGGGAGTTATTCAGGAATAATAGTTCTTATTTTTAATGTTGTTCATTTGAAACACTAAACTGTAATACTTTTGGAGTTAAAGTCTTGAAAATTTGATCTTACTCAGAAGTGTTATTCAAATATAGAGGATGGCAGTTGATTAAATGTCATTAAATTAAAAATTTAAACCGTTTCAAGGCATATATGAGGTAAACCTATTTCGGTTACAAGTCGGTATGCGTGTACTGAATATAGCCTTGAACACGAAGGAAAAGTTGATTTGAATTCTGTTGATTTTCAATTTGCAGCAGTTATTTGGCTGACCTTTACATAGCCCTTTCTTCATAAAACTCATTCACAGTTTGAAGGCTGCAGAAATACTATTTACAACCCCTAAGAGAATGAAATATTTCTTGTGATTTTAAAAATTGTTATTAAATTTAATAACACTAAAATACAGATTAGCAAATACTCAAAATATAGTGTCATTTTCTCCAATTTGGAGAATGGAGGGTATTGGAGCTATGATTTCATTGGTCTGGGGCACTCTCAGTATGGAAACTCCCTCTATCATTGCAGATTGGTATATGTGCTGCAGTTTAGAGTTTTAGAATGTTTCCTGAAGAAGTCCCAAGATGTTACATGACTGGCCAAGGATTATATGCCATGCCAGTATCTGTCAGAGGCAGGACTTTTTAGGTCTTTCTGATTATGAGGCTAAATTTTCTATTTTTAAAATTTTCCCTTCTAATTCTTAGAGCCACACATAAAACCCTTGAATAAGATATGTTTTTGTTTTGGTTAGTAAAATAATAATCTAATATAAAATAAAAGAGTTTATTTTCTCTGAATCCATTTACATATTTGTTGTTTTGTTGTCTTAAAAACTGTGGTCATAGAATATGGCAACTCAGAATGACAAGTTCAGGGGACATTCATCAGCTTCTCTTCTTATTCTTATGATATTTTAAACTTATGCTGGTTAAAAGATATTTTTTTCTGTTTATTAAAGTAAATCCTCAAGGACCACTGCTACGTAATATTTGGAGAAAAAATATGAAGTATGTTACCTTACTTTGAGTTATTACTGTATGTACTTGAATGCAATTGAATTTTTTTTTGTAAAAATCTTCCATAATTCACATTGGTTTTGCATGTCAATTTTGCTTAAAATAGTGAAATTTCTTGTGCAATAATGTAAAAAAAGATGGATCCAGAGAAGGTTACAACCTGGTGAGTTTCAAGATAGATTAGTCAAAGATTTTATTAAAACAAAAAAATCTTACAAACAGATTACATTTTAAAAAATAAAATTATTTTGTTTAAATGATTTTTCTTTTTTTTTTCTTTTTATAACAGCTACCAAAAGGCAGTTGAAAATTAGTATGTGTTAAAGTTCAAAGATAAAGTATGAGGGTACATTTAATTATGTAGCACTTGGAGATAATAGAACTATGCCTTGGACCTGATATATGAAAATTCACATTTATAGAGCAGATAAATTAGGGAGAGGTTGCATGAATTTTGTTTGCAAAAGTATTCATTTTAGAATTTCATTAGAGAGTCCCTCTAATATAGCTAAGATATTGTTTCATGTACAAAATATTGCTTTGTAAACTTTTATATGAATGTATTTTTTGCCTAAAATAAGGAGCAATTTTTATCTAGTAGATGATGTTAAAGAGTAAATAACCTAGTGAGAAGAATTTAAAATAGCCAAGAAATTCTAAATAATAAATCTAACTTCCCATTGGGTGCGTCAGTAAAAGGGAAAAACAGAAAGCAGAGAAAATTCATAGTTGTCAGTCAACTAGAAGTCAGCTGACTAATATTTAATTACATACCTACCGTGTGCCAGGTGCTTGCTAAGCATTGGGGATGCAATGAAAGGCAAAAAAACAGTTCTTGCTTTCAAGAAGCTCATGGTCTGTTGGACATTTTTCCAGTAATTTCTTTGAGAAGGCAGAATTCAGTCACTCTTAAGGGGATTTCAAGGAAAGAAAAAGCCACTGTAGTCTTAGTGTCAGTCCCCTGGAAAGTGTCCCCTCCATCTGTAGCTACTGCCTCTTCTACCCCCCAGGACAATCTCTTCCCCTTTCCCATTCTCTTTCTCTCTATACTTGTCTCTGTCTCTTTCTGTTTGTCCCTGTCTCTCTGCCTCTGTTTTTGTCTCTTTCTGTCTCCATCTCTGTTTCTTTCTTTGTCTATCTTTCTGTGTTTTTCACTGACTTTCTCTCCCTGTCTCTGTTGCTCTGTCACTGTCTCTGTCTCTCTTTCTTGCAATGGCTGCCTTTCTTCCTCAGCTGGAAAGGAATCCAGCTTCCATGTTCTTTAGCCATTTAGGCTCCTTCCCCTGGCATCTAGTCCAAACCTTGATAGCTGTTACACTGATACAGGTCCATAATGAATATGCAGAGCAGTGTTTTAAAATTGTTCCTTGACTGGCCTCTTTGTTCAAAGCAGGGGAAAACCAAACAAAACCAAACCAGAATTGATTGAAACCCAGAAACTCTGCTTGAGATTTGTACCAGTCCATCTGTTGGACTTTTTTTAGGCTTGGTTTCATTCTCAGTTACATATTCAGTACTCCCCACCATAGTTACATCGATATTCCTTACAGAGAGCCCTGAAGCTCTTTGTGGCTTCTAAGATTACATAAACCAAGGGGAGTCTGACAGCCATTTTACATGTATATTAGCCTTTGGGTCATTTCTAGGACTTTCCAAAGAGAATGAGTTGAGAGAGATCTCCTCTTTTAAAACATTTTCCTGATCTATATCTGGTTCTACCTCTTTTAAAATGTGCCATCAGAAATTTGCAGCTTGTGAAGAGAATAAAAAATGTGGAAAGTTTACATTCAAGCAGGAATAGACTGAACTTTAAGCAGGGGCTGAACTCACAAGATCCGGTCTTTTCTATTCCTACATTTTAAATAGGCCATCAATTAGTCATTTAACATTCAGTACTGTCTAAGGGCCTAGCACTGTGCTAGTGAGTGGAGGTACAAAGTAAAGAATGAAACAATCCCTGCCCTGAAGGATCTTTATATTATGTCTACCAATACAACTTCTCTCAGGATTCTATAACTTTCTTCTTGTTGTCTTTTGAAAGCACATTGGAAAACTCTTCAATTCTGTATGTTGTCGGCAGGGACATTGAGGGGTAGGGGCAGCTACACTCTTAAAATGAGCCTGATTTATGCTCTGCAGCATTTTGCCCATAGGGAATATGACCCCAAAATGAATTTTTCAATTACTGCTCCATATCTTATAGCTTTTGCCACATTGATCTGTGAAGCATGTGTTGGAAGCCTAGAACCTGTTTTCTGGCTCCTAGTTCAGTATTTCTTTTGCCTGTACCACAAACATGAGGAATCAGAGAGTATTAGAACTGCAAGGTGCCTTGGAATAGAGGTATGGCAGATATATTGGGGAGGGGTTAGAGATGACAAACATTCTCAAAACTCTTGTGTACAGCTAGAACTATTGAGAAATATTTATTATTATTTTTATTTTTTTAAATATAAATTTATTTAACTTTTTACATTCATTTTCACAAAATTTTAGGTTCCAAATTTTCTCCCCATTTGTCCCCTCCCCCCACCCCAATACACCAAGCATTCTAATTTCCCCTATCACCAATCTGCCCTCTCTTCTATCCTCCCTTCCTTCTCTTGTCCCCATCTTCTCTTTTGTCCTGTAGGGCCAGATGACTTTCTATTCCCCATTAACTGTATTTCTTATTTTCTAATAGTAAGAACAATACTCGACAGTTGTTCCTAAAACTTTGAGTTCCAACTTCTCCCCATCCCTCCCTCCCCACTCATTCCCTTTGGGAAGGCAGGCAATTCAATATATGCCTATATGTGTAGTTTAGCAAATGACTTCGATAATAGTCGTGTTGTATAAGACTAACTGTATTTCCCTCCATCCTATCCTGCCCCCCATTGTTTCTATTCTGTCTTTTGATCCTGTCCCTCCCCGACTGTTGACTTCAAATTGCTCCCTCCTCCCATTGCCCTCCCTTCCATCATCCCCCCCACCTTGCTTATCTCCTTCTCCCCCCACTTTCCTGTATTGTAAGATAGGTTTTCATACCAAAATGAGTGTGCATTTTATTCCTTCCTTTAGTCGAATGTGATGAGAGTAAACTTCATGTTTTTTTTCCCAGCTCTCCTCTTTTTCCCTCCACTAAAAAGTCTCCTGCTTGCCTCTTGAATGAGAGATAATTTACCCCATTCCATTTCACTCTCTCTCTTCCCACTACATTTCTCTCTCTTTACCTTAATTTCTTTTAAGATATGATCCCATCCTATTCAATTCACTCTGTGCTCTCTGTCTCTGTGTGTGCATGCACGTGTGTACATGTGTGTGTGTGCATGTGGATGTGTGTGTGTGTGTATGTGTGTGTAGTCCCACCAACTACTCAGATACTGAAAAGTTTTAAGAGTTACATATATTGTCTTTCCATGTAGGAATGTAAACAGTTCACCTTTGGCAAGTATCTTATGACTTCTCTTTGCTGTTTGCTTTTTCATACTTCTTCTCATTCTTGTGTTTGAAGGTCAGATTTTCTTTTCAGCTCTGGTCTTTTCATCAGGAATACTTGAAAGTCCTCTGTTTCACTGAAAGACCATATTTTCCCCTGAAGTATTATACTCAGTTTTGCTGGGTGGGTGACTCTTGGTTTGAGTCCTAGTTCCTTTGACTTCTGGAATATTATATTCCACGCCCTTCTATCCCTTAATGTAGAAGCTGCTAGATCCTGTGTTATCCTGATTGTATTTCCACAGTACTGGAATTGTTTCTTTCTAGCTGCTTGCAATGTTTTCTCCTTGACCTGGGAATTCTGGAATTTGGCCACAATGTTCCTAGGAGTTTCTCTTTTTGGATCTCTTTCAGGCGATGATCGATGGATTCCTTCAATATTTATTTTTCTCTCTGGTTCTAGAATGTCAGGACAGTTTTCCTTGATAATTTCATGAAAGATGATGTCTAGGCTCTTTTTTGGATCATGGCTTTCAGGTAGTCCCATAATTTTTAAATTGTGTCTCCTGGATCTATTTTCCAGGTCAGCTGTTTTTCCAATGAGATATTTCACATTCTCTTCCATTTTTTCATTCTTTTGGTTTTGTTTTGTGATTTCTTGGTTTCCCAGAAAGTAAGTCATTAGCCTCCATCTGTTCCATTCTAATTTTGAGAGAACTATTTTCTTCATTGAGCTTTTCAACCTCTTTTTCCATTTGTCTAATTCTGCTTTTGAAAGCATTCTTCTCCTCATTGTCTTTTTGAACCTCTTTTGCCAATTGAGTTAGCCTATTTTTCAAGTTGTTATTTTCTTCAGCATTTTGTTGGGTCTCCTTTAAGGTATTGACCCATTTTTCATGCTTTTCTTGCATTTCTCTCATTTCTCTTCCCAGTTTTTCCTCCACCTGTCTAACTTGATTTTCAAAATCCTTTCTGAGCTCTTCCATGGCCTGAGCCCATTGGATATCTATTTCGGATGTTCGGGATACAGAGGCCTTGGCTTCTATGTCTTTCTCTGATGCTAAGCATTGTTGTTCCTCATCATAAAGGAAAGTAGGAAACAACTGTTCACCAAGAAAGTAACCTTTTGTAGTCTTATTTTTCTTCCCTTTTCTGGGCATTTTCCCAGCCAGTTACGTGACTTCTGAGATTCCTCTCCACCCCCACTTAGATCTACCCAACTGGTGCTTGGGGTCTGAGATTCAAATGCTGCTCCCCAGCCTCAGGGCTTTCAGTGGCACTGAAGTTCTGGTGCTCAGGTGGGGGCAGGGCCACCTCCCAGGCTCAGTTCCCTTGGGGGTGGGGGTGGGGTGGGGGGATTATGTGGAGACCTTCAGTAATGGAGCAGAGCTCCTGCCTGCTTGGGAAGCCCAGGTCTGCTGCTGTCCCTGTCTCCGCCGCTGCCTCTCGAGGGGGCCTGAGTTATGGAGACACCTGGCTTCCCTCTCGGCCAGCCCAGAAGTCTCTCTCACTGACCTGTACCGCCTGTGGGTGGAAGGACCTTCACGGCTGCCAGAGATTCCGTCCCTGAAGCCTGCTCAGATCTGCTCCTCTTGGGGCCGTGTGGGCAGGGCTGGCCTCTGCTGTCCAGTGAGCAAACGGACTTTGGTGCCGATTTTTCAGGGCTCTCTGGAATGGAAATCTCCTTCTCTGCGTTGCTGCATGGCTTGCACTGCTCCAGAATTTGTGCGGAGTTCTTTTTACAGGAAATTTTACAGGAAATTTATGGGTTGTGGGTTCAGAGCTAGCATACGTGAGTCTTTCTACTCTGCCATCTTGGCTCCTCCCCAGAAGTATTTAACAAAATAAAAAAAATATTAATATATGGTTTTGTAAGTCAATTTGCATCCTGCAGTGAATGTTATGTGTAACTTGGTGGTGCGATTCTTTTTGACATTGATACCATTGCCATAGAGAACACCTCAGATAATTTCATTTTATAGGAACTTAGGCCCAGGGAGGAGAACTGATTTGTCCAGGGTCATATAGTTGGTAAGTGGCAGATCTGGGAATCACCCAGGACTTCAAATCCATTACTTTTCCCTCTGGATCTGACATCTTTGCTTTTGTCACTTAATTTCCCACTACTGTAAAACATGAACCCCCACACTTTTCAGGCTGACCTTCTTGCTACATTTCACAAAGATTATACTTGATTCTGTGCTCTAAAATTACTCCCTCCTTTTCCTATATCTCTTACTGTCCCAATCAAAGCCCCAGTCTCTGAGGCTCTCAGGTGGGTGTTGAGTGACCTGCTTTTGTTGGATGGGAAATTTTGGTGTTCATTAGAACTGTGCTCTGGACAAACAGTGATCAAATACAATTTCTAATAAAGAATGTAGTATAAATGAGGATGGCCTCATGCTTCCAGGGGTCATTTGAATCCCCAAAGAGGAACTTATTCACTCATATCCCATGGAAAGTTTAAGTAGAAAGCCTGGTCTTTAACAATTATGAATTAATTAAGCTCTTGATTTGTGTTAGGACTAGGGATACAAAGAAAGGAAGCAGTTCCTTTCCTTTTTGTTATGGTAAACAGTATGGGTGAATATACAAATGTAAGTGTGGGTACTTCTACCCTCTCTACAATTAATGTAATCATAGAGGGGCAGATGCTAGATTGGATCAGTAAATCAAATTACAAACTAGAGGTGAAGAGTTCCTTAATTTGTGGGAATAACATGCTTTGATCATTGGTTAAATACAAGTCATGCCACACAGTAGAGTAGTAGTTGAATCTGGTGGTGAAGGACTCCTCAGGAGGAATGCCCTGGTAGAGGGGTAGAAAAGAGGGCCTATTTTCTCTCCTGCTTCCCTCTCTATTGACTAGTTCACCTTGTGAACTTTAAAAAGTTAGAAGATCTCAATTTCCTAGGGCTACTTTGGTAAGAGTATCCACTGGAAAACTGAAACAAGGTGGGGGTTGGGGAAGAAGGGAATAAGCATTTATGTAGTACCTGCTATGTGCTTGGCACTTGTACCAAGTGTTTTTTACAAATATTACCAGGTGCTATTATAATCTGCAGTTTACTGTCCAGGAAATAGACAAAGAAAAGTGACTTGCCCAGGATAACACATCAAGTAAGTAGCTGAGGTCAAATTTGAATTCACATCTTCCTGACTCCAGTAGAGTGTTTCTAGAATAGTTGTAGCTGAGACAGCATCTGCTTTAGTTGCTGAGAAGCACACTGAAATCGTATTGGACACACTGAGAAAAGGTACCTTCATGACTCTAAAAGAGCATGAAGCCTTTGAGCCCCATAGAAGGCCACATTTACAAGAAACTTCATGGACACTGTAGCTGTGGATTGTGGCTTTGATTTTTGGCTCTGTGTGCTTTCTAAGTTTGAGCCCATTCTCCTAAGGAATTTTATATGTGCCGGGGGAGGAATGTGTCCCTGGTTTGGGGGGGGGGTAGGGTGGGGTGGTTGTCTATGTTGTTCTTGTACTGATTTTCCTTATTCTATCATTTTAGTAAATGTCCTTGATAAAGTTAATTCAGTTCAGCTGATAATTAATGGACAGAGACAGTGGTGAGGGCTTGTGAACAACAGTACTAGAAATCCTAGCCACTTGGAACCATCCTTAGAAGCCTGAGAGAAGCAATTAGCTACCCTTGGGAGGTTTAGCATCCCAGTGTGAGTGAGAGTTCAAGAAGCCCCAGAAGGAGCATTTGCAGAGTCTGTGTGTGTCAGGGGTGGAACTTCAATGTACCTCTTTCTGACTATAGCTCTCTATCCACTATTCCATACCATCTCTTTGTATATTCCAAATGTGTATGAAATTAATACAAGATAATTTTTTGGGGTAGAGAGCACCAACAAAAGACCTCATGTAAGAGGTGAGGATAATGGGAAAACATGAATAGGGAACAGTCGTGTAGAACAGGGATGTGGAATATTGCTTTGGGGGAAGGGCAGATCTGCTTGGAACACAGTGTGTGGAGACTAATTTATTAACAGAGCTGCGGAGATAGATGGGAAGCAGGTTGTTCAGGGCTCATTCAGTGCCAAGCAGGACACATTAGGAAGCCACTGGAATTTCGTGAGTAGTAGAATGATAGGATCAGGCCTGCGCTTTAAGGATATCGCTTGGGGGACCTGGGAGTGGCAGTGTATGTGTATACCCCTGCTGCTGGGGTAGGCTGTGACAAATAGATCACTGTAATTTAGAGCTGCAAGCTGAAGCTGGCTGGTGTTTGCCTTAAGTCTAGTATTAATATGGAGAGCCCACTGGAGCAGAGGGCTGCCAGGCTGCCCAGGAGGGGTGGGGAGGAGAAGGGAGCAGGCATTTGATAAGCACCTACTGTGTGCCAGGCACTATAGATATATGTCATTTGATCTTCCAGACAACCTGAGAGATAGGTGCTAGTGCTGTCCTCACTTTAAAGTCGACGAAAGTCAATCCAGCACAGGTGAAGGGACTTTCCTGGGGTCACACAGCGAGTAAATGTCTGCGACTGAATTGCACTCAGGTCTTTATGACTCTAGGCTTGGCACTCTATCAGCATTACCACCTAACTACCTAAGAGTGAGGTTGGAAAATGGAACAGGTTAAAGATTTTATACCATTTAGTATGGGATCATATTTGTAGGGGTCCACTGCCTTTCTCTCTATGGTGAGTAGGAAGACCTAGTTTTGTTGGCTTTTTTTTAAAGAAGAAGAAAGAAAAAAGTATCACTTTTATAGCAGTCATTAAGTAGTTGCCTCTGTTTTCCTTCCTTTTTCCCTTCTGCTCCTCTAATCTTCTAGGGACTTAAGTATATAGAATTAGCATTATTTCGTCATTGCAACTGAACTGCTCTCCCTTCCCCCCCATTAATTACCTTTGCAAGTGACACTGTACCCCATGGAGGCTCAGAAAAAAAATGAGGATATGGCTAGGGTAGATATCACTAGGGTAGATATCATGATTTGGCAAAGGAAATATTTGAAATAAGGAATGATGAGTCCTTCAATGTAGAAAATCGGTACCCTTTTTATATCCCTCTCAGTGCCCATTCACTACAGTGCTAAGAATAGAACAGCCCTTAATATAGTAAATGGTCCTTGATGGAAGGAATGTCTTTGCATCTTTTTCATTATATTATTGCAGTAATACATTCTGATCAAATGCTGAGGAGCACCAAGTATAAAACACACTTCTTATTCTTTATACTTCCTACCAGACTTATGATTATCTTCATTTTTTGTGCAGTACAATTTGAGATTTTTTTTTCCAATTCAGAAGTCAAGGATATAGTATTAACTATAGAATGGTTATACACATGGAGGTTACTTCATGGGTATATGTCATTCATCTCTCCCCTCAATGTTTGCTCACTACTAAATATCTCTTCTCCCTCTGTTCTTTCCTTCTCCCCTTTCCTCACTCCTCTACTTCTCCCTCTCCCTCTCTTCTCCTGTCTCCTTGCCTCCCCCTCTTCCCCTTCTCACTCCCCTTTTCTCTTCTCCCTCATTTTTACTCTTAAAAATAGTTAGGAATGTAGTGGGGAATTATCTATCTGGGTAAGGTCTGTTGCCACCCTTGGAAACCTTCCTTGTGAATTTTTGGGGTTGTCATTCTTGCATATACCGATACTTGATGTCTGGCTCTCTTAACACTTCTTTCTTGCTTCAGCAATTCCTGCAAAAAGGAAACTATATAGAGGGAGAAGACTAAAGAGAGCTTCAGAAAGATGATTTGTGAATGACTGAAGAGAAGTGTTTGTGTCAGATTTATTTTTTCCCTTTTAGGTTTACAGTTTGAGAAGAAGAGGTGTTTTTGAAGGAAGCTAAGAGCAAGGAAGGAGATAGGAGATCTGGGAGATGGCCACAGCCCTAGCCCCCTCCCCCCATTACTGGGATAAACACCTCCTTGGTGGGGAGATACCTGATGGAGGCATCTCCTACTCTTATGCATCTCCTAGGAGCCACTACACTGATCTCCCTTTAGGGTGCGTGTTAGGGGCCAAGCTCTGCACCAGCCTTCAGGAGCTGGCTCCACCCTCAGGGAGCTGGCTCTGCCCTCAGGGAGGAACATGGGTGGGGCTCTGGCTGGGGATATAAGGAGCTGTCGGGGAGGGATTGGAGAGAGAGATGTAACCAAGAGAGAGATGTAACCAAGAAAGAGATGTAGAGGACGCCATCAATAAAGTGAAGAGCACTGACATCCTCGGGTGCGTGTGTAGTCATTGTTCCCTCCGTGGAGGAGGGGATAGCCCTGTCGCGCAGCTAGGCCATACGGTCGCACGGCAGGGACCGGAGACGTCCGAAGACCTGGAAGAAAGGTTCCCAAGCGAAGTCTGGGGTAAGGAAGTGGGCCCTGTGTTAGAGTACCGCCTGGAATATTGGGCGAAGACCCCAGAGAGATTGCCGCCTGGAATAGTGGGCGAGGCCACCTGGCTTAGTAGCCAAGTGAAGGCTGGGGATTAGCCCCGAGCAGCCGCCTGGAATAGTGGGCGAGGCCACCTGGCTTAGTAGCCAAGTGAAGGCTGGGGATTAGCCCCGTACAGGTGGGAGGCGTATTGGAGAATTAAGAGGGACCAGTATTCTAGCTCAAGGCATGCAGGAAAAATGAAATATGTAGAACTAGGTCAGGGCTAGAGGAGCTGACTTGTTTTCTTCTTTTATAGACAATGGCCAATAGGGAGTTGCTCCTTTAGAATTGTAGAATCATAAAAGTGACCTTAGAGTTTGAGTTTTCACCCAATTTAGGAATCTCTTTTAGAAAATACTTGACGTCTGCTTTTTCAGTTTCCAACTGAGTACTCCAAGTGGCAGGGAACTCACAGCTTTATAGAGCCACCGTATTATGGTACCTTATTTCAAATTATTATTTTTATTTTTGAGCACAAATCCGGTTCTCTTGAACTCCCATCCTTTGGTCCCTGTTCTGTTTTCTAGTGCTACACAGATAATGATAACATTGTTTACATGTGTGTAATATGTTATAAGGCAGCATTGGAGAATGGAGAGAATGCTAGCCTTAGAATCAGAAAGAACCAGGTTTAAATCCATCTCTGATGCAGTCTGGCCTTGACATCTCAGTGCCCTAGATCACTAAGATGAGCGTTTTTAATCTTTTTGTGTTTGGACTCTTGGCAGTTATTAAGTCTGTGAACTTCTTCTCAGAGTAATTTTTAAAATTAATTGTTTGTTTTTCAGTTTTCTACAATCACTTCCATAAATCTTAGATTTTCTCTATCTCCTTCCCCCTTCCTTTTCCTTCCCTTTTCCCTCCCTCCTTGAGAAGGCGTGCAATCTTATCTGTTCTACACCTACATTCTTACTAAATACATTTTCACTTTAGTCATATTGCATAGAAAAATTAAAATGAATGGAAGAATCCATGATAAAAACCAAACCAAACCAAACCAAAACAAAACAAAACACAGGAGAAAATAGTCTGCTTCATTCTGCAATTCAATTCCATAGTTCTTTCTCTGAATGTGGAAGCCATTTTGCCTCAAGAGTCCATTGGAAATTTTTTAGGTCCTTGTATTGCTGTGAAGGGCTCAGTCTGCCAGAAAACAGAGTAATTTTTTTAGAGGCATTCAGGATTAAGTGACTTGCCCAAAGTCAAACAGCTAATAAGTGTCTGAAGTCAGATTTTGAACTCAGGTCCTTCTGACTCCAGGGCTGATGCTCTAACCACTGTACCACCTAGCTGTCCCTCAGAGTAATGTTTTTAAATAATTGGAAGAAATACTACATTTTAGTTTGGAACTAGTGAAAATAAAGATGTAATTCTTTTCCCATCCAAGTTCCAGGACCTCCTGAAATCCCTCTGAGGGGTCCAAAGATCCACATAAAGAATCCAGTTAAATACCCTCAAGTGCTAACACTTGTTACTCTGCATTGATAAGAATGAGTTTCTTCATTAGGAGTTTCCTAGCCAACAAAATTACAAGTCTTTCAGTAAAGAAATAGATAAATCATATGTTACGGTTTACAAAGCACCTGATTGTGTATAAGATAGTAGTATTATTTTATAGATAAGAAAATTGAAACAGAAAATCAAAAATCATTTGCCCAAAGTTAAGTGATTAGTAAGTGGTGGAATTTGAGCTTGAACTTACATTGTAGGCTTAATTACTTGGCTCTTTCTATTGTAGCACAAAACAGTCTGATCTCTTTTCCACATGACAAAGCTTCAGATATTTGGAGACAGCTGGTATCCCTGAAATCTTTTTTTTTCCACCAGATTAACTTGTCCAGTTCCTTTAACAATTTTTCATATGATATGTCTTTGAGACCCTTAGCCATCCTAGTCATCTAGGGCAGGCTTCTGGATGCCAGTGTCCCTTGAAGTTTGGCATGTAGTATTGAGCAAAATATGCTCCAGAATGGAGCTTTCATCTCTGTTGTTATGGGCTGATTTTAATGCAGCCTAAGATTCCATTGACTTTTTATATATATACTTTTTGTTCTTGACTCACATTGAGTTTCTAGTTGATTAAAGCCCTCCATCTCTTTCACATAACAAGGTGAGATGACTATTGGTCAGGTATGTTCTAGAGGGGATACCTGGTCAGGTAAGAGTTGAACTAGATGAACCTCTGAGGTTCCTACCAATGTTAAGATTCTGTTTTACAAATTTCTTCCATCTTGTACTTGTGCATTTAACCATTTGTCTGTCCTGGTAAAGATAGAGCTTTGCCATGAATGGGGCTGCTGTTCCTGATTTAGAGAAGAAAAAGAAAGAAACAAAGACATGGGAGTAGAGTGAGATATGGTCACCATGTGGAGAAAATGTTAAAAAATGATTAAATGTGTTTATGCATGTTTGTAATATCTTGAAGAATGGACATACTGTAATAGACATAATATACAAAAAAAGAAACGTTTTAAAATATGCGAATGTGTTGTGTTTGCCAATATGAAGGATTACAAGGAGAATCTTAAGAAAAAAAGTCTTTTCATATTTTGTATGTGTAAAAGGGGACTGTCCAATGAGTGCCCAGTTTTAGTATACTATGCCACACTCCTTGGACTGGGCCTCGTTGGCCAGTTGCCCACTCTACTAACATCGGTAAATGAGGAGCTGCAAGGTGGGGTAAATTGGTAATAAATAATTTAGTTTGGAAATAGGTTAAAAAACCACAAGGTCCCTAAAATCTTCATTGGTATTCATTGACAGCCCACTGAATTAGTCTTTCGCTGTATAAGTTCATGTTTTGATTAGGTGTTTTTGCTAGATGGTGTGAAGGTGACCCAGAGTTGAATGGAAGAATGAGATTGGCTTGGATAATGTTTAGGAAATTGTGTAGTTCTTTCAGTGATCTTGCCACTCAAGCCTATTTTGTTAACAACAATAACAACGTCGTTTTCCCACAATGTTACAGGACTGCAATTCATGAGACATCATGTTCTCAGGAAAATAAAAATTACAGGAAGATATATGATGGGTATAACAGGCAATAGCATATTATCAATGATTTGTATGCAGAAAATGCTTTTTGGAGAAGACATCATCAGGGATGTGTAGCTGGAAGAGGAGGTCATAAGGTCATAGATTCAGAGATGCAAAGGACCTTAGTGGTTCCTTGTTTTATAGATGAGGCATCTGAGTCAGAGAAATGTCAGGTGACCTGCCTAAAATCACCCAGATAGTAAGCGTATGAGGCAGGATTTGAACTCATGTTCTCCTGACTCCTAGTCCAATGCCCTATCCCCTACATCATGTTGGCTCTCTGGACCAGTCTTTTACTGAGAATGAGGGATGGATATACCACTGTCTACAAAATATTTATGAAGTCAAAGGATGCATATTGGGAAGATCCCTAATGATTTATGAAATGATCATTGGATCATAGGTAATCTAGACCAGCCTGTGAGGGTGATTTGTGTAAGGCACATAAGTAGTGACAGAGTTGGCTTTGAGCTTGAGTCTTTTTGACTCCAGAGCCAGTGGTTTGTTTTTTTTTTTCTACTGCACTATGCTTTCAATTGCATAGGAAGGCATGTATGGATTACAATCTGCAATGGTGGAGGGAATCCCCACTTCAGTGAGAATATTCATTCTTTGAAATGCTTGCTACCTGTCAGTCTGATACGCCGCTATACACACTGACTGTGGCTACACTAATGAGTTGTAATATAGGGTTAGGAAGTGGCCCAATCCTATAAGCATACCTTGATGTGACTAGTGTGTGCCAACAGATGGGGGTTGAGATTTACTCTGCGGTAACCTCTCACTTTCAGAGACTACAGACTTCTAATAGTTCCATATTGCTGTTCCACTCCCTGGGAGCAGCTTTCTAACTCCCTTGCACCAGGGTTACATTGGTTTCAGGGAACAATTAAACAGAGGTTTTGACAGAGGGTTTCTGTTTTCCTCTAAGCCTCTGACATAGTTGAGACCTCTGATGTTACTGACATTACTATAACTGGCAGTTTTGAAGCTTGGAGAAAATTGTTACAAAACATACTCTTAAAACAACTTTAAGAGGCAGATTTATTTGGGACCCATGACACTACCTCATTTTGGGAGCCAAACACTGGCCTCTGTGGGCATAGAACTTGATACTTTAAAACTAAGACCTCTGTTGGGGAAAGATGACTGGGGCATAGGGGAGACATTTGGTAGCTTCCTATTTTAACCAATTATTTTTGCTAACTAGGTGCTAAGCTCAGTTGTTTCTCCACAGCAGTAGGAGTAGGAGCTGCTATCAGAGTGCCAACTCTGATAGAGCCCTGTTCACCTTGCCCTAGTTATGACTCTGATGATCGGCAGATTTCTTGATTCAGCCAAGACATTTAGGCTGGCTCATGAATCTCTTTCTTTTTTTCCAATATAAATTGGAAAAGACACTATAGAACAAAATTCCTGTATTCATAAGGAAAAACACACTAGCCCCACTTCTGGAAAACCTTATTGCAGTTTCCTTCCTCCAAAGGCAGTGCCTTTAGAACTGTGTGTTACTGGTGTCTACATGCATCTAAATTGAATCTGGAAGTAGTGAACACTGGTGACCAGAGGAGGATGCTGGTTGGACTTCATTGCTAAAGTCTACCAAGGATCTTGATTGACTAGAAGGAGTGAGGACACAGATTAGGTCACATAAGGCCACCTGGGTGATGAATAGACAGACTTGCAACTCTGGCTGTTCCTGACATAGTTCACACTTATATTCTCTGATCATAGGAGAAAAGAGGGCTGCAAAATGTGTGTGTGTGTGTGTGTGTGTGTGTGTGTGTGTGTGTGAGTGAGAGAGAGAGAGAGAGAGAGAGAGAGAAAGAGAGAGAGAGAGAGAGAGGAGAGAAAGAGAAAGAGACAGAGAGATAGAGACAGAGATGAGACAAATTTACTTTCCATATATGAAGCTAGCAGCAGATGGCAGAGAAGAGCAGTTGTGGTCCTATCAAGTACTATAATTATATTGCTTATCCTCCAGTTAAATATTTGTGCCTTCAGGATAGGTGGTGGTGTTGCTGGTGCTGGTGGTGCTGCTGCTGGTGGTGGTGTTGCCCTAGAATATCTTTTATTTTCATCATTGGGATGGATGAATATTATGTCACTGCTGTGGGTTATACTTTAAGTTTTTTTAGTTAAAATTTAAAGTTGGCCACAGAACGTCTTTTTTTCTTAGGCATCAGCTAATTAATTCTAAGTCTTGGCCTGGGGAACTGAGTCCAGTTTCTGTGATTGAACTAAATTTCAGTTATTTGACACAGATTAAAAAAAAGGCATTACTTTTCTAAAAGTAAGCATCCATAGACATTTTGGTTTATGGAGGAATTCATTTTATTTGATCCTGTTTTTGAAGATCCCTTATAGTCATGTGTTTTGGTGGAAAGATCATTGAATACTATGTGATGGGGGTTGTTAGTCCTGTACTGTAGTCTTCTTACTTTGAATGATGTTGAAGCAGCCAATATCATTTTATATGATATATGAATAGTGATATTTATTAGTGCTTCAAGTTTAAAGAGAATTTTCCATATATTGTGTCGTATTGTCCTCATTTTATAGACGAAGAAACTGTCGTTCATAGAATAAGAATGACTTGCTCAGGGGCCACACAGCTACTAACTGGAAGAATCATCATTAACGCATAGTAATTAAAGCCACCCTAGTAAAATCAATGTGACATAATTCAGCTGACTTCACAAGCTACCAATCAGGTAGTCTAATTAACTGCTTCCAGTGAAGTTTTTTCATCCAACATTGTTATTTTTGAGGAACTAATTAAAGGGAATAGGTAAAGTCTGACTGTAGGAAAACTGCCCAACATCTATTCCTAACTTTTTCCTTACATAAAAGGGAAACTCTAATGATACCAGTACTTGGTTACCTGGAAGGTATACAAAAGAAAAAATACTTGTGCAAGTGTTTGGAATGCTATAGTGGAGTAACACTCAACTTCATCATATGGGCTTGCTCTGCTTGTGTTGCAAGATTTCCTATGACATCTAGCTTGTTCTATGTTGGTACAGCTGTGACAAGTCTGTCCAGGTCTTCGCATGATCTATTTTCTTAGGTCATCTATTCAACAAGCATTTATTAAACTCCTACACAGTGCTAGGCACTGGAAATATGAGGAAAGCCCAAAACTCATTCTCTGCCTTTAGCTCACATTCTAATGTAGGAAGCATGTAAATAATTGTGCATACAAGATATTACAGAGTAGATGGAACATCATCTCAGAGGGAAGGCTATATCTAGCAGATGAAAAGAACTGGAGAAAATCTCTTGCAGAGGTTTGCAGTCATACATGCTTGTGGTAGGATCAGGGAATCATGGAGAACCACTTTCGTCTAGTTGTAGGATCATCAGTAATGCCTTTATGAAAATTTGGGATTGCTGAGGCAAGCAACTGTTGTAACTGATATCTGATACTACTGTGTCAAAATCTACTGTGTCCCAATCTGCTTTGTATGCTCCTCTTGAGCAATGCCCTTATTCGTGCCTGGAAATACCATTTGTATAAGGGTCTTTACTGTTAGCACAGTGGTTAGGAATTAGTACAAATTATTTTGAAATCCATGTGTTGCACCCTTGACATAGAAAATATGTTGCCTGTTGGAGCTTAGCATTCCTGGGAGGAACAGCGTCACCTTTGTGGGATGGCTCATTAAGCAAGAGATTGGCAGTGGAGCATGATGGAGAGCTACTAAGATGAGCCAATCCCTGGAGCAGCAGATTTGGACAAAAAAGTCACTGCTGTCCCAAGTCTAGGATAAAATCATGGACTAGAATTGGAGTGATGGGGATAAAGATTAAGGAGACGAGAAGAAGTGAGCTATATCTGTAGGGAGACAACTTGAGGATATTGTTATAAGAAAAAGCAGCTTAACAATCTCAGATTGAGACACAGATCTCTCTTCTAGCTTGATGTAGTCATGGGTTTAAAACAAGCATTAATCTTTGCTGTAGATTTCCATTCATCCTAGATTACTTCTTTCTAAGTCAGATTTTTATCTTGAACACGTTTAATTTAAGCCTTATGTTAGGAGGACTTCAGTATGTGCCTTAGATTCAGAAAATATTGGAACTGGAAGAAAGTATCAAATTGAGAACAAATTACTCTAGAGATCATCTAGCCCAGACCTCTTAATTTACAAAGGAGTATACTTAGGAGGAGGTTCACAGAGTTAAGTGACTTGCCTAACGTCTCAAAGTAGTTAGTGGCAGGACCAGAACTAAAACAAGTCAGTTCATTGCTCTTTTCACTACATACATGGTGGCTTATTAATAAACAAATGATAGAAGACAAACAGTAGAGTTGTCATCTCTCTCTTACCCAGTTTTTATTTATAGGTGCATCCAGGTATGTTATGGCAAATGTCTAAACAATCTGTTCTCTGAAAAAAAAAGTCCACATGACACACTTTTAAATTAAATCTGTATTATTAGTATTTTGGAGGCAGGTAGGTAGCACAGTGGATAGATCACTGGGTCTGAAGTCAGGGAGATCCATCTTCCTGAAGTCAAATGTGGTCAAATATGACCTTGCATACTGATTATCTGTGTGACAAATCACTTGGCCCTGTTTCCCTTAGTTTCTTTTTTTTTTTAAATTTTAAACAAGACATTTTATTTAAACAATAAGGTGTTTGACTTGAAGGGAAAACTGTCTAGGATCAATTTCTTTATAGAAATTTATCCCTACTGAGAGACCAATATTGCCCTGCATGTAACAGCTCTGTATAGAAAAGTTCTAAATCATCCTTGGTTTTATAATGATTAAGAAGCATTGAAATCATCTAATCAAACAAGGTATGAAAATATTTTTTTGGGTTTTGTTGTTGTTGTTAAACAGTGGGAGCAAAATAACTTACTGGAATACAAAGATAAAAGTTGAATGAGCATGCCACTAATGGAGGAAAAGGACAGTTTCACAGAATCAGTTTTTCCTCTCCCCATCTCCATTTGATGTTGATCAAAACATACCATAGGCCATTTAGTTTAAAAAACAAAAACAATGCATTATGCGCATGCACATACACAGTTACTTTATGTATAATAAAGGAATGGGGAAGGAAATCAAAGAAGAGAGAAAACTATACTGCAGTAGTCAGGATGTAGATGAACCAAATCTTGGTTTTCTAATTGTAAATGTGTTGTTCTCTGGGAGAGCACAGCTCTGGTGTAGAGTTGTAGATATTCTTTTTAGTAAGTGCCTCCTGCCTGCTGCTGGAATACACCAATTATATCTTCATCCTCCATTTCCAACTGTGTGGGTATGTCTGTTTCATTGATTGGTTGCCCATCAAATTGGAATCTGATCTGCCTCATTGACAATCTCTGTCATTCACAACAGACTTTCATTAGTTTACTAAGTGGTGTGTGCCTCTTAATCTTAAATTGCACCATCGAACCATCTTGCCTTGCCACTTCAAATTAATGTGGTTGTAGTTTTCAGTCTTGACTCCTTTGGCTTTTTGTCAGTGAGTCTGTTGGGGGTGGTGGTCCTCAGCTGCTGTTTCACAAAAGAGGCACCAGGATGGTCCTTTCCAAGGGAATGGAGGAGAGAAGCAGCAGTGGCAGAAGGAAGAGGAGGAGAAAGATGATGGTGATGATGGTGAGGAAGAGGAGGAGAAGGAGGAAGAGGAGAAGAAGGAAGAGGAGAAGGAGGAGGAAGACAAGGAGAAGGAAGAAACACAAGAAGGAGGAGGAGGAGCAGCTTAGTTTTTTCATCTGTAAAGTGAGATGAAGAAGGAAATGGCAAAGCACTTCACTGTCTTTGCCAAGGAAGAAGATCAGGAAGAATTAGACAACTAATGAGGATTTTTCCTGTCACTTTTGTAAATCTAGACAAATGAACCAAACCATCAATCAAGCTCTGATTTGTAGCATTTACCAGTTCTGCGGTACAAAGACTCCCACTGAAAATTTAATAATCGGCTGGAGAGCCCATCTTAGCAGATTTCAGTGCACCTTTGGGCACGTCTTTCCAAGCTTGGGGATTTCCTTGATGCTGGCAAGAATATCTGAAATAGAAAGTGACCCAACAAGAATAGATGAGTAGTTCTAGCATATTTAAGGCTTAGTTTTTATATGTGCTTTTTAACTAGTGTCTGTCTTTAAAAGGAGTAAACAGAATTTTTTTTAAAGTGTGAAGAAGCACAACAATGAGAAAATTTGATTTAGTTTAGAATGATTTTTTATTTGTACTTAATTCATAGGAAATATCCTACCCGAGTTGCCTTTGTTGTTTTTTTGTGTCAGACACATTTATAATGTTTGTTCCTGATTGTAAGATGGCAATTCATGTTGCAGGTTATTGTACTTCCCCAGGAACTGGCATAATGAAAAGAGCATTCATTGGTTCTGTTGGGTCAGGATGCAGGATTTTTGGTATTATTTTTTAATGCTAACTAGATCTCACTTGATGTTGGGCAGATAACTTCATCTCTTTGGGCCTAGTCTCAATCACTCATCACTAAAATGGTGGAGTTGGACTGGAAGATCTCAAAGGTCACCATGAACTCTGTTGATTCTATTTCTTGCCAATTTGTCATTGAAAAGTCATTTGGGGCTGTGATATTGCTTTCCTTGACAAAGGATGAGGCTGTGGCCCTAAGTATGGCTTCTCTTAGGTGAAGAGTTGCTCATTGACTTGAGGGGCCAATGTTCATTCGCTCTCAAACCCCTTTCCTAGCTTCCTGCTCTGGTAATTAAAATTTCTCAGAGTCAAAGGATTTTAGATTTGGAAGAGAACCTATTGGTGATGTAGTTCAACCCATACTGGAAAGGAATCCCCACCATAAAATATCCAACAAATGGAAATCAGACATTTCAGTAAAGGTATTGTTTCTAGTAATGTTCTTTTAAACTATAAACTGTATTGTTTCTAGTAATTTTTAAAGCAATCCTTGAGGTGGTGATGCATCTAGCCATTATTATCCATCAACACATTTCCAGTGGATGAATTTATCAAAGATGAGCCACTGGCAGCTCTACATATTTCTGAGTGACATAATATAAAAGCCAGGTAACTTATTAGTTGTATTGGTAATGATACTAGTGGCTGCTGTGGAAGTATAAGACCAATAACACCAGCATAGAGGAGGGCTGCTACACAGGTTCTTGATCTGCTTTTCTAGAGGAAAGCCAGTTTCAAAGGTGTTAATAATCTTACTTTAATTAAGCAATGCAGAAAGACAAAGACATATAAATAAAGAGAAGTGAGAATCCAAGAAAGAATCCAATAGACAGGGCTCCAATTGTCTAAACAAAGTAATAGATACATAATCTCCAAACCAGGGGCCACCAACATCTGGGTCTATATTTACATTTGTATTTATCTTAATAATGATTTCACAAAGTCTCCTCTGGAAATCGTAAAGACCATTCTTCCCATGAGTGGTCCCCAACGCAAAATGCAGACCTCCCAGAATATATAACAAAGACTTGGCCCCTGATTGGCCAAAAAACTTGAAAGCCCACATTTACTGCCTAATTGACTCACTACCTGCCAGAGTTCTATGTGACTCAGAATGTATAACAGCTGTGAACTGAGCTGAAGTTCAAAGCAGCAAGACGTCTGTGATTAAAATGCCTTTATATCTTTAGACTTGGGAATATGGCTCTTGTTACAGGGGAAATGGGGACACATATGGTCACGTAGGCATATTAATGGATGGTGAAGCTCTTATATTCCATTAACTCTACATTAGTGAAGGTAGACAAAAAGAGATTAGATCAAGGAGTAGATCATTGCACAAGATGGAGGTACACTAATGAAGGTAGTGGATCTAATTACGAAGAACATGACTTGAACACAACATAAAATGGGAAGGTAAGATGTAGCCAAAGATAACCTTTACCTCTTCGATATTTTTGTTTAAGGATGGTCCTGACCCTGACCCAGGTGGGCTATATAGCAGCTGTACCAGACAACTATCCATATTATACTATTCTACCCCAAAGATTTTTCTTAGTGCCTGAGAATTGTACTACTGGAGGAATGGGGGCACCTTCACAAAGATTTTGCAATATTTCTTACCAAGTGGGATAGTAATAGCAATAATAACCAGCATTTATATAGCTTATTAAGGTTTTTGCAGATTCTTTTTGTAAGCATTATCTCATCTTATCCTTACTATGCCCCTGTGAGATAGGTGCTACTGTCATCCCCATGTTACAGATGAAGAAACTGAGGCTGAGAGAGGGTAAGTGACTGACTCAAGGTCACACAGCTAGCAAGTGTCTGAGGATGGATTGGAACTCAGGTCTTCCTGACTTCAGGTCCAGGACTCTGTTCACTGTGCCACCTAGTTGATAACCAGATCAATGAGCACATTTCCTTATTAAATTAACAGACTGAATGTCTATTCACCTTTTATCTATATCAGTTTGGCATAGTAGAAAGAGTCTTAGATTTGAATTCAGAATCTTGATTTGGTTCTTGGCTCTCCTACTTACTGGTTTTATGATCTCAGGCCTCCCTTCCCTCTCAGGGCCTCAGTTTTCTCACCTTGACATTGTTGATTATCCTCTTCTTCTTGATATTTTTAGGTTTTCATGACCCTATTCTTTCCCTGCTCTCCTCCTACCTTTCTGATTATGCCTTCTCAATTTATTTTTCCTGGATTTTCATCCAGGTCATACCCACTAACTGTGGGTATCCCTCAAGGCTTTGACTGATACTGCTGTCTTCTCCTTTCATACCATTTTCCTTGGTGATCTCATTAGCCTCTGTGAATTCAATTATCATCCCTATACTGATTCTCAGATCTATTTCTCCAGTCTTAACTAACATCTCTGTAGACCTCCAGTCTCCTATCTCCAAGTGCCTAATGGACATCTTAATGGGAGGAAGAGTTGAGATAGCAGAGTAGAAAGATGCACATACTCTAGCTCTTCCCCCAAAGCCCATAAAATACCTGTAAAGAAAGACTCTCAACAAATTCTAGAGCAGCAGAAGCCATAGAACAAGAGTGGAGGAGATTTACAGCTTAGGGTGACCTGCAAGGCCGATGGAAAAGGTTTGTCACACCAGATGTGGAGTGGAACCCAGCCAAGCCTTGGCCACACGGTGCTGGGAGGAGCAGGACTGGAGCAGGTGATGGAAACAGAATCCCCAGCAGCAGTGGCGGTTCACAGATCCCTTAAGCCACAGGCACCAAAGGTCAGTGAGAGGGCTTTTTCAATCAGAGTGAGAAGGGAGCAGGGTCCTCCTGTAGCCCTGGCCCCAGGCAGCAGTGGCAGCAACAACAGGTAGCTGCTGTGGCCCCAGCAGCAGCCAGGGTCCACAGTTGTAGCTATTCAGCTTAAAGTCCCTGGGGGAATTGAGCAGCTGATCTGAATCTCAGCCAGGAGCCAGGCCAGGGAGTAAACTCCTCTCCCTTGATTATGCCACCTTGGAGGAACTGAGATCTTACAGGTCCCCAGAGTATACCCTACCCTTGACAAAGGACCCAAAAGTCAAGTAACTGGCTAGGAAAATGCCCATAAAAAGGAAAAAGAATAAGACAATAGAAGGTTACCTTCTTGGTGAACAGGTATTCTCCTATCCTTTCAGGTGAGGAAGAACAATGTTTACCATAAGGGGAAGGCATAAAAGTCAAGGCTTCTGCATCCAAAAACTCCAAAATAAATATGCAATGATCTGAGGCCATGGAAGACCTCAAAAAAGATTTTGAAAATCAAGTAAGAGAGATGGAGGAAAAATTGAGAAGAGAAATGAGAGCGCTGCAAGAAGATCATGAAAAGCGAGTCAACAGCTTGCTAAAGGAGACCCCCAAAAATACTGAAGAAAACAACACCTTTAAAAATAGGCTAACTTAATTGGCAAAAGAGGTCCAAAAAGCCAGTGAGGAGAAGAATGCTTTAAAAAGCAGAATTAGCCAAATGGAAAAGGAGGTTCAAAAGCTCACTGAAGAAAATAGTTCTTTAAAAATTGGAATGGAACAGATGGAAGCTAATGACTTTATGAGAAAGTAAGAAATCACAAAACAAAACCAAAATAATGGAAAAATGGAAGCTAATGTGAAATATCTCATTTGAAAAACAACTGACCTGGAAAATAGATCCAGGAGAGACAATTTGACCAACGCTTCCCATGGGCCTTTCAGGTCACCCTGGGCTGGAAATCTCCTCCACTCTGTTGTTCTCCACTTTTGCTTCTCCAAAATTTGTTGAGAGCCCCTCTCTACAGGTATTTTATGGGCTCTGTGGGGAGAGCCCGCATATGTGTATCTTTCTACTCCTCCATCTTGGCTCCGCCCTATTTGTAAGTAATTAATGTATTTTGGCTACAGCAACTTCAGAAAGCATAGAGGGATTAGGAAACTGCCTTGATTTGTGGCCATACATCATACAAAATGCCTTAGTAAAGCTATTGTAAATGATGTTACTCTTAAACTACTTTAGATAACTTACAGTCCACTAAGACTGTTTGTAGAATTCAAATATTTGGTTATTTTGAGCTTTGATATAATGACAAGGGAACCAGTGTTAAAAATTCCATCACATTTTCCTATGCTTACTGTTTTACAGGTCAATCAATCAATCAATCAGTAAACATTTATTAAGCACCTACTATATTCTGTCTCAGTAAATCTGCAATTAAGGGAAGCTGAGGCAGGAGAGTCTAACCATAAAGTATTAGTAAGGTTAGCATTTACTAACAGAGGTCAGTGACCCCTCTGTAATCAGTTACAATCAGAGCACCCTTTTATATAGTCTAGTTATATAAGTTCATTACATAATGTCAACTGGTATCAGCTAAACTAAAACTGATTGGTCCGTAGTTACACTGATTTGCAAAAGGGATCTTCCAGAGCCCATGGTAAGAGGGACATAGAATTATTCAACATTCTTGGAAAGTCCCCTGTACTAAAGGAACCCAATGCTGGGGAAAACATCCCATGACCAGGTTGAATCATTTTTCATTTGTCTTCTTTATCTCCTTTAAGAAGCAGGTTTGCTCAAAGTGATATGCATAGTTTTCTATCAAGTTTCATACTACCAAGGCCTATACAAAATAGTTCTAAATATAAGCATTTAGAAAGTGGTCACAGTGGTTATTACTGTGATTAATAAAACTCTTAACTACTAATCAATCAGTGATCAATAATTAATTTCACTGAACCAGACACTGAGTGTAACTACCGATGCTTTTTCTTTCTTTTAATGTTAGCATGATTTTCTTAGAGTTCTGATTTTTGCCTTTCTTCAGTGGAGAAATGGAAAATTCTTCATGTATTGAAAATGAAGTTGTCCAGAATTTTAATGTTAACTTTTTGGAAGGATATCTTTAATAAATGTATTATGTATTTGCCAACCTTTATGTTCACAAGACATAATTTAACATTGTCATGATGATTCAAGGTCTTTGGTCAATGACATAAGCATGAGCTATTTTGAAGTACTTGAACGATCTGTGATTTATCATCATGGGGAACAAATTATACCCAACTGTGCTGTGACTAGGTGATAAGTCCTGTGGAGTTGTCTAGGGCACAGAGAAATGAAATTACTTGTCTAGGGTCACACAATGAGGAAGTCTCAGAAGCAGAATATGAACCCAGGTCTTCTTGCTTCCATGCCCAGCACTCTACCCGCAGCGAAACAGTGCCTCTTTAATTACCATGCTATGGAGATACTATATAAATACAGATGGATTTGATTCAACAAGTACTTACCTCATCTCCACTGCGTATAGGGTACTAGATCTGGTGTAGGACATAAAGTGCAATGGGTATTAACTCATGCAGTCCTGGACTTTGGTTTCCGGGAAAAAACCCTTGTTGCTGCTTGCTTTTTTGGTTCTTTGCCTCTTTTTCAGGAAGGATGTGCAGCTATAAGATTGCCTGGGCAGTATAGCATGGCTGTTATTCTGTAAATTAATTAATGAATTAAAAAAAAAACAACACAATAGAAGAAACTTTTCCCCAAGCGTTTGTCTTGTTCTCTGGAAGAGAATCCTCAGACTATTCACTGATTTGTAAGTAGTATTCAAAACATTATATCTACATCTCTAATTCAAGGAACTCACAAACACCTTTGTATTCAACATCTCATTCCTACTCTTCTTGCTTATCCTTTGAGAAATACTTCCTGGGATGACCTGAATCCACTGGTTGGGGATCCTAGCTCCCTCTTAGATTTAATTCAAGTGTCACTTGTTTTTTGACCCTTGGGCTTTTCACATTTAAATTTCTAAACCTTTTCTATTCACTGAACCATCAGCTTGAGGTACCAAGTCTCCTGACTCTTTTTTGATCCATAAGCCTGCTTGACATCTTGAGTTCAGAGATCTTCCCCATCTGACCTTTTTTTCTTTTTCTTCTTTTGTTGTCACTGCCATCATCACTGGATGCTCTGTCTAGTGATTAGAAGTGTATATAAACTGACCCAGACTGGATGGTGGCCAAACTTTCTAATCAGTCTTTAATCAAAGGTTCCAAAAACCTTACCCATGGACTCCATTCAGGTTGGAAGTCTCATACCACTGCTTCTAAATTACCTTTGAACTTGGAAGAGATTGATTCCTAGATTATTATATCATCACTTGACTAATTATATGTCTAATTGACTAATTATATATGGAAGGAGGGGATAGAAAGAGCCATCGGGCATGGTCGATGTTTGACCTCCCTCTCACTTATACCTCATGGCTTCCTTGGTCTGTTTGAAGAGTCAGTTGAAATATTACTTTCTACAAGTGGCCTTTCTCCATCTCATCCTCCTCCCACTCCCCCAGTAGGGGATTAACTTCTATTTATAATGTATATATCTTGTGTGTAAATAGTTATCCACATAATGTTTCTCCTTTTAGAATGTAAGCTCCTTGTTGAGAGAAAGGACCATGTTTTTGCCTTTTTTGTATTCCCAGAACTATGTGAATAATATGCATTCAGAAATACCTATGGTTCCCTTCCTGTCACATACAGCACAGTGCTTCATAGATGCTTTATGATATGCTGCCTTAATTTTTTTTTGTGGAGTACCAAGCCAGAGTGTCTCATACCACTTGCAGATTTCTTTATTCTGAAAAGGTGGCATCCATGTAGATTGGGTGTTGGGCCACTGTTTTCTTCAGTTTTTCCCTGTTCTCTGAATTTTAACTAAATTCTAGAGACAAGAAATATCAAATGTTGCATCTTCAGTGTTACAACAGGGTTGAGAGTCCTATATGGTGTCATCTGTGTTTTTTTCTATAGTAATATTTCATGTCACAGTTGAGGCATTTGTTATATTAGCAGGTAGGAAAATAATAAAGATGTCAGTAGACTATAATGCTGTTTCTTTACATCTGTCTTTTGGTAGGATTGTTTTGCTAGCTCTATTTTCACTGAAGGTACAAAGGTTGATAAAAAAAAATGTACTTGCGCTGCTACTGTAAGCAACAAATACATCTACAATGCCACTAAAAGCCTGGATTCCATTTTATAAAATTGCTGTAGCAGCATGAGGACATGGAATCCAGTCAGACTATTTCTTCTCTGATTAAATTTGGGGGTCCTGGATTCACCTGCACCTGTCCCATTTCATCAGCAATGCAGAACTGTTCAGAGTGCTAAAAAGTGAGTTCTCTGAAAAAGCCACAAAATTATTTGTGGCATCTCAAATACTCAAATTGATCTGTGATTTTAATTCCGGTGTTTCCTCTAAAAATGGAGGTTGAAACTCAGGCATACCTGCCCATCCTTTATAATTCTTATCAACGTCCTCACAAAATGTCCTTGTACTAGGAGTTCACCCAAAGTGCTGGAGATTTTCCTTGCTTTCTCCCATCACCAATGGAGCACTGATTATTCATGTTGAATTCCTCTCTCACTCTCACCATGTGTTTCCTTCCCTCCTCCCATCTTCTTTTTCTGTCATACAATTTTTTTGTTGACATCCTTTACTACTATTCTTAAAGGTTCTTTCTTAGTTGTATATTGCAACCTGCTCACCTCCAACCACGTGCCTTTCCATTGCCCTCTGTGTAATGCTCATTCTTTATTTCTTTGAAGGCAGTGGTATTCCAGGTCTCATTGCTATGTAGCAATATGGCAAAACTGGTAAAATCTTTGTATTGAAATAATGGACTTTTGCTCTTATAGGAAACTTGAGGTCAGTAAAGATGTTCTTTAGTTTCCTGAAAACAATCCAGTGCTCTCTCTTCTCCCATTTCCCTCCTCTCTCTCTTCCCCACCCCCTTTCTTTCCTTTTCTTCTCTGTGTCTATGTGTATTAAGTGTCCTAGATATGCTTAGTGTTGGACAAAGCTCTACAGGAGTCCTTCTAGAGTAGGGATTCTTAATGTTTCTTATTTCATAGACCCCTTGGAGCCTCTGGACCCTGTCTTAGAATTAAGTATTCAAATGCACAAAATAAAGTACGTTACAAAGAAAACCAGTTATATTTAAATACAGTGAATGGAATATTTGGAATAATTGGATTATCCATGTTCATGATTCCAAGTAAAGAACCCTTGATTTTGATACATCCTGAAATCTGGGCATTATAAAAATCTATTTGGTCTTTTTTCTATGTTGATATCAAACTCCTTTGAGTGATCACAGATCTCTTACAGGAGACTCCACAATGTCTTGTAGCTTGATGCAGTCAACATAGAATCATTCACCAAACAGAAGAATCTGAAGGACTTTACCATCCAAAGAGAATCTATCAGTGTGAACTCTGTGTTGAAGCTTCTCCATCACAGTGGTGATGACTCCTGACTGGAATCTATCCCCCTGTGTTCTGTGTCTTGCCTGATGCTTTTTATTGGTGAGTCACAGGCTTGCTTTCTGTTGTGAGATCTTCTATGGAGTAATTCTATGGGATTATCTTAACATATGGATGGGAGAGAACTTCTTATGAAAGAGACTGTAATGTGGCATCTTTTCCTACAGGGTTTAACGCTTTTTTTTGTAACCAACTAAGAATTACTACAGTGGGAGCCGATATAAATGTGCTCTGTTTTTGCATATTATTTGTGAAAGCTTGCTTATTCCTTATCAGTCATCTCATTGAGGGTGTTGTTAATTGATGTGCTTATTAATTCCATAATGATGTTTAGATGGAAGCATAGATACATAGGTCAGTAGTTTGCTCAGTCACCTTTTTTGAGGGTCAGTATAGTTAGTCCAAGATTTTTTTCTGCACTTTTATTATTTTTTTTATAAATTGTAAAATCCTTTAGTACTCTCACAATCATATCACCTTGAATACAGATTTCCTCTATATACATTTGAGCTATCTGCTATTTTCTTCAGTGCCATTTTTATTTACTGCTATTAATCTGTAACACCTCAAGGACTGTGATGTTAGGATCTAAATGTTCTTGTTCCTCTATCCTTGATGGGGAAAATAGTTTGTTGTAATAATTTTTACAGATCTTTTCCATTTTTTCTTCATGGTGCTCTTTCTGTTTTTACTCTTGATTAGACAGTTTGGAGATATCCTTGAAGTGATATGGAAAACATGGTTCCAGGAAAAGATGAGACAAAAGCTCACCTGTTGGAGCTAGGGGAGACTGGTTTGACATTGGAGAAAATTATTTTAGTCAGTGTTGAAATTATTTCTATTGTCTGTTTTCCATTTTTGACTTTTCAATAGCTTGTTTAAATAATTTAGGATTAAATCTTCTTAATTATAAACTGTATTTTTCCTCATTACTATTTTATTATAAAATTTGATCTTAACTCTGTCAGGTTGATGATCTCACTGTGCTTGGACAATTGTCATGAAGTTATCAAATTGTATGTTATTTTATTTTGAGGATCATATCAAATTCTTTGTAGGATTTCTCTACCACTTTGTCTTAGGCAAGGTTGGTGCTTAATGCAACTATTTTCATGGTGGACTCTTTATACTGCTTCTTATTAGAACATCAATATATGATGACTAGATAGCCCAATTTCATGTAGCTTTTAGGTGTATGATAGAACACATTCCCTTAAGTCCTTTCTTTGCTTCTCTCAGAAGAAATGGTGAGCCATCTTCTATTTGGCTACAGTTGCTTTCTTTTTTTCTGTGGATTGATGTGATTCATCCCCTCTGGCAATATGACTTCTTGATCATTCTGCAAAGAGATCATATTTATAATACCAACAGTCAAATTTAAATTTTTTGATGACGTAGAAATTGTATGACTCTTAGTATGCTCTGCCACCATCACTGCAGAAACACAGAGAACTAAGGGTCATAATTTTTTTTTTTCTGTTTCATGGGTTTCCATGACCAAAAGTTCCATCAGTAAGTAGCTATCCTACGAGTGACATGCCTCTCCATGATTAGCTCAGCTGGACCTTGGAAAATAGCTTGTCTTGTTTTTGGGGTCATATTGTTTTGGGGTCATGAGTTTTTCTTGCATTAATAGAACCTGTGCTCCACTGGTCTTTAAGAACCCAGGATTCATCTCTGCATCTATAGGTATTTGGAATAGGACTTTGATGGAGTATCATGAGTTGGTTTTTTAAACTTTTCCGTTACAGTATAGTCAGATCACACCATGTATTTTTTGAGATCCCAAGGCCATCATTTCAAAACTATATATTGCCCAATAAACTGCATTTACTTATGAAAATAAAGAACCTTTTTGCCTTTCTGCTTAGCATTGAGCCAGAGATTTCCCAGATTTTTTTTAACTGAAAGTCATGCATGCAAAACTTGTTCTGGATGCCTTAATTAAGCAATCATGAATGACAGTGCTGCTAAATAGATTTAGGTGACTTATAATCTTTAAAGAATTTGAACAAATCACTGTTATGAGCTTTGATGTAAATGAGCCACAGGTTCACCTTCTCCTGTGCTTGCCCTTTTCAAATCTTTTACAGATGTCTGCTCTTTCTTAAAATATTAGTATGATTTTCTTACACCACTGCTTTTTCTTTTTCATTGGAAGTTTAGAAACCAGGGAGCAGGATCACTTCTGTGGTGCAGTTGTTGCTCTGTTGTATCCCTTGTGTATTCAGTTATAGAGGTTCTACTAAAGAGCTTGTTACGTTATGACTGTTGTCCTCTACTGGTTAGAGGAGGCCTCCACAACCTGAAGGCCACAAAGGCTGCTTACTGCCCACCAAAGGTTTTCAGGTGGTTTGCAAAAAATGGAGAGGAGAACTTCCTTTGTATGTAGAGCAAATTCTTTGATGTGATGCAGGGGCCTGAAACTTGTGCAGGCCTGGGTTAGAGTAATTTCAGTGTTTTGCCCATTTGTACTTTCAGGCACATTTGAGGTAGATGTAGCTGTGGGATACCCCCTGTCTTCTGGTCTTTGTCTCAAGACCGACTGTCTTCTCTACTCTCAGAGAATGCCTCTTGCCTGCTCCCTCGTCAACACTTCTAATCGCCCTCACTCTTTCCCTTCCACTTCTTTTTGCCTTGTTCTCTCTTCTCATTCTTAGCTCTTATCGCTTCCTGTGGCTTTACTTGTGCTTCCTGTCTTTCATGGGGAAAGGCTGGTTATTTGCAGGCACTGTCCACCAGTCTGAATTCTCTTTTCCCCATAATTCATGAACTGACCAGTCACAAAACAGTACAGTAATTTTCTGGTCTTGGACTCTTCTCTGCTGTTTGCCTTGTTGCTAGTAGATCCAGTGGCTATTGATTTGTCATCAGTTGAGATGGTGATGATGATGATGATGATTTACTGCCTCTTTAGGAAATATTCTAGGTTGCTTAAGGAAGGAACCATGGTGGTATGGTTTTTGTTTGTTCATTTTTTTAGTGACAATTGAGGTTTTATTCTGTTTCCTATAATCTACACCAGCCAAGGTGGTCCATCCTCTAGTTACACATCTGGTGGCTTCATTACTCATAAAATGTATCTTCTACCTATAATTAACTAAATTTTCCCATTATTATATGCTGGTGATACTATTTAGTAGTGATTTCCCCATTCTGAATCACCATAGCAACGTCTCAACCTCATCCAATAAGATGTTTGCTTTAGCAGTAAGTTAGACGTGTTATATACAAAATCTTGATTGAAACTGATGCCGATATAGTGTCAGAAATTTCTGCGTTTTAATTGGATACTGAGATTCTTGTAGATTTTCTGCTAAATGTAGACATGCCTTTCCTATTTTTTTAGTCATCTAGTACCATAATCACTTAATTATTTTTTTCTTTTGAGGGAGTCTTTGATTTCAATGGTAGAAGAAACTTTCAGTTGAGGATGCTTTCTACTAATGCTCATTAGAGACTGTTCTGGGACTTACAGAGAATTAAAGACTTTTAGAGAATTATCTGGGTGATTGAGAGGTTAAATGATTTGCCCAGAGTCACACAACTAGTACATATCAAAGACAGAAGCTGAATTAAGGTCTTTATGACTCAGAATCTAGTTTCCTGTCCATCATGCTACCCTGTATCTGTCATGGTGATCATGCTACTGATAATATGTGTTTGTATGAAGCTTTGTACCTTTTAAAATGCTTTTATGTCATCTGTGCTATCTGATCTTCATGATAATCCTGACGTTATTGTTTTACAGTGAAGGGAAACTGAGGTACAGGGAATGTTTATAACTTGATTACATAGCTAGTTACTGATAGAAGCAGAACTAGGTCACAGATCTTCTGTTTTCTTATACTATTCTTTATTCTCCTAGTCCACAGATCATTTTTACTATCACAGGCTTGACACGTAAGTATCGTAAAAAATGGGAAATTAAGGAGTGAAGTAGGAGCAATACATTTGTTTCAGTTTTTGAACGATTGCATCTAACAAACATTTATTGGACATCCATTGAATGTAAGGCACCGAACAATGCACAGTGCAACACATAAAAAATATAATACCTGATCCCTAACCTTAAGTAAGTTACAAATAAACTAAGAAAGATCAGACATGTAAACAGATAACTATAATACACGGCAGAAAGTAGTGAGTGACCAGTGAGAGAGGTCTGGGCTGTGGGCTTCATGAGGTGCATCAGGTGTGAGTCCTCAGTCTGTACTGTGGTACCAGGATAGTTGGTTGTGATCTGAAGTGGTGACTTTGACTCAGCCTGGTCTGATTTTATAGTGGATGCAGCCATTCAGCTTTTGGCTGATGTAACTATTGTCTAATAATTGGAAAAGATTGGTTTATGCCAACATATTACTATATTGGCATCATGACCTCAAGGTAACCATCATGTATTCAGCAGACAAGTACCATCAAACCAGCTAAGTTGTCTTGACCAGCATGAACAGCACATATTTACCATAACTATGCAAGCAGGATGTCTGTGTATTTTCATAATCTTCCTGTGTAAGTTATGCTGACCGAGTAATTAGCATATACATATTCATACATATATTTACAAATTCAAAATGGCATAAATTTTTAATAACTGAGGCCCAGAGCCTGGTTTTGAGTTCATATACACTTGAATTAATGCTTTGAACCTAGATGCCCTCAGAATTTTCCCCTGGCACTGGCTGCTGTTTAATATCAGTTAACTGTTGTTGTATTTGTAGACCATGGTAGAGAAATGCTGACGTGACCTGCACTTGACTTTGATTGGAGTGAGGGAGGGCTGTGCAAGGTCACCAGCTTCACTGTCTCCTCCTGAGCCATCTGGTCCAGTGACCAGATATTCATCAGGATGACTGGAGATGGCCCAGGATGAGCAACTACTGTATGCCTGGTACTGGACCTGGCGAAAGCTAGGGGAACAAAAAGAGGCGAAAGACAGGGATGTTACTCTCTAGCAGTAAATAAGTAGAAGGGATGACAGCAAATGTTCTCAACACCCTTGGTCCCCAAATCAAACCAGCTCCCAACCCCACCAGGATTGGCAGGTTCTAAGTTATTGGAGTGTAAGCTCCTTGGAAGTAAGGATTGTTTCATCTTGAGAGTTGTATTCCCAGTGCCTGACATATAATTTCTTTTTGATTGATTGAAATTCAGTCTCACCATTGTTATCAGCCTGTTGCCTCCCCTAGTTGAGTGGAACATAGTAAATTAATTAATTGCCCCACAATGACCATGATTTCTGCTCCTTGCCACAGGAGTTTGCAAATAATATTTACAGATGGTATTTACAAAAAAGAATACTTCCGAAGAGAGCAGACACTGTTTCCAAGCTGATGGTCAACAGTATAAGACTTTATCCAGTTCCAAAGTCTGATGTCCTCAAGCACAGGGAAGGCAACACCTTACTGGTTGACCACCATGGCCAAAAGGAAACACCTGAGTTCAGCAGCTATTTCCTGCCCTTTTCTTTCCTTTTTTTCCCTTGGCTGCCTTTTCTTTCCTTTTTTTCCCTTGGCTTCCTCAAGTCTCCTTTTAAAACTCTTGCCTCTGAAGTATTTCTATACTATGTGTTCATGAACCTGTGCCCAAGATAGAAAGCTCATCTCTGGGCCTAAGTTTTATGGGAATGAGCAGACATCCAGAAAAGCTCTCCTTAGATATGTTTTCATGTAATGTATCTTACCAAAGTCATTGAATCATAGTTGCTTGGTTGTTGTTCTTCTTTCTCAAAGAGGATCAAATCATATGACATCATCATGATAAAGTGAAATTTCAGTTGTCCGACTGTGGCTGATCAGACCAATACAAACTCGGAATGCTCTACCACAGGTTAGGCAAATATAGTCCCTGTGAATATTTGGGGTGGATACTCCAAATTTGTGCATCCTACATTTACTTGTACAGTCTCAATTCTGCTTTGCTCACGGAGCACAGCACCTTTTCTGATGTGGGCACCCCATGTGGAGCAGTCCTGTGCCAGTGTCTCCCATGTTGCATAGTCAAATCCAAAGTTCTTGAGAGAGACCTTCAGAGTATCCTTGTATCGCTTCTTCTGACCACCATGTGATCGCCTGCCCCACGTGAATTCTCCATAAAATAGTGTTTTTGGCAAGCATACTCTAGCTTTAGAGCTGTTTAATGTCCTTGGAAATCATGTAGTCAAGGGGTGGGCAACCTGTGACCTTGAGGCCACATGTAATCATCTAGGTCCTTGGGTGTAGCCTTTTGACTGAGTCCAAGTTTTATGGAACAAATCCTTTTATTAAGGGGATTTGTTCTGTGAAGTTTGGATTCAGACAGAGGGCTGCACTTGAGGACCTAGAAGGCCACATGTGGCCTCAGGGCCACAGGTTTCCTACCTGTGATTTACTCTAACCCTTTCATTTTACAAATGAGAAAACTGAGCCCAAGAGAGGGTGATTTGCCTATTATCACACAGGTAGTGTGACTCAGAGTTAGGATTCAGACTAATGTGAAAACTCAAGTAGAGGACCTACCTCTAAATCTGTCAATATTTCCACTTTACCTTTTTCTTTTTGTGGCATAGAGATGCTCACATGGCTTTTTTTTTTTTTAACACCAAACTGATTTCACTTAGAAATGCAGAAACAGAAATGTTTGACCCTGGACCCAAGCTCTGGGTTTTCACTAGGCCTCTCATCCCTGAGACTCGGAGGGTTTGCTGGAGGCAGAAGGCCAAGAAGGGGAAAAGGCATTCTTTTTTTTTTAAATTTTAAGTGTTTATTTATTAATAGTTTTCAACATTCATTTCCACAAAATTTTGACTTCCAGATTTTCTCCCCATCTCCTCCTTCACCCCCCATTCTGATTATCCATTCCCTCAAGATGTCCCTTCTCTCACACCCTTTCCTTCCCTTATCCCCATCTTCTCTCTTGTCTTCTAGGACAAGATAGATTTCTATACCCCATTACCTGTATTTCTTATTTCCCAGCTATATGCAAAAACATTTCTTAACATTCATTCCTAATACTTTGAACTCCAGCTTCTCTCTCTCCCCACCCATCTTCACTGAGAAGGCAAGCAGTTCATTATAGGTTATATGTGTATAGTCTTGCAGATGACTTCCATAATAGTCATGTTGTGTAAGACTAACTATATTTCCCTCCATCCTATCTTGCCCCCCATTTATTCTGTTCTCTCTTTTGACCTTGTCCCTCCCCATAAGTGTTTGCTTCTAATTACTGTCTTCTCCCATTTGCCCTCCCTTTTATCATCCTTCTCACCCCACTTGTCTCCTTCTCCCCTATGTTCCTGTAATATAAGATAGATAAGATAGATTTTCATACCAAATTGAGTTATTCCCTCTTTAAACCAAATGTAAAGAGAGTAAGCTTCACTTTTTTCCTCTCACCTCCTCCCTTTTCTCCGCCATTGAATAAGCTTATAAGTATTGCCTCTTTTATGAGAGATAATTTTCCCCATTCCATTTCTCCCTTTTTCCTCCCAATATGTTCCTCTCTCACCCCTTAATTTTATTTTTTATGGATATCATCTCTTCTGATTCAACTCAATTTGTACTCTGTGTGTGTGTGTGTGTGTGTGTGTATGTGTGTGTGTGTATAACCCCTCCACCTACCCAAATACTGAGAAAAGTCTCAAGAGTTACAAATATTATCTTTCAATGTAGGAATGTAAACAGTTCAACTTTAAAAAGTCCTTTAGGATTTCTCTTTCCTGTTTACTTTTTCATGCTTCTCTAGATTCTTGTGTTTGAAAGTCAGATTTTCTTTTCAGGTCTGGTCTTTTCATCAAGAACATTTGAAAGTTCTCTATTTCATTCAATAACCACTTTTTCCCCTGAAGTATTGCACTCAGTTTTGCTGGGTAGGTGATTTTTTCTTTGTTTTAATCCCAGTTCCTTTGACTTCTGGAATATCATATTCTAAGCCCTTTGATCTCTTAATGTAGAAGCTGCCAGGTCCTGTGTTATCCTGATTGTATTTCCACAATACTTGAATTGTTTTTTTCTAGCTGCTTGCAATATTTTCTCCTTGACCTGGGAACTCTGGAATTTGGCCACAGTATTCCTAGGAGTTTCTCTTTTTGGATTCTTTCAGGAGGTGATTGGTGGATTCTTTCAATATTTATTTTACTCTCTAGCTCTAGAATATCAGGGTAGTTTTCCTTGATAATTTCATGAAAGATGATGTCTAGGCTCTTTTTTTGATCATGGCTTTCAGGTAGTCCCATATTTTTTAAATTGTTTCTCCTGGATCTATTTTCCAGGTCAGTTGTTTTTCCAGTGAGATATTTTACATTATCTTCCATTTTTTCATTCTTTTGGTTTTGTTTTGTGATTTCTTGGTTTCTCAGAAAGTCATTAGCCTCCATCTGTTCCATTCTAATTTTGAGAGAACTATTTTCTTCAGTGAGCTTTTGAACCTCCTTTTCCATTTGACTAATTCTGCTCTTTAAAGAATTCTTCTCCTCATTGTCTTTTTGAGCCTCTTTTGCCAATTGAGTTAGTCTATTTTTTAAGGTGTTAATTTCTTCAGCATTTTTTTGGGTTTCCTTTAGCAAGCTGTTGACTTGCTTTTCATGGTTTTCTTGCAGCACTCTCATTTCTCTTCCCAATTTTTCCTCTACCACCCTTACTTGTTTCTCAAAATCCTTTTTGAGCTCTTTGATGGTCTAAGACCATTGCATATTTATTTTGGATGTTTTACCTGCAGAAGCCTTGACTTTTAGGTCTTCCTCTGAAGACCTAAATTGTTCCTCCTCATCTGAAAGGATGGAAGGAAATACCTGTTCAGCAAGAAAGTAATCTTCTATTGTTTTATTCTTTTTCCCTTTTTTGGGCATTTTCCCAGCCAGTTCCTTGACTTTTGAGTTCTTTGTCAGGGCTGAGTTCAGGGATAAGATTCAGATCAGTGGCACAATTCCCCCAGGGGCTTTAGGTGGAGGTCTCCCAGGGCTGCCACTCAGGCCTGAGATTCAGATCAGCTGTTCAATTCCAATATGGCCAAGGTGGAGGGCTCCAAAAATGGAAGCTGCTGCTGCTAGGGGTCCAGACTAAGCTCCCCTCTCCTAGGTGAGGGGGCCCTCCCACTGACCTTTGAAGCTGTATGTGGGTTGAGCAATCCGGGAACTGGTGCTGCTGGTGGCTCCCTGAAGTCTGTTCAGGGTCCTGTCCCTGCCATATCAGGCTGTGCTCCATGCTTCTTGGGCTGTGCTGCTTGCACTCCATGCTTCCTAGGCTCTGCTGCGTGTGCTCTGGCTCACATGACTTTTCAAAGGCCATTTCAATGGATCACAAGTCATGAGAGGTCCTCCTACCTAGCTGGAAGGACTTTGAGTTTGGGCCTAATGTTGAGCTATCCCTCTGATGTCCAAGATAGGCCTATCCCTAGATTGGGTACAGAATAATGATTAAAAAGAAATTTTTTTTGGTCATAGCTACCCATCAGATTATTCTCTAAGTTGTAGTGGGGGTTTCCTTTTCCAAAACCTTAAACCTATTGCACTCTTAAGCCTATAGATTGTACCACACTAGACCTCTGCCCAAGCTCTATTTAAGGGCTGTTTTCTGGACCCTCCTGGCTTAAGAGTGATTATTAATAATAACTGTTGCTATTTCCCTCCCAGCCTGACTTAGTTATTTTTCTTTGCCTCATTAAAGGGGATATCTCCTGACTACTTCTTAAACAGGCCTATTCACTGAATGGGTATTACCTCACCTGAAGGGTATACCTGAATTGGTCTTGGCCTAAAGGGCCAAGGTCTCCCATTGCATCCTTGACTATCTCCAGTCATCCTGATGAATATCTGGTCACTGGATCCAGATGGCCCCAGAGGAGAGGTGAGACCTTGCACAGCCCTCCCACACTCAAAACAAAATCAAGCGCAAGTTATCTCATCATTTCTCTGATGACATGCTCTTCCTTGGCAATGAGGGATGAACACAAGTGGGGTTGTGTTCTGCATAGTGGAGAGAATTATCTACATTAATAAAACCACAGATCCTTGAACTGTATTTATATGTATGCTGCATGCATATCTGCTCTTCTTACCATGATGTCCGGTACTCAATATGTGCTTAATAAATGTATATTTTCCAGGTAGCAAGTACAAACCTAACTTCAATTAAATAAATTTTTTTTTAAACATGTTCAGGACATATCTCTGACTAGGCACTGAATAAGATGAAGCTAAATAAGTATCTGAATTTGCTGTCATGGAGATTTCACACAGGCATGGGTAGCTGTAGTGTGAAATGGAGTACATATCAAGCACATAATAATAATAATTCACATTTATTTTGCACTTGGAACTTTACACAACACTTCTTTCTCAACAACTGTGCAAGGTAGTCAGTGAGTGTGAGTGTGTGAGTGTGTGTGTGTGTGTATGTTTTTAGTCAGTGCAAATATGACCTCCATTTTATAGATGAGGAAACTAGGGCTCTGAGAGTTTACGAAATTTGCCACAGTCTTCTAGCCAGTAAGTGTCTGGGGCAAGATTTGCATGTAGCTCTAGAACTTTTTCCACTGGCCAAAAGATGTACAATGTGTTGTGAGAGCTCTTTGGTGGGAAAGATAATTTCTGATGGTTGATTCAGAGAGGATGTCCTGAAAGAGATAACACTTGAATTGTATTTTAGATATTTTGTTTGCGATAAGAGCTATGGTCTTGAAAAATTGAGTATAAATTTGACTTTTGTAAGTCAGTGGATTTTAGATGATAGGAGGTAACCATTTAAAAGAACTGTTAGTTGAAACGCTGCTGTAAAATAAAAGAATGACCACTTATCTTGAATAACTGCCTTATCTTACATTTGGTAAATCTGGATTTTTTTTCACGTAGTGTAATGAGTTTTTCTTTAAGTAGAAGGAAATCTATAGTCAGTCAGAGTCCCCAAAAGACACCCAGACTGTTTCAGTTGCAAAAGCTAAACTTCATGTGGCAAAGTTCAGTTTGAAAGCACTTGTCAATACAAGTGAACAGATCCTGCAACATTAATGACAATGTTCAGTTGTTCAGTTTGGTGAATATTTATGTCACCATGAGGTGCATGTTACACTAGTGAGGATAAAAATGGAAAAGAGAAAAAGTACTCTGCCCATGAGCCTTCTTGTGAGTTCTGATTGCCTCAAGGATAAAAGAAAGCATCTCCAGCCTGGCATTAAGGGGCCTCTACAGTGTGATTCTTTTCCAGCCTCACATCCAGCCAAAAGGAACTACTTCCTGTTTTTCACATGCAGCAGGACATCTTCCACCTGATTACATTTGCACAGGCCATCCCTGTATATAATTGAAATTTATTTCTTGTCCTCCTTGTGTGAATGTTTTTTCTTGCTTAAATTCTAAGCTTGAGTGTGACCTTCATGAAACCTTCCTTGATTTTTGTGCCCTTTGCCATCCCCCCTCCAGATAAAAATATTCTCTTCTATCTCAGATTTTCCTCGATTGCTCTCCTGGATTTCTTTAGTTTTTCCCACGTTGTCATGTACTGTAGATTTATTTATGTTTATGTCATATCATGCTCCACAACTTCTTAAGCGTAAGACCATATCATTATGAGGCAGCTTTTTATCTTTAAAACTCCAGCACTGAGATAAATGATATGGGTAAGTGAAACTGCAAATAATTGCTTGATGTAATTTCTACCCTAGAATTCTAACCCCCTTCCTGTATCTTTGTTTTACTGGATTTGCTAACAAGAAACAAAATTTACTGACTTTCTTTTCATTTTCCTCCTTTCCCTTTTGGTGGATGTGTAAATGAGCAATGAAATGAGATAGGGAACAGATTGGAAGGAGGAAGAAGGAAAAGGACTGAATAATTCGCACCCAAAATAATCATCCCCTGAGGTTCAGCACTGTTTATTTAAGAACATATCGGGTCGTGCATCAGGCAGCTAATGGAAGGAGGAAAAAAAAGAAAAAAACTGTTGAGACCAGGTTCAATCCTAGGGGCCTTAAATTACTAAGACCTTTGTTGAGTCCTTGTTAAGTTAGGGAAAGTTGTCCAAACCTAGAGGTGGTTTGAAGAAACATCCCAAATAAATGTGTTTTTAGGAGCAAATTGATGTGTCCCCAGTTAATGAAAGCAGACAGAAAGAGCCTTGAGACCATGTGCCATTTGGTCACTGGGCTGGTTTTCTGAACAGAGGAGGATGATTGATACTCTTATGAATAGGAAGTATCATGCACTTTGTAAATGAACAGTAAAGACTTGGAAGATCAGGTTAGATTTGCAAATCTTTGTTTGCAGTATTTTGGATAGTGAATTGAATAATTAATTTGGTTGCTAGCTTTTTAATTTTTTTGGGTGGTCTGCATGCTGAAAATATTCCCTTCAGAACATTTCTTTACTACTGGAGTTGGGCCGGGGGTGGGTCACTTTGGTTTTCATCACTGCCAATGCTGTGGACTGAGCCTTTTTCTACCTTCTCCCCCAACCTCCCACATCTATCATAAAGCCTGCTCAGACAGTAGGGGATTTGGGCTTATAGTTCAAGGACCTTAATGTTATGCCTTCAGGGAAAGCAGAAAGATAAAGAACCCAATTATTACATATTCAATTTCTGACTTGAGGGCAGAGAAAAGTGAAAAAAAATTCTATTTAATTTTAAACTCGATTGTTTGTCTCCTGCAGTTGGTCTTTTTGGGACTTTAAGAGTTCAATTGCTTCCATCAAATTTATGCTTCTCAGAAAAATTCCCAAAAACCTAAAGAATGTTCATCATTGTTACGTTTATAGAGTGACTATAATTATAATTTAATTAATTCACAAGCTGATTATCCAGTTTATGGATTTCCTAGATTTCTGCACTTTTATTATTTTTTTTATAAATTGTAAAATCCTTTAGTACTCTCACAATCATATCACCTTGAATACAGATTTCCTCTATATACATTTGAGCTATTGCTATTTTCTTCAGTGCCATTTTTATTTACTGCTATTAATCTGTAACACCTCAAGGACTGTGATGTTAGGATCTAAATGTTCTTGTTCCTCTATCCTTGATGGGGAAAATAGTTTGTTGTAATAATTTTTACAGATCTTTTCCATTTTTTCTCATAGTGCTCTTTCTGTTTTTACTCTTGATTAGACAGTTTGGAGATATCCTTGAAGTGATATGGAAAACATGGTTCCAGGAAAAGATGAGACAAAAGCTACACCTGTTGGAGCCTAGGGGAGACTGGTTTTGACATTGGAGAAAATTATTTTAGTCAGTGTTGAAATTATTTCTATTGTCTGTTTTCCATTTTTGACTTTTCAATAGCTTGTTTAAATAATTTAGGATTAAATCTTCTTAATTATAAACTGTATTTTTCCTCATTACTATTTTATTATAAAATTTGATCTTAACTCTGTCAGGTTGATGATCTCACTGTGCTTGGACAATTGTCATGAAGTTATCAAATTGTATGTTATTTTATTTTGAGGATCATATCAAATTCTTTGTAGGATTTCTCTACCACTTTGTCTTAGGCAAGATTGGTGCTTAATGCAACTATTTTCATGGTGGACTTTTTATACTGCTTCTTATTAGAACATCAATATATGATGACTAGATAGCCCAATTTCATGTAGCTTTTAGGTGTATGATAGAACACATTCCCATAAGTCCTTTCTTTGCTTCTCTTCAGAAGAAAATGGTGAGCCATCTTCTATTTGGCTACAGTTGCTTTCTTTTTTTCTGTGGATTGATGTGATTCATCCCCTCTGGCAATATGACTTCTTGATCATTCTGCAAAGAGATCATATTTATAATACCAACAGTCAAATTTAAATTTTTTGATGACGTAGAAATTGTATGACTCTTAGTATGCTCTGCCACCATCACTGCAGAAACACAGAGAACTAAGGGTCATAATTTTTTTTTTTTTTTTTCTGTTTCATGGGTTTCCATGACCAAAAAGTTCCATCAGTAAGTAGCTATCCTACGAGTGACATGCCTCTCCATGATTAGCTCAGCTGGACCTTGGAAAATAGCTTGTCTTGTTTTTGGGGTCATATTGGGAGTTTTTCTTGCATTAATAGAACCTGTGCTCCACTGGTCTTTAAGAACCCAGGATTCATCTCTGCATCTATAGGTATTTGGAATAGGACTTTGATGGAGTATCATGAGTTGGTTTTTTAAACTTTTCCGTTACAGTATAGTCAGATCACACCATGTATTTTTGAGATCCCAAGGCCATCATTTCAAAACTATATATTGCCAATAAACTGCATTTACTTATGAAAATAAAGAACCTTTTTGCCTTTCTGCTTAGCATTGAGCCAGAGATTTCCCAGATTTTTTTTAACTGAAAGTCATGCATGCAAAACTTGTACTGGATGCCTTAATTAAGCAATCATGAATGACAGTGCTGCTAAATAGATTTAGGTGACTTATAATCTTTAAGAATTGAACAAAATCACTGTTATGAGCTTTGATGTAAATGAGCCACAGGTTCACCTTCTCCTGTGCTTGCCCTTTTCAAATCTTTTACAGATGTCTGCTCTTCTTAAAATTATTAGTATGATTTTCTTACACCACTGCTTTTTCTTTTTCATTGGGAAGTTTAGAAACCAGGGAGCAGGATCACTTCTGTGGTGCAGTGTTGCTCTGTTGTATCCCTTGTGTATTCAGTTATAGAGGTTCTACTAAAGAGCTTGTTACGTTATGACTGTTGTCCTCTACTGGTTAGAGGAGGCCTCCACAACCTGAAGGCCACAAAGGCTGCTTACTGCCCACCAAAGGTTTTCAGGTGGTTTGCAAAAAATGGAGAGGAGAACTTCCTTTTGTATGTAGAGCAATTCTTTGATGTGATGCAGGGGCCTGAAACTTGTGCAGGCCTGGGGTTAGAGTAATTTCAGTGTTTTGCCCATTTGTACTTTCAGGCACATTTGAGTAGATGTAGCTGTGGGATACCCCCTGTCTTCTGGTCTTTGTCTCAAGACCGACTGTCTTCTCTCTACTCTCAGAGAATAGCCTCTTGCCTGCTCCCTCTGTCAACACTTCTAATCGCCCTCCACTCTTTCCCTTCCACTTCTTTTTGCCTTGTTCTCTCTTCTCATTCTTAGCTCTTATCGCTTCCTGTGGCTTTTACTTGTGCTTCCTGTCTTTCATGGGGAAAGGCTGGTTATTTGCAGGCACTGTCCACCAGTCTGAATTCTCTTTTCCCCATAATTCATGAACTGACCAGTCACAAAACAGTACAGTAATTTTCTGGTCTTGGACTCTTTCTGCTGTTTGCCTTGTTGCTAGTAGATCCAGTGGCTATTGATTTGTCATCAGTGAGATGGTGATGATGATGATGATGATTTACTGCCTCTTTGGAAATATTCTAGGTTGCTTAAGGAAGGAACCATGGTGGTATGGTTTTTTGTTTGTTCATTTTTTTAGTGACAATTGAGGTTTTATTCTGTTTCCTATAATCTACACCAGCCAAGGTGGTCCATCCTCTAGTTACACATCTGGTGGCTTCATTACTCATAAAATGTATCTTCTACCTATAAATTAACTAAATTTTCCCATTATTATATGCTGGTGATACTATTTAGTAGTGATTTCCCCATTCTGAATCACCATAGCAACGTCTCAACCTCATCCAATAAGATGTTTGCTTTAGCAGTAAGTTAGACGTGTTATATACAAAATCTTGATTGAAACTGATGCCGATATAGTGTCAGAAATTTCTGCGTTTTAATTGGATACTGAGATTCTTGTAGATTTTCTGCTAAATGTAGACAGCCTTTTCCTATTTTTTTAGTCATCTAGTACCATAGCCACTTAATTATTTTTTTCTTTTTGAGGGAGTCTTTGATTTCAATGGTAGAAGAAACTTTCAGTTGAGGATGCTTTCTACTAATGCTCATTAGAGACTGTTCTGGGACTTACAGAGAATTAAAGACTTTTTAGAGAATTATCTGGTGATTGAGAGGTTAAATGATTTGCCCAGAGTCACACAACTAGTACATATCAAAGACAGAGCTGAATTAAGGTCTTTATGACTCAGAATCTAGTTTCCTGTCCATCATGCTACCTGTATCTGTCATGGTGATCATGCTACTGATAATATGTGTTTTGTATGAAGCTTTGTACCTTTTTAAAAATGCTTTTATGTCATCTGTGCTATCTGATCTTCATGATAATCCTGACGTTATTGTTTTACAGTGAAGGGAAACTGAGGTACAGGGAATGTTTATAACTTGATTACATAGCTAGTTACTGATAGAAGCAGAACTAGGTCACAGATCTTCTGTTTTCTTATACTATTCTTTATTCTCTTAGTCCACAGATCATTTTTACTATCACAGGCTTGACATGTAAGTATCGTAAAAAATGGGAAATTAAGGAGTGAAGTAGGAGCAATACATTTGTTTCAGTTTTTGAATGATTGCATCTAACAAACATTTATTGGACATCCATTGAATGTAAGGCACCGAACAATGCACAGTGCAACACATAAAAATATAATACCTGATCCCTAACCTTAAGTAAGTTACAAATAACTAAGAAAAGATCAGACATGTAAACAGATAACTATAATACACGGCAGAAAGTAGTGAGTGACCAGTGAGAGAGGTCTGGGCTGTGGGCTTCATGAGGTGCATCAGTGTGAGTCCTCAGTCTGTACTGTGGTACCAGGATAGTTGGTTGTGATCTGAAGTGGTGACTTTGACTCAGCCTGGTCTGATTTTATAGTGGATGCAGCCATTCAGCTTTTGGCTGATGTAACTATTGTCTAATAATTGGAAAAGATTGGTTTATGCCAACATATTACTATATAGGCATCATGACCTCAAGGTAACCATCATGTATTCAGCAGACAAGTACCATCAAACCAGCTAAGTTGTCTTGACCAGCATGAACAGCACATATTTACCATAACTATGTAAGCAGGATGTCTGTGTATTTTCATAATCTTCCTGTGTAAGTTATGCTGACCGAGTAATTAGCATATACATATTCATACATATATATACAAATTCAAAATGGCATAAATTTTTAATAACTGAGGCCCAGAGCCTGGTTTTGAGTTCATATACACTTGAATTAATGCTTTGAACCTAGATGCCCTCAGAATTTTCCCCTGGCACTGGCTGCTGTTTAATATCAGTTAACTGTTGTATTTGTAGACCATGGTAGAGAAATGCTGACGTGACCTGCACTTGACTTTGATCGGAGTGAGGGAGGGCTGTGCAAGGTCACCAGCTTCACTGTCTCCTCCTGAGCCATCTGGTCCAGTGACCAGATATTCATCAGGATGACTGGAGATGGCCCGGGATGAGCAACTACTATATGCCTGGTACTGGACCTGGTGAAAGCTAGGGGAACAAAAAGAGGCGAAAGACAGGGATGTTACTCTCTAGCAGTAAATAAGTAGAAGGGATGACAGCAAATGTTCTCAACACCCTTGGTCCCCAAATCAAACCAGCTCCCAACCCCACCAGGATTGGCAGGTTCTAAGTTTATTGGAGTGTAAGCTCCTTGGAAGTAAGGATTGTTTCATCTTGAGAGTTGTATTCCAGTGCTGACATATAATTTCTTTTTGATTGATTGAAATTCAGTCTCACCATTGTTATCAGCCTGTTGCCTCCCCTAGTTGAGTGGAACATAGTAAATTAATTAATTGCCCCACAATGACCATGATTTCTGCTCCTTGCCACAGGAGTTTGCAAATAATATTTACAGATGGTATTTACAAAAAAGAATACTTCCGATGAGAGCAGCCACTGTTTCCAAGCTGATGGTCAACAGTATAAGACTTTATCCAGTTCCAAAGTCTGATGTCCTCAAGCACGGGGAAGGCAACACCTTACTGGTTGACCACCATGGCCAAAAGGAAACACCTGAGTTCAGCAGCTATTTCTTGCCCTTTTCTTTCCTTTTTTTCCCTTGGCTGCCTTTTCTTTCCTTTTTTTCCCTTGGCTTCCTCAAGTCTCCTTTTAAAACTCTTGCCTCTGAAGTATTTCTATACTATGTGTTCATGAACCTGTGCCCAAGATAGAAAGCTCATCTCTGGGCCTAAGTTTTATGGGAATGAGCAGACATCCAGAAAAGCTCTCCTTAGATATGTTTTCATGTAATGTATCTTACCAAAGTCATTGAATCATAGTTGCTTGGTTGTTGTTCTTCTTTCTCAAAGAGGATCAAATCATATGACATCATCATGATAAAGTGAAATTTCAGTTGTCCGACTGTGGCTGATCAACCAATACAAACTCGGAATGCTCTACCACAGGTTAGGCAAATATAGTCCCTGTGAATATTTGGGGTGGATACTCCAAATTTGTGCATCCTACATTTACTTGTACAGTCTCAATTCTGCTTTGCTCACGGAGCACAGCACCTTTTCTGATGTGGGCACCCCATGTGGAGCAGTCCTGTGCCAGTGTCTCCCATGTTGCATTAGTCAAATCCAAAGTTCTTGAGAGAGACCTTCAGAGTATCCTTGTATCGCTTCTTCTGACCACCATGTGATCGCCTGCCGCCACGTGAATTCTCCATAAAATAGTGTTTTTGGCAAGCATACTCTAGCTTTAGAGCTGTTTAATGTCCTTGGAAATCATGTAGTCAAGGGGGTGGGCAACCTGTGACCTTGAGGCCACATGTAATCATCTAGGTCCTTGGGTGTAGCCTTTTGACTGAGTCCAAGTTTTATGGAACAAATCCTTTTATTAAGGGGATTTGTTCTGTGAAGTTTGGATTCAGACAGACTGAGGCCACATGTGGCCTCAGGGCCACAAGTTTCCTACCTGTGATTTACTCTAACCCTTTCATTTTACAAATGAGAAAACTGAGCCCAAGAGAGGGTGATTTGCCTATTATCACACAGGTAGTGTGACTCAGAGTTAGGATTCAGACCTAATGTGAAAACTCAAGTAGAGGACCTACCTCTAAATCTGTCAATATTTCCACTTTACCTTTTTCTTTTGTGGCATAGAGATGCTCACATGGCTTTTTTTTTTTTTTTTTTTTTTTTAACACCAAACTGATTTCACCTTAGAAATGAAGGAAACAGAAATGTTTTGACCCTGGACCCAAAGCTCTGGGTTTTCACTAGGCCTCTCATCCCTGAGACTCGCAGGGTTTGCTGGAGGCAGAAGGCCAAGAAGGGGATAAAGGCATTCTTTTTTTTTAAATTTTAAGTGTTATTTATTAATAGTTTTCAACATTCATTTCCACAAAATTTTGACTTCCAGATTTTCTCCCCATCTCCTCCTTCACCCCCCATTCTGATTTATCCATTCCCTCAAGATGTCCCTTCTCTCACACCCTTTCCTTCCCTTATCCCCATCTTCTCTCTTGTCTTCTAGGACAAGATAGATTTCTATACCCCATTACCTGTATTTCTTATTTCCCAGCTACATGCAAAAACATTTCTTAACATTCATTCCTAATACTTTGAACTCCAGCTTCTCTCTCTCCCCACCCATCTTCACTGAGAAGGCAAGCAGTTCATTATAGGTTATATGTGTATAGTCTTGCAGATGACTTCCATAATAGTCATGTTGTGTAAGACTAACTATATTTCCCTCCATCCTATCTCGCCCCCCATTTATTCTGTTCTCCCTTTTGACCTTGTCCCTCCCCATAAGTGTTTGCTTCTAATTACTGTCTTCTCCCATTTGCCCTCCCTTTTATCATCCTTCTCACCCCACTTGTCTCCTTCTCTCCCCGTTACATTCCTGTAATATAAGATAGATAAGATAGATTTTCATACCAAATTGAGTTATTCCCTCTTTTAAACCAAATGTAAAGAGAGTAAGCTTCACTTTTTCCTCTCACCTCCTCCCTTTTCTCTGCCATTGAATAAGCTTATAAGTATTGTCTCTTTTATGAGAGATAATTTTCCCATTCCATTTCTCCCTTTTTCCTCCCAATATGTTCCTCTCTCACCCCTTAATTTTATTTTTTATGGATATCATCTCTTCTGATTCAACTCAATTTGTACTCTGTGTGTGTGTGTGTGTGTGTGTGTATGTGTGTGTGTGTGTATAACCCCTCCACCTACCCAAATACTGAGAAAAGTCTCAAGAGTTACAAATATTATCTTTCAATGTAGGAATGTAAACAGTTCAACTTTAAAAAGTCCTTTAGGATTTCTCTTTCCTGTTTACTTTTTCATGCTTCTCTAGATTCTTGTGTTTGAAAGTCAGATTTTCTTTTCAGGTCTGGTCTTTTCATCAAGAACATTTGAAAGTTCTCTATTTCATTCAATAACCACTTTTTCCCCTGAAGTATTGCACTCAGTTTTGCTGGGTAGGTGATTTTTCTTTGTTTTAATCCCAGTTCCCTTTGACTTCTGGAATATCATATTCTAAGCCCTTTGATCTCTTAATGTAGAAGCTGCCAGATCCTGTGTTATCCTGATTGTATTTCCACAATACTTGAATTGTTTTTTCTATGCTGCTTGCAATATTTTCTCCTTGACCTGGGAACTCTGGAATTTGGCCACAGTATTCCTAGGAGTTTCTCTTTTTGGATTCTTTCAGGAGGTGATTGGTGGATTCTTTCAATATTTATTTTACTCTCTAGCTCTAGAATATCAGGGTAGTTTTCCTTGATAATTTCATGAAAGATGATGTCTAGGCTCTTTTTTGGATCATGGCTTTCAGGTAGTCCCATATTTTTTAAATTGTTTCTCCTGGATCTATTTTCCAGGTCAGTTGTTTTTTCCAGTGAGATATTTTACATTATCTTCCATTTTTTCATCTTTTGGTTTTGTTTTGTGATTTCTTGGTTTCTCAGAAAGTCATTAGCCTCCATCTGTTCCATTCTAATTTTGAGAGAACTATTTTCTTCAGTGAGCTTTTGAACCTCCTTTTCCATTTGACTAATTCTGCTCTTTAAAGAATTCTTCTCCTCATTGGCTTTTTGGGCCTCTTTTGCCAATTGAGTTAGTCTATTTTTTAGGTGTTAATTTCTTCAGCATTTTTTTGGGTTTCCTTTAGCAAGCTGTTGACTTGCTTTTTCATGGTTTTCTTGCAGCACTCTCATTTCTCTTCCCAATTTTTCCTCTACCACCCTTACTTGTTTCTCAAAATCCTTTTTGAGCTCTTTGATTGGTCTAAGGACCATTGCATATTTATTTTGGATGTTTTACCTGCAGAAGCCTTGACTTTTAGGTCTTCCTCTGAAGACCTAAATTGTTCCTCCTCATCTGAAAGGATGGAAGGAAATACCTGCTCAGCAAGAAAGTAATCTATCTATTGTTTTATTCTTTTTCCCTTTTTTGGGCATTTTCCCAGCCAGTTCCTTGACTTTTGAGTCTTTGTCAGGGCTGAGTTCAGGGCTAAGATTCAGATCAGTGGCACAATTCCCCCAGGGGCTTTAGGTGGAGGTCTCCCAGGGCTGCCACTCAGGCCTGAGATTCAGATCAGCTGTTCAATTCCAATATGGGCAAGGTGGAGGGCTCCAAAAAATGGAAGCTGCTGCTGCTAGGGGTCCAGACTAAGCTCCCCTCTCCTAGGTGAGGGGGCCCTCCCACTGACCTTTGAAGCTGTATGTGGGTTGAGCAATCCGGGAACTGGTGCTGCTGGTGGCTCCCTGAAGTCTGTTTCAGGGTCCTGTCCCTGCCATATCCAGGCTGTGCTCCATGCTTCTTGGGCTGTGCTGCTTGCACTCCATGCTTCCTAGGCTCTGCTGCGTGTGCTCTGGCTCACATGACTTTTCAAAGGCCATTTCAATGGATCACAGTCATGAGAGGTCCTCCTACCTAGCTGGAAGGACTTTGAGTTTGGGCCTAATGTTGAGCTATCCCTCTGATGTCCAAGATAGGCCTATCCCTAGATTGGGTACAGAATAATGATTAAAAAGAAATTTTTTTTGGTCATAGCTACCCATCAGATTATTCTCTAAGTTGTAGTGGGGGTTTCCATTTCCAAAACCTTAAACCTATTGCACTCTTAAGCCTATAGATTGTACCACACTAGACCTCTGCCCAAGCTCTATTTAAGGGCTGTTTTCTGGACCCTCCTGGCTTAAGAGTGATTATTAATAATAACTGTTGCTATTTCCCTCCCAGCCTGACTTAGTTATTTTTCTTTGCCTCATTAAAAGGGATATCTCCTGACTACTTCTTAAACAGGCCTATTCACTTGAATGGGTATTACCTCACCTGAAGGGTATACCTGAATTGGTCTTGGCCTAAAGGGCCAAGGTCCTCCCATTGCATCCTTGACTATCTCCAGTCATCCTGATGAATATCTGGTCACTGGATCCAGATGGCCCCAGAGGAGAGGTGAGACCTTGCACAGCCCTCCCACACTCAAAACAAAATCAAGCGCAAGTTATCTCATCATTTCTCTGATGGACATGCTCTTCTTTGGCAATGAGGGATGAACACAAGTGGGGTTGTGTTCTGCATAGTGGAGAGAATTATCTACATTAATAAAACCACAGATCCTTGAACTGTATTTATATGTATGCTGCATGCATATCTGCTCTTCTTACCATGATGTCCGGTACTCAATATGTGCTTAATAAATGTATATTTTCCAGGTAGCAAGTACAAACCTAACTTCAATTAAATAAATTTTTTTTTAAACATGTTCAGGACATATCTCTGACTAGGCACTGAATAAGATGAAGCTAAATAAGTATCTGAATTTGCTGTCATGGAGATTTCACACAGGCATGGGTAGCTGTAGTGTGAAATGGAGTACATATCAAGCACATAATGATAATAATTCACATTTATTTTGCACTTGGACCTCCCTCTCACTTATACCTCATGGCTTCCTTGGTCTGTTTGAAGAGTCAGTTGAAATATTACTTTCTACAAGTGGCCTTTCTCCATCTCATCCTCCTCCCACTCCCCCAGTAGGGGATTAACTTCTATTTATAATGTATATATCTTGTGTGTAAATAGTTATCCACATAATGTTTCTCCTTTTAGAATGTAAGCTCCTTGTTGAGAGAAAGGACCATGTTTTTGCCTTTTTTGTATTCCCAGAACTATGTGAATAATATGCATTCAGAAATACCTATGGTTCCCTTCCTGTCACATACAGCACAGTGCTTCATAGATGCTTTATGATATGCTGCCTTAATTTTTTTTTGTGGAGTACCAAGCCAGAGTGTCTCATACCACTTGCAGATTTCTTTATTCTGAAAAGGTGGCATCCATGTAGATTGGGTGTTGGGCCACTGTTTTCTTCAGTTTTCCCTGTTCTCTGAATTTTAACTAAATTCTAGAGACAAGAAATATCAAATGTTGCATCTTCAGTATTACAACAGGGTTGAGAGTCCTATATGGTGTCATCTGTGTTTTTTTCTATAGTAATATTTCATGTCACAGTTGAGGCATTTGTTATATTAGCAGGTAGGGAAAATAATAAAGATGTCAGTAGACTATAATGCTGTTTCTTTACATCTGTCTTTTGGTAGGATTGTTTTGCTAGCTCTATTTTCACTGAAGGTACAAAGGTTGATAAAAAAAAATGTACTTGCGCTGCTACTGTAAGCAACAAATACATCTACAATGCCACTAAAAGCCTGGATTCCATTTTATAAAATTGCTGTAGCAGCATGAGGACATGGAATCCAGTCAGACTATTTCTTCTCTGATTAAATTTGGGGGTCCTGGATTCACCTGCACCTGTCCCATTTCATCAGCAATGCAGAACTGTTCAGAGTGCTAAAAAGTGAGTTCTCTGAAAAAGCCACAAAATTATTTGTGGCATCTCAAATACTCAAATTGATCTGTGATTTTAATTCCGGTGTTTCCTCTAAAAATGGAGGTTGAAACTCAGGCATACCTGCCCATCCTTTATAATTCTTATCAACGTCCTCACAAAATGTCCTTGTACTAGGAGTTCACCCAAAGTGCTGGAGATTTTCCTTGCTTTCTCCCATCACCAATGGAGCACTGATTATTCATGTTGAATTCCTCTCTCACTCTCACCATGTGTTTCCTTCCCTCCTCCCATCTTCTTTTTCTGTCATACAATTTTTTTGTTGACATCCTTTACTACTATTCTTAAAGGTTCTTTCTTAGTTGTATATTGCAACCTGCTCACCTCCAACCACGTGCCTTTCCATTGCCCTCTGTGTAATGCTCATTCTTTATTTCTTTGAAGGCAGTGGTATTCCAGGTCTCATTGCTATGTAGCAATATGGCAAAACTGGTAAAATCTTTGTATTGAAATAATGGACTTTTGCTCTTATAGGAAACTTGAGGTCAGTAAAGATGTTCTTTAGTTTCCTGAAAACAATCCAGTGCTCTCTCTTCTCCCATTTCCCTCCTCTCTCTCTTCCCCACCCCCTTTCTTTCCTTTTCTTCTCTGTGTCTATGTGTATTAAGTGTCCTAGATATGCTTAGTGTTGGACAAAGCTCTACAGGAGTCCTTCTAGAGTAGGGATTCTTAATGTTTCTTATTTCATAGACCCCTTGGAGCCTCTGGACCCTGTCTTAGAATTAAGTATTCAAATGCACAAAATAAAGTACGTTACAAAGAAAACCAGTTATATTTAAATACAGTGAATGGAATATTTGGAATAATTGGATTATCCATGTTCATGATTCCAAGTAAAGAACCCTTGATTTTGATACATCCTGAAATCTGGGCATTATAAAAATCTATTTGGTCTTTTTTCTATGTTGATATCAAACTCCTTTGAGTGATCACAGATCTCTTACAGGAGACTCCACAATGTCTTGTAGCTTGATGCAGTCAACATAGAATCATTCACCAAACAGAAGAATCTGAAGGACTTTACCATCCAAAGAGAATCTATCAGTGTGAACTCTGTGTTGAAGCTTCTCCATCACAGTGGTGATGACTCCTGACTGGAATCTATCCCCCTGTGTTCTGTGTCTTGCCTGATGCTTTTTATTGGTGAGTCACAGGCTTGCTTTCTGTTGTGAGATCTTCTATGGAGTAATTCTATGGGATTATCTTAACATATGGATGGGAGAGAACTTCTTATGAAAGAGACTGTAATGTGGCATCTTTTCCTACAGGGTTTAACGCTTTTTTTTGTAACCAACTAAGAATTACTACAGTGGGAGCCGATATAAATGTGCTCTGTTTTTGCATATTATTTGTGAAAGCTTGCTTATTCCTTATCAGTCATCTCATTGAGGGTGTTGTTAATTGATGTGCTTATTAATTCCATAATGATGTTTAGATGGAAGCATAGATACATAGGTCAGTAGTTTGCTCAGTCACCTTTTTTGAGGGTCAGTATAGTTAGTCCAAGATTTTTTTCTGCACTTTTATTATTTTTTTTATAAATTGTAAAATCCTTTAGTACTCTCACAATCATATCACCTTGAATACAGATTTCCTCTATATACATTTGAGCTATCTGCTATTTTCTTCAGTGCCATTTTTATTTACTGCTATTAATCTGTAACACCTCAAGGACTGTGATGTTAGGATCTAAATGTTCTTGTTCCTCTATCCTTGATGGGGAAAATAGTTTGTTGTAATAATTTTTACAGATCTTTTCCATTTTTTCTTCATGGTGCTCTTTCTGTTTTTTACTCTTGATTAGACAGTTTGGAGATATCCTTGAAGTGATATGGAAAACATGGTTCCAGGAAAAGATGAGACAAAAGCTCACCTGTTGGAGCTAGGGGAGACTGGTTTGACATTGGAGAAAATTATTTTAGTCAGTGTTGAAATTATTTCTATTGTCTGTTTTCCATTTTTGACTTTTCAATAGCTTGTTTAAATAATTTAGGATTAAATCTTCTTAATTATAAACTGTATTTTTCCTCATTACTATTTTATTATAAAATTTGATCTTAACTCTGTCAGGTTGATGATCTCACTGTGCTTGGACAATTGTCATGAAGTTATCAAATTGTATGTTATTTTATTTTGAGGATCATATCAAATTCTTTGTAGGATTTCTCTACCACTTTGTCTTAGGCAAGGTTGGTGCTTAATGCAACTATTTTCATGGTGGACTCTTTATACTGCTTCTTATTAGAACATCAATATATGATGACTAGATAGCCCAATTTCATGTAGCTTTTAGGTGTATGATAGAACACATTCCCTTAAGTCCTTTCTTTGCTTCTCTCAGAAGAAATGGTGAGCCATCTTCTATTTGGCTACAGTTGCTTTCTTTTTTTCTGTGGATTGATGTGATTCATCCCCTCTGGCAATATGACTTCTTGATCATTCTGCAAAGAGATCATATTTATAATACCAACAGTCAAATTTAAATTTTTTGATGACGTAGAAATTGTATGACTCTTAGTATGCTCTGCCACCATCACTGCAGAAACACAGAGAACTAAGGGTCATAATTTTTTTTTTTCTGTTTCATGGGTTTCCATGACCAAAAGTTCCATCAGTAAGTAGCTATCCTACGAGTGACATGCCTCTCCATGATTAGCTCAGCTGGACCTTGGAAAATAGCTTGTCTTGTTTTTGGGGTCATATTGTTTTGGGGTCATGAGTTTTTCTTGCATTAATAGAACCTGTGCTCCACTGGTCTTTAAGAACCCAGGATTCATCTCTGCATCTATAGGTATTTGGAATAGGACTTTGATGGAGTATCATGAGTTGGTTTTTTAAACTTTTCCGTTACAGTATAGTCAGATCACACCATGTATTTTTTGAGATCCCAAGGCCATCATTTCAAAACTATATATTGCCCAATAAACTGCATTTACTTATGAAAATAAAGAACCTTTTTGCCTTTCTGCTTAGCATTGAGCCAGAGATTTCCCAGATTTTTTTTAACTGAAAGTCATGCATGCAAAACTTGTTCTGGATGCCTTAATTAAGCAATCATGAATGACAGTGCTGCTAAATAGATTTAGGTGACTTATAATCTTTAAAGAATTTGAACAAATCACTGTTATGAGCTTTGATGTAAATGAGCCACAGGTTCACCTTCTCCTGTGCTTGCCCTTTTCAAATCTTTTACAGATGTCTGCTCTTTCTTAAAATATTAGTATGATTTTCTTACACCACTGCTTTTTCTTTTTCATTGGAAGTTTAGAAACCAGGGAGCAGGATCACTTCTGTGGTGCAGTTGTTGCTCTGTTGTATCCCTTGTGTATTCAGTTATAGAGGTTCTACTAAAGAGCTTGTTACGTTATGACTGTTGTCCTCTACTGGTTAGAGGAGGCCTCCACAACCTGAAGGCCACAAAGGCTGCTTACTGCCCACCAAAGGTTTTCAGGTGGTTTGCAAAAAATGGAGAGGGAGAACTTCCTTTGTAATGTAGAGCAAAATTCTTTGATGTGATGCAGGGGCCTGAAACTTGTGCAGGCCTGGGTTAGAGTAATTTCAGTGTTTTGCCCATTTGTACTTTCAGGCACATTTGAGGTAGATGTAGCTGTGGGATACCCCCTGTCTTCTGGTCTTTGTCTCAAGACCGACTGTCTTCTCTACTCTCAGAGAATGCCTCTTGCCTGCTCCCTCGTCAACACTTCTAATCGCCCTCACTCTTTCCCTTCCACTTCTTTTTGCCTTGTTCTCTCTTCTCATTCTTAGCTCTTATCGCTTCCTGTGGCTTTACTTGTGCTTCCTGTCTTTCATGGGGAAAGGCTGGTTATTTGCAGGCACTGTCCACCAGTCTGAATTCTCTTTTCCCCATAATTCATGAACTGACCAGTCACAAAACAGTACAGTAATTTTCTGGTCTTGGACTCTTCTCTGCTGTTTGCCTTGTTGCTAGTAGATCCAGTGGCTATTGATTTGTCATCAGTTGAGATGGTGATGATGATGATGATGATTTACTGCCTCTTTAGGAAATATTCTAGGTTGCTTAAGGAAGGAACCATGGTGGTATGGTTTTTTGTTTGTTCATTTTTTTAGTGACAATTGAGGTTTTATTCTGTTTCCTATAATCTACACCAGCCAAGGTGGTCCATCCTCTAGTTACACATCTGGTGGCTTCATTACTCATAAAATGTATCTTCTACCTATAATTAACTAAATTTTCCCATTATTATATGCTGGTGATACTATTTAGTAGTGATTTCCCCATTCTGAATCACCATAGCAACGTCTCAACCTCATCCAATAAGATGTTTGCTTTAGCAGTAAGTTAGACGTGTTATATACAAAATCTTGATTGAAACTGATGCCGATATAGTGTCAGAAATTTCTGCGTTTTAATTGGATACTGAGATTCTTGTAGATTTTCTGCTAAATGTAGACATGCCTTTCCTATTTTTTTAGTCATCTAGTACCATAATCACTTAATTATTTTTTTTCTTTTGAGGGAGTCTTTGATTTCAATGGTAGAAGAAACTTTCAGTTGAGGATGCTTTCTACTAATGCTCATTAGAGACTGTTCTGGGACTTACAGAGAATTAAAGACTTTTAGAGAATTATCTGGGTGATTGAGAGGTTAAATGATTTGCCCAGAGTCACACAACTAGTACATATCAAAGACAGAAGCTGAATTAAGGTCTTTATGACTCAGAATCTAGTTTCCTGTCCATCATGCTACCCTGTATCTGTCATGGTGATCATGCTACTGATAATATGTGTTTGTATGAAGCTTTGTACCTTTTAAAATGCTTTTATGTCATCTGTGCTATCTGATCTTCATGATAATCCTGACGTTATTGTTTTACAGTGAAGGGAAACTGAGGTACAGGGAATGTTTATAACTTGATTACATAGCTAGTTACTGATAGAAGCAGAACTAGGTCACAGATCTTCTGTTTTCTTATACTATTCTTTATTCTCCTAGTCCACAGATCATTTTTACTATCACAGGCTTGACACGTAAGTATCGTAAAAAATGGGAAATTAAGGAGTGAAGTAGGAGCAATACATTTGTTTCAGTTTTTGAACGATTGCATCTAACAAACATTTATTGGACATCCATTGAATGTAAGGCACCGAACAATGCACAGTGCAACACATAAAAAAATATAATACCTGATCCCTAACCTTAAGTAAGTTACAAATAAACTAAGAAAGATCAGACATGTAAACAGATAACTATAATACACGGCAGAAAGTAGTGAGTGACCAGTGAGAGAGGTCTGGGCTGTGGGCTTCATGAGGTGCATCAGGTGTGAGTCCTCAGTCTGTACTGTGGTACCAGGATAGTTGGTTGTGATCTGAAGTGGTGACTTTGACTCAGCCTGGTCTGATTTTATAGTGGATGCAGCCATTCAGCTTTTGGCTGATGTAACTATTGTCTAATAATTGGAAAAGATTGGTTTATGCCAACATATTACTATATTGGCATCATGACCTCAAGGTAACCATCATGTATTCAGCAGACAAGTACCATCAAACCAGCTAAGTTGTCTTGACCAGCATGAACAGCACATATTTACCATAACTATGCAAGCAGGATGTCTGTGTATTTTCATAATCTTCCTGTGTAAGTTATGCTGACCGAGTAATTAGCATATACATATTCATACATATATTTACAAATTCAAAATGGCATAAATTTTTAATAACTGAGGCCCAGAGCCTGGTTTTGAGTTCATATACACTTGAATTAATGCTTTGAACCTAGATGCCCTCAGAATTTTCCCCTGGCACTGGCTGCTGTTTAATATCAGTTAACTGTTGTTGTATTTGTAGACCATGGTAGAGAAATGCTGACGTGACCTGCACTTGACTTTGATTGGAGTGAGGGAGGGCTGTGCAAGGTCACCAGCTTCACTGTCTCCTCCTGAGCCATCTGGTCCAGTGACCAGATATTCATCAGGATGACTGGAGATGGCCCAGGATGAGCAACTACTGTATGCCTGGTACTGGACCTGGCGAAAGCTAGGGGAACAAAAAGAGGCGAAAGACAGGGATGTTACTCTCTAGCAGTAAATAAGTAGAAGGGATGACAGCAAATGTTCTCAACACCCTTGGTCCCCAAATCAAACCAGCTCCCAACCCCACCAGGATTGGCAGGTTCTAAGTTATTGGAGTGTAAGCTCCTTGGAAGTAAGGATTGTTTCATCTTGATAGTTGTATTCCCAGTGCCTGACATATAATTTCTTTTTGATTGATTGAAATTCAGTCTCACCATTGTTATCAGCCTGTTGCCTCCCCTAGTTGAGTGGAACATAGTAAATTAATTAATTGCCCCACAATGACCATGATTTCTGCTCCTTGCCACAGGAGTTTGCAAATAATATTTACAGATGGTATTTACAAAAAAGAATACTTCCGAAGAGAGCAGACACTGTTTCCAAGCTGATGGTCAACAGTATAAGACTTTATCCAGTTCCAAAGTCTGATGTCCTCAAGCACAGGGAAGGCAACACCTTACTGGTTGACCACCATGGCCAAAAGGAAACACCTGAGTTCAGCAGCTATTTCCTGCCCTTTTCTTTCCTTTTTTTCCCTTGGCTGCCTTTTCTTTCCTTTTTTTCCCTTGGCTTCCTCAAGTCTCCTTTTAAAACTCTTGCCTCTGAAGTATTTCTATACTATGTGTTCATGAACCTGTGCCCAAGATAGAAAGCTCATCTCTGGGCCTAAGTTTTATGGGAATGAGCAGACATCCAGAAAAGCTCTCCTTAGATATGTTTTCATGTAATGTATCTTACCAAAGTCATTGAATCATAGTTGCTTGGTTGTTGTTCTTCTTTCTCAAAGAGGATCAAATCATATGACATCATCATGATAAAGTGAAATTTCAGTTGTCCGACTGTGGCTGATCAGACCAATACAAACTCGGAATGCTCTACCACAGGTTAGGCAAATATAGTCCCTGTGAATATTTGGGGTGGATACTCCAAATTTGTGCATCCTACATTTACTTGTACAGTCTCAATTCTGCTTTGCTCACGGAGCACAGCACCTTTTCTGATGTGGGCACCCCATGTGGAGCAGTCCTGTGCCAGTGTCTCCCATGTTGCATAGTCAAATCCAAAGTTCTTGAGAGAGACCTTCAGAGTATCCTTGTATCGCTTCTTCTGACCACCATGTGATCGCCTGCCCCACGTGAATTCTCCATAAAATAGTGTTTTTGGCAAGCATACTCTAGCTTTAGAGCTGTTTAATGTCCTTGGAAATCATGTAGTCAAGGGGTGGGCAACCTGTGACCTTGAGGCCACATGTAATCATCTAGGTCCTTGGGTGTAGCCTTTTGACTGAGTCCAAGTTTTATGGAACAAATCCTTTTATTAAGGGGATTTGTTCTGTGAAGTTTGGATTCAGACAGAGGGCTGCACTTGAGGACCTAGAAGGCCACATGTGGCCTCAGGGCCACAGGTTTCCTACCTGTGATTTACTCTAACCCTTTCATTTTACAAATGAGAAAACTGAGCCCAAGAGAGGGTGATTTGCCTATTATCACACAGGTAGTGTGACTCAGAGTTAGGATTCAGACTAATGTGAAAACTCAAGTAGAGGACCTACCTCTAAATCTGTCAATATTTCCACTTTACCTTTTTCTTTTTGTGGCATAGAGATGCTCACATGGCTTTTTTTTTTTTTTAACACCAAACTGATTTCACTTAGAAATGCAGAAACAGAAATGTTTGACCCTGGACCCAAGCTCTGGGTTTTCACTAGGCCTCTCATCCCTGAGACTCGGAGGGTTTGCTGGAGGCAGAAGGCCAAGAAGGGGAAAAGGCATTCTTTTTTTTTTTTAAATTTTAAGTGTTTATTTATTAATAGTTTTCAACATTCATTTCCACAAAATTTTGACTTCCAGATTTTCTCCCCATCTCCTCCTTCACCCCCCATTCTGATTATCCATTCCCTCAAGATGTCCCTTCTCTCACACCCTTTCCTTCCCTTATCCCCATCTTCTCTCTTGTCTTCTAGGACAAGATAGATTTCTATACCCCATTACCTGTATTTCTTATTTCCCAGCTATATGCAAAAACATTTCTTAACATTCATTCCTAATACTTTGAACTCCAGCTTCTCTCTCTCCCCACCCATCTTCACTGAGAAGGCAAGCAGTTCATTATAGGTTATATGTGTATAGTCTTGCAGATGACTTCCATAATAGTCATGTTGTGTAAGACTAACTATATTTCCCTCCATCCTATCTTGCCCCCCATTTATTCTGTTCTCTCTTTTGACCTTGTCCCTCCCCATAAGTGTTTGCTTCTAATTACTGTCTTCTCCCATTTGCCCTCCCTTTTATCATCCTTCTCACCCCACTTGTCTCCTTCTCCCCTATGTTCCTGTAATATAAGATAGATAAGATAGATTTTCATACCAAATTGAGTTATTCCCTCTTTAAACCAAATGTAAAGAGAGTAAGCTTCACTTTTTTCCTCTCACCTCCTCCCTTTTCTCCGCCATTGAATAAGCTTATAAGTATTGCCTCTTTTATGAGAGATAATTTTCCCCATTCCATTTCTCCCTTTTTCCTCCCAATATGTTCCTCTCTCACCCCTTAATTTTATTTTTTATGGATATCATCTCTTCTGATTCAACTCAATTTGTACTCTGTGTGTGTGTGTGTGTGTGTGTATGTGTGTGTGTGTATAACCCCTCCACCTACCCAAATACTGAGAAAAGTCTCAAGAGTTACAAATATTATCTTTCAATGTAGGAATGTAAACAGTTCAACTTTAAAAAGTCCTTTAGGATTTCTCTTTCCTGTTTACTTTTTCATGCTTCTCTAGATTCTTGTGTTTGAAAGTCAGATTTTCTTTTCAGGTCTGGTCTTTTCATCAAGAACATTTGAAAGTTCTCTATTTCATTCAATAACCACTTTTTCCCCTGAAGTATTGCACTCAGTTTTGCTGGGTAGGTGATTTTTTCTTTGTTTTAATCCCAGTTCCTTTGACTTCTGGAATATCATATTCTAAGCCCTTTGATCTCTTAATGTAGAAGCTGCCAGGTCCTGTGTTATCCTGATTGTATTTCCACAATACTTGAATTGTTTTTTTCTAGCTGCTTGCAATATTTTCTCCTTGACCTGGGAACTCTGGAATTTGGCCACAGTATTCCTAGGAGTTTCTCTTTTTGGATTCTTTCAGGAGGTGATTGGTGGATTCTTTCAATATTTATTTTACTCTCTAGCTCTAGAATATCAGGGTAGTTTTCCTTGATAATTTCATGAAAGATGATGTCTAGGCTCTTTTTTTGATCATGGCTTTCAGGTAGTCCCATATTTTTTAAATTGTTTCTCCTGGATCTATTTTCCAGGTCAGTTGTTTTTCCAGTGAGATATTTTACATTATCTTCCATTTTTTCATTCTTTTGGTTTTGTTTTGTGATTTCTTGGTTTCTCAGAAAGTCATTAGCCTCCATCTGTTCCATTCTAATTTTGAGAGAACTATTTTCTTCAGTGAGCTTTTGAACCTCCTTTTCCATTTGACTAATTCTGCTCTTTAAAGAATTCTTCTCCTCATTGTCTTTTTGAGCCTCTTTTGCCAATTGAGTTAGTCTATTTTTTAAGGTGTTAATTTCTTCAGCATTTTTTTGGGTTTCCTTTAGCAAGCTGTTGACTTGCTTTTCATGGTTTTCTTGCAGCACTCTCATTTCTCTTCCCAATTTTTCCTCTACCACCCTTACTTGTTTCTCAAAATCCTTTTTGAGCTCTTTGATGGTCTAAGACCATTGCATATTTATTTTGGATGTTTTACCTGCAGAAGCCTTGACTTTTAGGTCTTCCTCTGAAGACCTAAATTGTTCCTCCTCATCTGAAAGGATGGAAGGAAATACCTGTTCAGCAAGAAAGTAATCTTCTATTGTTTTATTCTTTTTCCCTTTTTTGGGCATTTTCCCAGCCAGTTCCTTGACTTTTGAGTTCTTTGTCAGGGCTGAGTTCAGGGATAAGATTCAGATCAGTGGCACAATTCCCCCAGGGGCTTTAGGTGGAGGTCTCCCAGGGCTGCCACTCAGGCCTGAGATTCAGATCAGCTGTTCAATTCCAATATGGCCAAGGTGGAGGGCTCCAAAAATGGAAGCTGCTGCTGCTAGGGGTCCAGACTAAGCTCCCCTCTCCTAGGTGAGGGGGCCCTCCCACTGACCTTTGAAGCTGTATGTGGGTTGAGCAATCCGGGAACTGGTGCTGCTGGTGGCTCCCTGAAGTCTGTTCAGGGTCCTGTCCCTGCCATATCAGGCTGTGCTCCATGCTTCTTGGGCTGTGCTGCTTGCACTCCGTGCTTCCTAGGCTCTGCTGCGTGTGCTCTGGCTCACATGACTTTTCAAAGGCCATTTCAATGGATCACAAGTCATGAGAGGTCCTCCTACCTAGCTGGAAGGACTTTGAGTTTGGGCCTAATGTTGAGCTATCCCTCTGATGTCCAAGATAGGCCTATCCCTAGATTGGGTACAGAATAATGATTAAAAAGAAATTTTTTTTGGTCATAGCTACCCATCAGATTATTCTCTAAGTTGTAGTGGGGGTTTCCTTTTCCAAAACCTTAAACCTATTGCACTCTTAAGCCTATAGATTGTACCACACTAGACCTCTGCCCAAGCTCTATTTAAGGGCTGTTTTCTGGACCCTCCTGGCTTAAGAGTGATTATTAATAATAACTGTTGCTATTTCCCTCCCAGCCTGACTTAGTTATTTTTCTTTGCCTCATTAAAGGGGATATCTCCTGACTACTTCTTAAACAGGCCTATTCACTGAATGGGTATTACCTCACCTGAAGGGTATACCTGAATTGGTCTTGGCCTAAAGGGCCAAGGTCTCCCATTGCATCCTTGACTATCTCCAGTCATCCTGATGAATATCTGGTCACTGGATCCAGATGGCCCCAGAGGAGAGGTGAGACCTTGCACAGCCCTCCCACACTCAAAACAAAATCAAGCGCAAGTTATCTCATCATTTCTCTGATGACATGCTCTTCCTTGGCAATGAGGGATGAACACAAGTGGGGTTGTGTTCTGCATAGTGGAGAGAATTATCTACATTAATAAAACCACAGATCCTTGAACTGTATTTATATGTATGCTGCATGCATATCTGCTCTTCTTACCATGATGTCCGGTACTCAATATGTGCTTAATAAATGTATATTTTCCAGGTAGCAAGTACAAACCTAACTTCAATTAAATAAATTTTTTTTTAAACATGTTCAGGACATATCTCTGACTAGGCACTGAATAAGATGAAGCTAAATAAGTATCTGAATTTGCTGTCATGGAGATTTCACACAGGCATGGGTAGCTGTAGTGTGAAATGGAGTACATATCAAGCACATAATAATAATAATTCACATTTATTTTGCACTTGGAACTTTACACAACACTTCTTTCTCAACAACTGTGCAAGGTAGTCAGTGAGTGTGAGTGTGTGAGTGTGTGTGTGTGTGTATGTTTTTAGTCAGTGCAAATATGACCTCCATTTTATAGATGAGGAAACTAGGGCTCTGAGAGTTTACGAAATTTGCCACAGTCTTCTAGCCAGTAAGTGTCTGGGGCAAGATTTGCATGTAGCTCTAGAACTTTTTCCACTGGCCAAAAGATGTACAATGTGTTGTGAGAGCTCTTTGGTGGGAAAGATAATTTCTGATGGTTGATTCAGAGAGGATGTCCTGAAAGAGATAACACTTGAATTGTATTTTAGATATTTTGTTTGCGATAAGAGCTATGGTCTTGAAAAATTGAGTATAAATTTGACTTTTGTAAGTCAGTGGATTTTAGATGATAGGAGGTAACCATTTAAAAGAACTGTTAGTTGAAACGCTGCTGTAAAATAAAAGAATGACCACTTATCTTGAATAACTGCCTTATCTTACATTTGGTAAATCTGGATTTTTTTTCACGTAGTGTAATGAGTTTTTCTTTAAGTAGAAGGAAATCTATAGTCAGTCAGAGTCCCCAAAAGACACCCAGACTGTTTCAGTTGCAAAAGCTAAACTTCATGTGGCAAAGTTCAGTTTGAAAGCACTTGTCAATACAAGTGAACAGATCCTGCAACATTAATGACAATGTTCAGTTGTTCAGTTTGGTGAATATTTATGTCACCATGAGGTGCATGTTACACTAGTGAGGATAAAAATGGAAAAGAGAAAAAGTACTCTGCCCATGAGCCTTCTTGTGAGTTCTGATTGCCTCAAGGATAAAAGAAAGCATCTCCAGCCTGGCATTAAGGGGCCTCTACAGTGTGATTCTTTTCCAGCCTCACATCCAGCCAAAAGGAACTACTTCCTGTTTTTCACATGCAGCAGGACATCTTCCACCTGATTACATTTGCACAGGCCATCCCTGTATATAATTGAAATTTATTTCTTGTCCTCCTTGTGTGAATGTTTTTCTTGCTTAAATTCTAAGCTTGAGTGTGACCTTCATGAAACCTTCCTTGATTTTTGTGCCCTTTGCCATCCCCCCTCCAGATAAAAATATTCTCTTCTATCTCAGATTTTCCTCGATTGCTCTCCTGGATTTCTTTAGTTTTCCCACGTTGTCATGTACTGTAGATTTATTTATGTTTATGTCATATCATGCTCCACAACTTCTTAAGCGTAAGACCATATCATTATGAGGCAGCTTTTTATCTTTAAAACTCCAGCACTGAGATAAATGATATGGGTAAGTGAAACTGCAAATAATTGCTTGATGTAATTTCTACCCTAGAATTCTAACCCCCTTCCTGTATCTTTGTTTTACTGGATTTGCTAACAAGAAACAAAATTTACTGACTTTCTTTTCATTTTCTCCTTTCCCTTTTGGTGGATGTGTAAATGAGCAATGAAATGAGATAGGGAACAGATTGGAAGGAGGAAGAAGGAAAAGGACTGAATAATTCGCACCCAAAATAATCATCCCCTGAGGTTCAGCACTGTTTATTTAAGAACATATCGGGTCGTGCATCAGGCAGCTAATGGAAGGAGGAAAAAAAAGAAAAAAACTGTTGAGACCAGGTTCAATCCTAGGGGCCTTAAATTACTAAGACCTTTGTTGAGTCCTTGTTAAGTTAGGGAAAGTTGTCCAAACCTAGAGGTGGTTTGAAGAAACATCCCAAATAAATGTGTTTTAGGAGCAAATTGATGTGTCCCCAGTTAATGAAAGCAGACAGAAAGAGCCTTGAGACCATGTGCCATTTGGTCACTGGGCTGGTTTTCTGAACAGAGGAGGATGATTGATACTCTTATGAATAGGAAGTATCATGCACTTTGTAAATGAACAGTAAAGACTTGGAAGATCAGGTTAGATTTGCAAATCTTTGTTTGCAGTATTTTGGATAGTGAATTGAATAATTAATTTGGTTGCTAGCTTTTTAATTTTTTTGGGTGGTCTGCATGCTGAAAATATTCCCTTCAGAACATTTCTTTACTACTGGAGTTGGGCCGGGGGTGGGTCACTTTGGTTTTCATCACTGCCAATGCTGTGGACTGAGCCTTTTTCTACCTTCTCCCCCAACCTCCCACATCTATCATAAAGCCTGCTCAGACAGTAGGGGATTTGGGCTTATAGTTCAAGGACCTTAATGTTATGCCTTCAGGGAAAGCAGAAAGATAAAGAACCCAATTATTACATATTCAATTTCTGACTTGAGGGCAGAGAAAAGTGAAAAAAAATTCTATTTAATTTTAAACTCGATTGTTTGTCTCCTGCAGTTGGTCTTTTTGGGACTTTAAGAGTTCAATTGCTTCCATCAAATTTATGCTTCTCAGAAAAATTCCCAAAACCTAAAGAATGTTCATCATTGTTACGTTTATAGAGTGACTATAATTATAATTTAATTATTCACAAGCTGATTATCCAGTTTATGGATTTCCTAGGCCCTTGAATCATTATCTTCCCCCTGCTTTCTCTCTGTAACTCTACCAGAAGCTCCATGTGAGCCGGTCAGGTGAATGAATAGCAGCCCAGGATCATAGGTGTTGGCTTTCATGTATGTAGCACTTAAAAGATTTACAAAGTGTTTCCCTCACGATAACTGTGTGAAGTTAAGTACTGAATTATTATCTCCAGTTTACAGATAAAGGAATTGAGCCTGAAATTTAAGAACTTTGCTCTGGGTTATGCAACTTGTATGCATCAGTCTGGACTGGTCCTCTTGACCTGTTCACTGCACTGCCCTTGACCTGTACATTTTGGAATTGGAGAGGCCTCCAAGAAGTGTTCCTTATTGTTTAGGAGTGGAAGCGGCCTCTCTGGTGATCCAACAGAACTTCTTCTAATGATGAGGAAACTCCATTCAGCGGATGAGGAAACCAGCCAAAAGGGTTGTATGGTATGCCTGTGAGCATATAACATCTATTCATCCCTATCTAAAAAACTCACCTGAATTCCCCAGATACACAGTAAAATATATACATTGTCCTTTGAGTTAAAAACAGAGTCACTCACTGTTTCTTCTCTCATTAAACTTCAGCTCAAACTTCACTCCTTTCCCTTTCTGCAAGCATTCTCCTTTCAAATTCTCTTCTTTTTCAAATAGGAACACTTTCCTTTCAGTAGGTTCATCATATTATGTTGATTACATCTTTCCTCTTATTTCTAGCATTGTAAACTGAATTTACCTAGCTTCTTCCTCACCTAGTCATCACTGAGTGAGTGTGGGTACAAGCCAGGCATCACTCCAAAACAGAGATTCTTAACCTGGGGTCTGTGAATTTGAATTTTAAAATTTTGATCATTGTCTTTCCATATAATTGGTTTCCTTTGCAGTCTTATATGTTATATTTTATGCATTTCAAAACATTATACTGAGAAGGGGTCTGTAGGTTTTACCCTACTGCCAAAGGGGTCTTTGACACAAAAAATGTTGAGTCTCTTCTTTAAAGCCATTCACTGATGCCTTGTTGCATCTATAACTTCTCTCTGATAATTTGAACTGGGACCAGCACTAGCCCACAGGCACAGGGGCAGACATGGGCATGGGGGAAGGGAATAGGACAGTGATATATTCTGGACTCAATCCAGTCCTGAAAGCATAGATCTCTCTCTCTCTCTCTCTCTCTCTCTCTCTCTCTCTCTCTCTCTCTCTCTCTCTCTCTCTCTCTCTCTCTCTCTCCCCCCCCCCCTCTCTCTCCCTCTCTCTCCCTCTCCAAAGAAGTTGCTTCTAGTAACCACAACTGTCACTGCTTCTAGCTAGCAGGGTGGTGCGGAATCAGAGGGAGGCAGGTGAGGAGGATTCCAGTGAAGTATTTGCAAAATTGAAGGGGTATACTGAACCTTAGATATCTTCTGGTAATACATAATCTTTTTATGGGAAGGAGGAAGGCTACCGAATACCAGCCCTACTCCCAGGCTGTCAGCCAGCACTCATAGGGAGTAAATGAACTATTTTAGAAAAACCACAGCAATGCTGGTTGCTCCATAGAGTGTCTGCAGTTTTCCTAGGCCTGTATTGCTGATGCCAAAGAAAATATCCATTCATACCCCACTGAGGACAAGATAAATGTCCACCTGTCTCCCCTCTTCTTACTAGATTGATAAATTCTGTACTGAAATAAGAGTTGGAAAACTCAGGCAGGGGTAGAGAAGCTGGACAAGACTGCAGGACCAGGCTCCTGCTGTCTTGGCACTCAGCTGATGCCACTGTCTCCAAGACATGAGGAAAATATTACCTCCCCTTGCTCCTCCACTTGGCTCCTCCTTACCTTGACCCTTTGGTGTCTAGTAGAGACAGAAGGATTCAATGCACCTTAAAAAGAACATTCATTATACATCTGTTGATGAAAAGACAAATATACACAAAATCAAACAGCCTCTGCTATAAAGAAAAGCTTACCTTCTAATGACTCTAAAATTCTAAATTACTGAGATGTCTACACTGCTCTCCAGGCCCTTTTTTAAGTTTTTGGGTCTTTTACTGTCATCTTTTAAAAATTGTTTTATTTGTTTTTAGTTTTCTACAGTCACCTCCATATATCTTAGATTTTTTTCCCTCCCTCCCCACTCCCTCCCTGAGATGACATGCAATCTTATAGAGATTCTACATATACATTCCTATTAAATACATTTACAACTTAGTCATGTTGCACAGAAGAATTAAAATGAATGGGAGAAACCATAAAACAAAACAAAACATAACACAAGGGAAAATGGTCTGCTTCATTCTGCATTTCAGTTCCGTAGTTCTTTCTCTGAACGTGGAAGGCATTTTGCCTCGAGTCCATTGGGAATTTTTTAGGTCCTTGCATTGCTGTGAAGCACTGTCTACCAGAATAATTCTTTGTATGCTATGGTTATTGCTGTGTACAAAGTTCTCCTCATTCTGCTCCTTTCACCCAGCATCAGTTCATATGTCTTTCCAAGCCTCTCTCAAGTCTTCCTGTTCATCATTTCTTATAGAACAATAGTATTTCATTACATTCATACACCACAACTTGTTCAGCCATTCCCCAGTTGATGGACATCCCCTTGATTTCAAGTTTTTGGCCACCACACAGAGAGCTGCTATAAATATTTTTGTACATGTGGGATCCTTTCCCATTTTTATGATCTCTTTGGGTTACAGTCTCCAGTCCTGTCCTTGAAGCTTCCTCATGTGTTGCCTCTGAGGACTGTCTCTAGCTCATTGTCTTACCAGGTAAAGGGAGGAGGAGAGCAGTGTATGCTGGACTCAAAGCCAGTCAGTGGTCAGTTAGTGAATTGCAGAGGTTCAACAAATGGAGTTGCCCCCACTCTAAAGAAATTTATAATCTGTGAGCTCTAAAATACTCTGATGGTCTTACTGGGATGTGTACGCTTTTCTCTAGTCTTAGACTTTAAATTCCCTCATACATTGGATCCAGGTTGGGGTACGTGTGGGTAGTATGTAACACTATCTTTTTGTTGAGAAAAAGGGATCTCCCTATTGCCTCTGGAAGCTTAAGTATCAGAAAAGACCATAGTCTAAGCTGCCCAGTGTCTTCACTATGTCAGTATATACCCCTTTGGAAGACTGAAAATGGCACAAATTATCTGAAATGCAGATAGAGATATTTCTTCTGATAATGAAGAAAGGGGTCGCTAGCTAATTTTTGGGGATAGGCTCCCAGGATAATAGGATTCAGAGCTGAATCTTAGCCCAACAATATGATTTTGTCAGTGCCTAGAGAGAAGTAACTTGTACATGTTCATATGAGTAACAAATGATACTGTCAGAATTCACATTGGGATTTTCTGACTCCATATCCAATGCTCAGTTCACTAATTTCTTTCCTATCATTGACTCCCTATTGATTTTTTTAAGACTGCGTTTCAGTACTTTGTGCAGGCTGGAGCTAAAGGGGCTAGTCATGGGCCTGGTCTCTCCTTTGGTCAGCACAGGAGATTTGATCTGCTCTGTTTTCCCTTGTTTCTTGGAGCTCACCATATTAATGCTGCATTTAGTTTGGCAAACCAGTTGACTTAGCCCACTTAGCTCAGAACTCCAGAGCTCAAGAGATTCACCGTCCTGAGATTCCCTGACAGCAGGAATTATTATAGGCATACACAAACCAGCCTGACTTCCTGATGGATTTTCTCTGGCTTCAAAAGCTTGACATTTTCTGGAAGAGTTGAGTTGTTCCACTCTGAAGGCAGCTCTGGCAGCAACCTCGCTGTCTCTGTGAACAGTCTCTGCAAATTAACCTTAATGTTCAGTTTCTCCCTGCTTTTCTGATGAAGGAAAATGTCCACTATAACTGAACAAATCTGTTGTCACGAACCTAAGTAGGTCAGAAAAGGTTGTTATTCACTGAGGGGGCTAGGTTTCTGAATACTAGACCCTTGCTTCTTAGTGACTTTTTTTCTTAGGTCAGAAGTCTCTGTACTCAAGGAACCCTATGTATTGTTTAGGCCAGTTCTCTCATTTTATGGTTTAGGAGGTTGAGGTGAGGAGGAAGAGAAAGAAAGAGACTGAGGAAAACATCAGGAGTGTAGATGTTATAGCTCCGTTTCTCCTCTCCCTCTGTCCCCAGTGATTCAGGGTGTTTTTACTTGTTTTACCTGCTGTTGGACAGTCTGGACAGTCTTTATTGTACCTCAGTTGGTAGAGATAGATAGGGACAGCTCGGTGGCGCAGTGAAGAGCACTGGCCCTGGAGTCAGGAGGACCTGAGTTCATGCAGACACTTGACACACTCACTAGCTGTGTGACCTTGGGCAGCCACTAACCCTAATTGCCTTGCCTTCCCCCTCCAAAAAAAATACATACCTCCTGTTTTAACAGAAGCAGCAACAAAGGCCCACCAGTCGGTCAACAAGTACTGCCTCCTCTGTCCAGGGACGTAAGCACAGAGAACGAAGCGGCCCTTACTGATGGGGAGCTCACATTCTGTGGTTATAGTTAGGACATGCAGGCCGCTGACTGTGACAGCTGCACCATAGAGAGTACCATGGAGAACCACTGAGCCTAGAGGCAATGGACTAGGGTCTACAGCTGGTCTACCTCTGTGGCTCTGGGTGAGCCTTGAGCCTCAGTTTCTTTGTATGGAAAATCAAGGAGTTTGGCTAGGTGACCCCAGGGGGTGTTTCCAGCTCTAGGTGTATGAACGGTGTGTGATAATGGTGTTTTTGGAGTCAGAGAACCTAGGTTTCAAATGCTAGCTCATCATTTATCTTTGTGACTTTGGGTAAGTCGGTTTGCCAGTCTTTGCCTCAGTTTCCCTATTTCTAATATGAGGGGAATGGATTATAATCTCTAATGCTCCTTCTAGCTTTCAAAATTACATAATTTTGTGAGGTAGGTAACCACTAAATTAGAAAATTGGAGGTCCCTTCGTTGGGAAGGATCACTGCCCATGAAAGACCTTTCCTGATATTCTCCAGTTGTTAATGCTCTCTCCACTGAAATAACTTTGTATTTATTTATATATTCTTAGAGTTAATTATCTGTGTATGTAGATATGATAAAATTTAAGCTCCTCAGTGACTGAAATTGTTTAGTTTTTATCTTTATATCTCAGCATCTAGAATATAACCTGGCACATAGTGGTGTATGTTCCATGGAATCCAATTATGAGAAACCCTTTCAGTGCTAGTGCTTCTTCTTTCCTGCTTTCTTTTTTTTCCTTTTCAGTATTAGTTATTGGTTCCATGGTAATACCCAACTTTGGATGGCCCTCACTGTCAATCCACCATATGCATTTGGAAGAGGAAACTAGGTAGCATAATTGTAAGAATCCTGGACTTGGAGTCAGGAAGACCAGAGTTCAGATACTGCCTCAGATACTTCTCAGCTGGTGACTCTGGGCAAACCAGCCTCAGTTTTCTCATTTGTAAAACGGGGATAACCTACCTCCCATGATAGGTCATAAAAGATGATAGAATCTAGGGCTGGAAGTGACCATAGAAATCAATTTTTCCTTGAAATTGAGAAAACTGAACCTAAGGGCCTTTTCTAATCCCACTTAATGCTAGCACCTCCCTCTGCTGATTTTCTCTCGTTTTTCCAGTTTGCTTGTCTTGTTTGTTTGTTATCCCTTCTATTAGACCATGAACTCCTGGAGAGCAGGGACTTTCTGCCTTCTCTCCTGTTTTGACCTTTCTTCCCATCATATTCTCAGTGTGTAGTAGAGTATCTGGCACATATCAGGTGCTAAATAAATGCTGGTTTACTGAATAATTCACCTGATCATAAAGGTCATATGTTGTCAAGCTGAGATTCTGACTCAGTTCCTCTTGGTCCTAAAATCCGTTGCTCCTAACACAACGTTTGAATCCTAATTGATCCATATCTCACACAATTCATATTTCAGTCTGATACTTTGATGAATTTCTTTTCTCTCCAATGTGGAATATTCTTTCTAACAAGACAGATTCCAGCTCATCTCTAGCTTCCCATCTTGTGCAGTCCTTGCCCATGTCCTTCCATAAATCCTCTGCAAAGCATCCAGCCTATGTGGGGGAGGGTCCTTCTCCAGATCTCTTGATGTTGCATGGATTTCAGCTAAACACACAGCCTACCCCTTGTTATCCCTTGTTCTCAATGCATGGCTAATCTACTTCTTTTTATAGTACCAAATTTGCGAAAAGTCCTTTACACTGTTTCTTCTATGCAGTTCTCTGTTGGTGAAAAGCCATAGCCTCCTCGTACCATATCCCTTGCCCAGAATGCATTCTCTACGTGTGCTAACTCCTCTCTGAAGACTTCCCTGCTTTTCCCCAGCTTTCCTCAGGTTTGTGACTGGACTTTGTCTAAATCTTGCCTTTATCTCTATCTGCCATGTTCTACTTTTGCATTTATTTGTGTATGGGTCATATCTTTTCTAGTAGATGGTAGGAGCCTTGGGGGAATGCATAATAACATAGTGCCTTGCATACAGCAGGCATTTAGTGAATGTTTGCTTACCAGAATTAAACTTGTCATTTCTTCTATCAGATTGTAAATTTATTGAGGATAGGTATGGTGTTTTTTGTATCACCTGGCCTATTGCAGTGCCTTGCTAATTGATTACTTGTTCAGTTGTTGAATTCATTTGTTGTAGCAGTAGTTTCAATTACTTTGCAGTTTTTCTTTTGGGGAGGGGGGGTCATTAATGTCAGAATGCCATCTCTTTGCTGTCTGGGATTATATAAATGTGGCATTGCCTGTTGACAGGACAATATAGAAGTTGACCTTTTAAGATCCCATAGCAGTCTTATGACTTCCTTAAATCGAACTAATTGTCTGAACTTTTAAGACGGTGAATTAATTCTGGTTGCCTTGCTGCTTATCTCTAAATTTTCCAAATACATGTTTTTTCTTTTTAAGATAAAAAAAAACCCCTATATCATAAATGCAAGTGTTGCATGTTTTGTGGAAGATTTTTTGTAAAATTTGGGCATGAGGACAAGATCTTGGTGTCTATACCTGCAAGAGACCTTAGATATGATCTAATGCAACCTTTTCAATTTACAGATGAAGAAAGTGAACCTCACAGCAGGGAAGGGATTGCCCACTGTAGAGCTACTATTCAATGTTAGGGTCTTTCCTCTAAGCCTAGTTCTCTCCATGGCTCATTTAAAGTGAGAAAGAGAGAATGTGTGTAAGAGGGGTAGGCGGGGATGGTGAGAGTTTGTGTGTTTGAGAAGAGGGTATGTATGTGAGAGAGAGTGAATGTTAGAGGGTTGTAAGAGTGTGTGAGTGAGAGAGAGAAAGGAAAAGAGAGAGACGAAGAGGAGAGAGACAGAGGAAGGAAAGGAAGGAGAGAGAGACAGAGATAGAAACAGAGACAAAATTGTCTATATGAGTAGAAGGAAGACTCACACTAATGAAATCATGACTCATTTGAAGTAAAAAAGTAAGAGTGTGTATGTGGGGGTGGGGGGAGAAGGAGAAAGAGAGAGGGAGAGAGATTCCTTTTCTCTGTCCTGGGCACTGCATTGTCTGTGTTGCTATGGAGAAGGTTATGATAAGAAAAGCATAACAAGGTTAAAAAAGTTCTGCATCTGGGACAGAAATAACCACCCTTCCCTCGCCAACTCATTTTTACTCCCCTCACCCTCATGCTGATATATGATCTTCAATAACCTAATGCATGCTGCTGAGGGGAAGAAAGCTTGATGCTGGGTTTAAGAAAAATTACATGGAGGATCAAGTTTCCTTCTTTCTCCCTTATATATTTGATGACTAGAGCATAGGCACAGATTGGACGAGAAGAATAAAGCATATTTGGGTGAACAGTCAGCCCAGGAAATTAATTCTGTATTGTGTGGGTGTTTTTTTTCCTTTTATCAGTTTCATGTGTGTGTTTACAAATTGCATTTATTTTTTATTTGCTGATATGAGGGAGGAGAAGCTTAGTGGAAGGACCTGACATAGAACAGTTGGGATTTGGTTAATCTGCTTAGAAATACATTAATCGGTAGATCAGATGTTGTCAACAATACTGTCCCTTCTTCTCTCCTTTTGCTCTCCCCAAATCTCCCCTCATTTTTATTTGCCATTTCCTCCTGTACTATCTTCTGTCTCTTTCATTTTGAGCTCTGTTTCAATTTCTTAACAATGTATCGTTTCTTCATCCTTCTTCAGGTGTCTCCCTCACAGTTCATTTGTACCATTTCCTGCCTCCCTTGTCACATTTTTTCCTGCTGAAAAATTTAGCCCATTTGCTTTTTGCTTCTGTGCGAATCCATATGTATTTATAGTAAAACACATGCCAAAATATGGACTTTTTTTTACATTGAGCAAAGTAAATTATATGTTTAAAAGATGACATATTGGAAAATAAAAAAAAAGATTACAAGTAAATGTGGTCAGAACTCTCTTTAAAAAAATCACAACAGGCCTTGTGATTTGGTGGAAAGTCACTAGATTTGGTGTAAGAACTAGGTTCAAATTCTAGCTCTCCTGCGTACCAACCTCTCATACCATACACAGAGAGGAAAAGGAAGAAGACAAGCATTTATTAAAGTGCCTACTGTGTGTCAGATGCTTTGCCAAGCATTTTATGAATATTACATCATTTGACCCTCACAACAGCCCTGGGAGGAAGGTACTGTTATCTTCATTTTATAATTGAGGAAGCTGAGGTACATGAAGGATGAGTGAGTTGACCAAGACCACACAGTTAGTAAGTGTCAGAAGCTAGATTTCAATCTTTTAAAACTGGTCTTTCTGACTCCAGGCCCAGCTCTCTGTCCCTTGTGTTTAGGCTTGGACTAGAGGGGTCTTCCAGATTTAGATCCTTATGCTGAATGTACTGGGTTTGTTTCCTGAAATGCTGCCTTTACATAGCACTTCTTTTCTTCTTTCTTTCATTTTGCTGATGGTAAAGACGTAGTCTATGGAATATTGCTTGTAAAAGACTTCTGGTCTCTACTATACCCTCTTTGAAGACACCATCAATATGTGTCCATGTTATTCTCATGAAACTGTATAGATGAGAATGTAGGCATGAAAGTAGCTGTTAATGTTCTCTTGTTCACTGTGGGTGCACACATGTGCGCGCTTGCATGTGTGTGTGTTTTAATTGTGGTCTGACATTTATTGTTTTCCCTTCCTTCAGATACCTTGTGAATTCAGATACTTTTAATACTCCTCACAAATGTGTTTTCTCCCTGCAAGGATCTTCTCTGTGTACACTTTAATTCCATGTTGCTTCTTCCATCTTCTCTTTTGATAGAAAAATAAAGCATTTATTAAGTGCTATGGACTCTGCACTAAGCAGTGAGAATACATATACAAGCAGCAAAGGACAGATTTTACATGTCTTTAAACTGGAGTTTATATTCCACCAGGGGAAGACAGAACCTAAAGGGAAACTGGGCAGCAAAGGGGAGATGGGGTAAGGCTGCAAGGGATGAGGTCGAAGTCCTGAGAGTCAGTAGGGGAGCCTTCAGAAAATTCCAAAAGCTCCTTTAGTGACAAAGGGAAATGTAGTATGGGAGGGAAGCATATTGGAGATTCTATTTTCTCACTTTTAGCCTTGATAAATGTATTAAACTTTTGCCTTATTATGCTGTCAGATAGATAGATAGCAGAAGCATAATAGACCAGGGCCACAAAAACCCAGGGAGGAGAGACATGATCTAGAAGAAGGGAGTTGTTCACTAGTGTCAGACACTGAGAGAGACTGAGAAAGATTTCTTTTCCGTTGCCTCTTGCCTTTTCTCCTTTCACAGAGCCATAGAGAAATGAATACTCAACAGGTTTGAATAACTGTGATCTTTAGAACTATGATAAGTTTGCAGGGCTTATCCAAAGTTCACACAACTGCAAATGCAGCACTTTGTGGGGGCCCTCATCGTACCTCAGGACCCCTAATAACATTTTGTTAAATTAGCAGAACCTCCAAACCTCACACCTGGGACTTCTGGGTTGGTCCTTTGTAGCCCCAGACTTTAGAGGGAATATTGAACTGGTAGCTGCACATTTGCCCTCAGACATTTACTACCACAAACATTTCTTCAAAGTTCATTGCCCTCCAAAGCAACATTGCTATGTATAGTAAGTATAGAAAAAAAAAAGAATGAAAGGTGTGTAGGAAATCGATTTTTTTTAAAAACAGGCTTGCTTAAACAGCAAGAATCTTTAATGTAAGCCTGGGTAAAAAAGTGATTTATTATAAGGTAAATCTCTTGTGTCATTACAATTCTGTCTTTATGCTGTGTCCCATACAGCTCTGTTCTAGTATTCCCTTTTCACCAAAGGAATCTGAAGTTGACATTACATAATTGTTTTAAATACTTTTCAGCTGAACTGTGGAGATTTAACTGATTGATCCGTCTTGTTTGTGTTCACCAGAGTACAGTGCACCCTAGGGGGTCTTCCTGCCATTCCTAACCCAAAACAACTCACTGTGCAAAATTTTAACATTTCCACTTGAGCACTCCTATGTGACAAGGCCTGGGGCCCTGAGAAATGCTCACTAATTATCCTTTGTGATGTTTCCAGCCATTTAGTGTATGCCCATCTAGCAGTGAGGCAAAAACATCTGACAGTCGAGTATATGCTGGATGTCCTACTGAGATCTCAGCGCTCTTTTAGATAGTAGGTAGGGGCTTTGTACAGAGGGGAATTAGGACAAAATGATATTTTTTTTAGTGGATAAAATTACAGGTTGTTAAGACTTTATGATGTTATAAATCAGATAATTAGATATTTGTCAAATATTCTTGGGCAATGCCTTATGCTGTCTGATATGGGTGTGTGAAGAAAATGCCATAGGACTGACCCAGTCTGTGCCATGCTTGGTAGAGGATCCAACCCATGAGCTATAGTCAGCATATTTTTCTGACTTTTCCTTTTCTTTTTTTGACTGCTTATCTATTTGACCTAGTCTTCCCCCCCCCCCACACAGCTAGAACCCTTTTCATATCAAGAAAGGGCTGGATTAGTTTAGCATCGTCAGTAAATATGAAGTCAGCTTCCTACTCATAGATTATGGTTAGAAATCTTGGCTGTCTCTGTTTCATGCAGAGACAGACTTGATTTTTGATAATCTTTTGCACTCTCAACTCTTCATATCACTTGCAGATTTTATCCTTTGCATTGGGATGAATGAGCCTTTATTAAACCTCTTCTGTGACTTGATTGTGAGAGGGGGAAGATTGGAAGTAGTAGGGTAAGGATTACTCAGGGAGAAGGCATTTGGGGTATGCAAAGTCAGTGAGATTTATTTATTTAATAAGAGTACTAGCTATATAGCTGCTGACTGGCAGGGTAGGTATTCAGATTGGTACAGGATAAAAAGGGAGACCTTGGAAACATGCCTCCCTTCCCTTATTGGCCCCTGTAGAGGACTAGGAATTGGATTTTGCTACAGTGGGACAGATATGTGAAATTTTTCTGTTATGGTTTTCCTACTATTTCTCTGACAAGCTTTCTTCTTAGACTTTTGTGCAGGATCTTCATCCATGTCCTGCTTGCTTTGTGTGGCGACTAAAGCTCTGTCTCTATATATTTTCCTTCAGTGAGCTCATCAGCTATCATGCGTTCAACCAGCATCTCTATGCAGATAGAGATGTTTGCCTTATCCAGACTTCACCTCTCTGCTGAGACTCTATCTCCCCAACATTTCTCACACTAGTGTCCTTATTTCCATATATATCATGGTTATCTACAAGTAAACATAAGACACAGCCCCTGCCTCCAAGGAAATTACATTTTAGTTAGGAGGATAATGAGACATAAATATATGAAAATTTGAGTAACATCATAAGGTAGCCATATAAGAGATTAATGTGGAAGAACAAGATTAATTGACCAATGAATGGTAAAGAAAAAATATTATTTTTCATGTCATTTGATGCTCACAGATTTAGGTAGTAAAAAGGGGAAGAAATCAATGAATCAATTAAGTACCTTTTACTCATCAAGAACTGCTACATATTGGAGATACAAAGACAAAAAAGAAAGAGAAAAACCCTCCATTCCCAATAATTTTATGTTCAGTTAAAAAGAAAGCAGAACAGTTATAATGTCCCTTAGTTACATTATCATTCTGAATTCTTGGATCATAGATTTAGAGCTGGAAGGGACCTTGGAGTCATGGAGTCTCTCCATGTCATTTTACCTTTAGGTTGTAAAATAACTGTTACTGTATTGTTTTTATGCCATTGTAGTTCATATTTGCCCCTGTTTTATGACAAGCAACAGAAATCCCTCTTGTAGAATGTACTCATAGTTAATTGGGGAAAAGTTATCTACCATAAGAGGTCCTGGAGCAACCTTTACAAAAGTTGATGAACAATCAGAATAAGACAGTGAATGGAAGTCAAAGGTCAGATGTATAATGAAGAGCTAGTTTGGCACTGCAGACAGGAGAGTTTAATTTTATGATGGTCTGAATATATATGTCAAGTATGTGTGAGTATATATGTGTATATGTATCTTTCTATATCTGTATGTACGTGTGTATATATATATATAATTGTTTATATGACACTAAGTGAAATAGAACTTTGGCGTATGTCTGTTAATCTGATTCATGGACATGATAATCATTTCCCAGTGATACATTACTCAAATTAACCGGGTAGTTGCTATATCTTCACTTCATCTTGTGTTCTTTAAGCCTAGGCAAAATCCTCTTTAATATGTAATTGAACAGTCATCATTTTAATTCCTTGCTAAGATAATGTTCAAGTTTTTTTTTTTTTAAATCAGATAATGTTAGACTTTATGGTTAGTGATTTTTACCTTTTAAAAATGAGTAGAAAGAGAAAAGTAGTTTGTTTTGAAATCTTATACGTTAGAATATTATCTCTCTCCATTCTCATGTGAAGGTCTGCCAGAAAACGGGATGGATTATAAAGTTCTGTCATTTGAATCCCACTGTGGTCAGATGGTTGAGGATAAGACAGATTTCACATAGGTTAGTTTCATTTTAAATAACATTCTTCATATTCAGAGAAGTAGTCCAAGTCTCTTAACTTGAAATAATGATAATAAAAGAACACTGTTAACCAGCAAGCATCTTAGTGACCTCTCTATTAGAATAAAAGAAAGATGTAGTTCCTGAGGTACCATGGGCTCTTTTTAATGCCTAGAACTGGTTGGATTCTCTAAGGCAGTGATGTCAAACTGAAATAGAAATGGGGGGTCATCAAATCATGCATAATGATCTCTGTAAGCTGAATATTGACTTAGAAAATCACACATTAATATCACATATGTTTTTGCTGTATTTTTATTTATTTTGTTGAGTATTTCCCAATTACATTTTAATCTGGTTCAGGTGCACTTGGGGATGTTATCGCCAGGCTGTGTAAAGGAAATCCTCTGGCAGTCAAACTAAACCTTGAGTTGATTCCACCACTCTCTTCGCCTCCTCCCCATTATATCCCATAGTTTTGAAATCTTGACCAAAGAATCCAGAAGTAGGTAGAGAGTGCCTTTTGGACACTTCTCTTCCTCTCTTCTTGTTACCAGTGTTTTCCATCATTGTTTATTAATCCAGACTGGGCTGTAGACCTCTGGAATACCTACATTCTGTACCTTTGACAGTTAAAATTGTAGGGATACGTAATATACATAAACATATTTGTTTATGTTATGCAAAATATATATAATAATAAATATTGTTAAAATTGAAGATCATTGGGGGGAGGAGCCTAGATGGCAGAGTAGAAAGACTCACATATGCTAGCTCCAAATCCACAGCCCAGAAATTTCCTGTAAAAAGAACTCCCCACAAATTCTGGAGCAGAGCAAGCCACACAGAAACACAGTGGAAGAGATTTCCGTTCCAGAGAGCCCTGGAAAGCCGTCCCCAGGGGTCCGTCCCGCTCTGGACAGCGGAGCCCACACCTGTGCTGCCCTGGCCGTGTGGCCCCAGAGGAGCAGATCCGAGCAGGCTTCGGGGATGGAACCTCTGGCGGCCCCAAAGGTCCCTCCTCCCACAGGCGCTACAGGTCAGTGAGAGAGCCTTCTGGGCTGGCTGAGAAGGGAACGGGGTGTCTCCGTGACTCGGACCCCTCGGGAGGCAGCGGCAGCCCAGGACTCCTGGAGCAGCAGGCAGGAGCTCAGGGCCATTACCAAAGGACTCTGCATAAAGCCCCTGAGGGAACTGAGCCTGGGAGGCGGCCCTGCCCCCACCTGAGCACCAGAACTTAAGCTCACATGGAATAGCAGCCACTCCCACCACTGAAAGCCCTGAGGCTGGGGACCAGCATTTGAATCTCAGACCCCAAGCACTAGCTGGGTGGATCTAGGTGGGGGTGGAGAGGAATCTCAGAAGTCAAGTAACTGGCTGGGAAAATGCCCAGAAAAGGGAAGAAAGATAAGACCATAGAAAGCTATTTTCTTGGGGGACAGATGTTCCCGCCTTTCAGTTCTGATGATGAGGAACAATTCTTACCATCAGGCAAAGACGTGGAGGTCCGGGCCTCTGTATCCCAGACATCCGAGGTGGAAGTCTGGTGGGCTCAGGCCATGGAAGAGCTCAAAAAAGATTTTGAAAATCAAGTTAGACAGGTGGAGGAAAAACTGGGAAGAGAAATGAGAGAGATGCAAGAAAAGCATGAAAAATGGGTCAATACCTTGCTAAAGGAGACCCAAAAAAATGCTGAAGAAAATAACACCTTGAAAAATAGGCTAACTCAATTGGCAAAAGAGATTCAAAAAGCCAATGAGGAGAAGAATGCTTTCAAAAGCAGAATTAGCCAAATGGAAAAAGAAGTTCAAAAGCTCACTGAAGAAAATAGTTCTCTCAAGATTAGAATGGAACAGATGGAGGCTAATGACTTTCTGAGAAACCAAGAAATCACAAAACAAAACCAAAAGAATGAAAAAATGGAAGAGAATGTGAAATATCTCATTGGAAAAACAGCTGACCAGGAAAATAGATCCAGGAGACACAATTTAAAAATTATGGGACTACCTGAAAGTTATGATCAAAAACAGAGCGTAGACATCCTCTTTCATGAAATTATCAAGGAAAACTGCCCTGATATTCTAGAACCAGAGGGCAAAATAAATATTGAAGGAATCTATCGATCACCGCCTGAAAGAGATCCAAAAAGAGAAACTCCTAGGAACATTGTGGCCAAATTCCAGAATTCCCAGGTCAAGGAGAAAATATTGCAAGCGGCTAGAAAGAAACAATTCCAGTATTGTGGAAATACAATCAAGATAACACAAGATCTAGCAGCTTCTACATTAAGGGATCGAAGGGCATGGAATAGGATATTCCAGAAGTCAAAGAAACTAGGACTCAAACCAAGAATCACCTACCCAGCAAAACTGAGTATAATGCTTAGGGGAAAATATGGTCTTTCAATGAAACAGAGGACTTTCAAGCATTCTTGATGAAAAGACCCGAGCAGAAAAGAAAATTTGACTTTCAAACACAAGAATGAGAAGAAGCATGAAAAAGTAAACAGCAAAGAGATGTCATAAGGGACTTACTAAAGTTGAACTGTTTACCTTCCTACATGGAAAGACAATATTTGTAACTCTTAAAACTTTTCAGTATCTGGGTAGTTGGTGGGACCACACACACACATACACACACACATGCACACGTGTGCATGCACACACAGAGACAGAGAGCACAGAGTGAATTGAATAGGATGGGACCATATCTTAAAAGAAATTAAGGTAAACAATGAGAGAGAAATGTAGAGGGAGGAGAGAGGGTGAAATGGAATAGGGTAAATTATCTCTCATTCAAGAGGCAAGCAGGAGACTTTTTAGTGGAGAGAAAAAGAGGAGAGCTGAGAAAAAAACATGAAGTTTGCCCTCATCACATTCGACTAAAGGAAGGAATAAAATGCACACTCATTTTGGTATGAAAACCTATCTTACAATACAGGAAAGTGGGCGAGAAGGAGATAAGTAGGGTGGGGGGGATGATGGAAGGGAGGGCAATGGGAGGAGGGAGCAATTTGAAGTGAACATTCTTGGGGAGGGACAGGATCAAAAGACAGAATAGAAACAAAGGGGGGCAGGATAGGATGGAGGGAAATACAGTTAGTCTTACACAACACTACTATTATGGAAGTCATTTGCAAAACTACACAGATATGGCCTATATTGAATTGCCTGCCTTTCCAAAGGGAACTGGTGGGGGGGGAGGGAGGGAGGGTTGGGGAGAATTTGGAACTCAAAGTTTTGGGAACAACTGTTGAGTATTGTTGTTGCTACTAGGAAATAAAAAATGCAGTCAGTGGGGAATAGAAAGTCATCTGGCCCTACAGGACAAAAGAGAAGATGGGGACAAGAGAAGGGAGGGATGATAGAAGAGAGGGCAGATTGGTGATAGGGGAAATTAGAATGCTTGGTGTATTGGGTGGGGGGAGGGGACCAATGGGGAGAAAATTTGGAACCTAAAATTTTGTGAAAATGAATGTAAAAATTAAATAAGTAAATTTAAAAAAAATTAAAAAAAAATTGAAGATCATTAGCATGATTACTGCCCTCCTTAATCACCATTTTTTTTTTTTTGTCCGTAAAGGTACGACTATAAGATATGGAACAAGGCCAGATATTGACTGATTTCTTAACTTTGATTTTATTATTGTTAGAATGGTTTCTTGCCAGCCCCAGTTTGAAAAGCAGTTAAACAAGAGCCTTCACAAGTGAACTTTTAGCTAATAAGCACTTATTTTTTAAAGGGGCACTCCTTTGATATTTCCCAACAGATTTTCTTTTTCAAAAAATCAATTAATCTTTTTTTCTAACTTTGAATGTTTTGTCTTCGAGTGTTGAACACTCTTTACTGGCTTCTTGCTTTCACTCAACAAAACCTCTCCACCAAGGAAACATTGCTTTCTTGGCAAACTGTCATCTGCCCAGGGCCAGATACCAAACCAAATTTGAAAATAATTGGTATCGCATCTCCCGAAAAAACCTTAAGTCTTATCTTCTTTTCAAGCAGATGAACTGAATTCCATTTTATCTTATTTGTCAGAGTAGGCAAATCTGAATAATTTAAATTACAAGGGAGAAGAAGTACAAAGTCAAGTGTGTCTTCTTGTGTTTTTTCCCCTGCATGTTAAAAAAATAATCACTTTTAAATTCTGTTAGTATTTATGTGATCAAAAGAATACACTAAATAAAATTTTAAATGACAGTATCTAATGTGATATTGTAGAAAAAGCTCTCACTGCCTGTTGGTTGAGGACTAATTGTAAAGAGAAGTGAAGGCTGTGCTTTGCACAGACATGACAAGTAATCCCCGCTACCCAGATGTATACGTAGTTGGCATTACTTTCCACATAAGAATTTGTGTTGAGACCTCTCATTGATCTGATTGTTAGGGTGTAGTTATCTTGTTTGTCAAGCTCTTGTTTTTAAAGTTTATAGGTTTTTAAGTGAAGAGGATGGAGCCTGGGAAAAGTCTGGTGACTCCCAGAAAATTATATCAAGATAGCTTTTGGTTACATTGGCCTTTATCCCCATCTCCCTGGGGACTTGGGAAGGCTCCAAAGTAAATGGCTCTTTATAGCAGGTGCATGGTCTTCTTTCCTGAATAGCTTCTCCAGCATCTTACACCCTTCTTAAGGAATCCACAGCAGCCCAACATATTTTTAATGGCATGCTTGTCACAGTTCATGGGCATTCCTAACATCTACAATCCATCGTAAAGGTCTAGACCTTCCATGCTAATGTCCACAGCCCAGGCATGCTGTGCTCAGCCAGACTCAGGTTTATCTTGGTGTTTGCAAGGCTGCTGTCTAAACTCAGGGATTGCTGATGCTGAAAGCTTTCAGGTCTCTAAACCACAGAAAGAAAAATTAAAACACAAATAACTAATTAAAATAAAGTAGAAAAATACCACCAGCAAAAATGAGATGAAAAAATATTTTAAACTTCCCTCAAAATCTTTTCCTGTGGACCTCTTGTCAACAAGGATCATGCACAAGACACTAAGTTGCTATGCATAGGTCGTGACTGCAGCTCTGAGTTTACACAGACTGAATTTAAGCTTGGAGGATTGCATGAGTCACTGACATTGTCCTGTGCCCCAACTGACAGTCTTCCTGGAGAACATCAGAATGTAGTTCTACTGTAGTGTGGAAAATCCTTTGTTTTTTCAGACCTAGTCTTTCTTTCACGAGGCTCTCTTTGCTATATATGTAGATAGATAGATGAACAGACTACTTCTACTTGATACCTTTTAGGCATTTGCTAAGACCTTTCCATATGATAAATTTCTATCTTCCAAGTAACCCCTCTTGTGTATTGGCATCCTACTTATGACAGATGAAAAAACAATCTGATGTCCCTTTCCCTTCTTCCAAACACCTGCTCATCTTTAGCATTATATTGCTCTTCCATGCACAGAGGAGTGGCAAGTGGAGTGGTACCAAGAGCTTGGTGTTAACAGTGAGGTAAGTTCCAAGGAGAGCCTCTTGCATCACCACTGTGACCTCCTCCCTTCTGTTCCGGTCCCCACATCCCAATCCAGAGTCTGTCTGTTGTATACTCTTGCCTTGGGCTGTAACCAGCCCTTCTTACCCTGTCTTCTCCCAGTTGCTGGTCATTTCCCTCTCTCTCCATTTCTCTCCTTCACCTAATGCCTTTCAGAGGGAACTTGGGCCTTGAGTGCCTCCAGGCAAGCCACATACTTTGCCTCATGAATTAAATGATACAAGTAAAGAGTCTGTTGGCTTGCATCATAAATCCGTCCGATTTTTCCTTGAAGTCTCTGTTCTAGCAGTGGATCACTGCAAATTAGTATCTAGAGCTCAGCAGAAAAGGTAAAAAGGGCCTTCAGTTCTATTGAAACACCAAGACTTAGAGTACAACAAAGAAAAATCAAGACTTTTTTTCCCCCATGTAAAATCAAATGCAAAGGGCTTTTACTTGAGCCTATAAGCAAATGAGATAATTTTACCCCATTTCCATCAAGCCCCACCTCTGCCAGGGACTTAGTGCTTCAGATTTAGGATACTGCCCTAGAGTTGAGTTCCTCCAAAAGGGAAAAATACTTGACTAGAGTCAGTCCTTTTTTTTTGGACCTGCGCAGTTGACATAAATCATAGTATCTGTAAAGGGAAAAACACAGATTTGCTCCCCATATTGTAGCTCCTTTCCTCACTCAGTCCCAGTTCTTGCTTGGTTCTATAACTCAGTGTTGTACAAGAAGAATTTCTCTTTTCTCCTGGAGGCTCGGTCCAGGAATTTTGGATTGTCCAGTAACTCTACACATTACTCCAACATTGTCTACAGTCACTGACATCACTGTGGCTGTATGGTTCACTGAAAGGACTTTGCAGATATTCAGACTTCCCTTCCTGGGAATCGAATCAGAATCTGTTATCTTTCTCCTCCGTATGGTCTCTCAGATTTATTACTCTTCATCTCTCTGTTCTGTGTTTGCTTTCTCCTTGTTAAGGCTGTATCATGTTTGGCATAGGAGCATGGCTGACTTAATCATTCCATGACTCAGCTTAAATTGGGTGCTGTTGGTCCAACAAGGGACTTCTCACCCCCATCAAGAAGAATTCCTCAGTGCCAGCACAGTGCCTCTACTTTCTCATCCCTTTCTTCTTTTGAAGTTCATTCTGTCTAAATTTATTACCCAGTCTAGATCTGAGTTATTTGCTGATCCTCAGGTAATTTTCTTTCCTTTCCCAAAGGGTACACAGTTCCTCACCACCTCAATTCATGCCTTTATATTAGGGGATTTGTTGAAATTCCCTCAAACACTTTTATGCCCATTTCTTCATTCTGCTTAACTCTCATGACTTAATTCTCCACTTCACTTATACAGAGGTGGCCATATCCTTGACCTTTCCATTAACCACAAGAGTTCCACTTATTTGATCAAGAACTCTGAAATTCCTTCATCCAGGCATCACATCATATCATTGCCTTTCCTTATGCCTTATTCTTTGTAAAATTCCAGTCCTGCCAATTCTCAGTCCTTTCCTAGGCTATCACCCCTACTCTGGTTTTACATTACTCTTCTCCCATTCTCAATCCTTTCGTTGACCAGATCAACTCTATTGTTCTTGAATTTCTCTGTTCTTGAATTTCTTGCTTCCTTGTCCTATCTCTGCTCATACCTTGCCAAACCTTAACCCTGATTATTACCACCATCCACCCTCTTATACTCCTAATCATGTTAATCCTAAAATGTTGCAGAATGGATTGCAAAAAGTCTGGAAACTCTGCTAATTGAGTCCAATATAAATTTTTGTTATCTCAGCTATGTCATAATTGCAGCAAAGAAATCCTATTACTTCTTCCTAATTGATTCTCTGTTCCACTTCCCGTATCAGCTGTTTCAAACTTTCTCTTGTATCCTGAAAATTCCCATACTACTCCCTTCCCTAACGATTGCAACCTGAAGACTTTGTTTCTTTATTCAAAAAAGAAGTCATTCCATGAACTCTCTCCTCACCTTCTCCTCATCTCACAGTTCCTTGACATCCTTCCTTATTCTCTTTTCTTTTACTTCAGTCTTTGATAAAAAGATGTCATTTCTTGTCAAAACCAACCCCACTACATGTGCCCTTGATCTCAACCACATATATTGCTAGCAGGATATCTTTAGTGTCTTTATTATCATCTGTTTCTCTTTGTCTCTGAATCTCTCTTATCTTCAGTCTCTCTCTTTCTCCACTGCCTTGGTACCTGCAAATAATCCTCACCCATCCCAAATTTTTAGTATACCTTACTGTCCTTAAAAGCTTTAGTCCTACATTTTCCCAGTCTTTTTCTGCCAAATTCTTTGAAAAAAGCTGTCCATGCTCATTGTCTTTGCTTCTCTTCTCTCACTCTTTTCGAAACCTAGTCCCATACCACTAACTGCTTAAGAGACACTGAAGTGGTTACCATATAAGTATCTCGAACTCAGCATATCTAAAACTGAATAGATATTCTTCTCTCTACCACAGTGATATTGTTTGAATACAGACTGAAGCATGCTATTTATTTTCTTTCATTTTTTCTTTTATTCAAATTTCTTATACAAAATGAGTAATAAAGAAATGTTTTACATGATTGCACATGTATAACCTATATCTTTCATTTACCCTCTCAGGAGGGAAGGGGAGAGAGGGAGGAGTAGAATTTGGAACTCAGGACTTTAAATTAAAATGTTAAAAAATAAAAACAAAGTAAAATCTGCTTTACAAATAAAAAATAAGTGCTTATTCATTCATTTGTTCATTTCCATTTCTTACCCTCCAACATGGGTCTCTTGATCTGAGATTCTATAAATTTCTCCCTACTTTAAGCCTTGGGAACAATTGATAGAAGAAATGAGAACAGTATAATGCTTGTTATAGTTCTAACTCTTTAGAGAGAATATGGCTGTTTACTTTTTTCTGTCTTTTTCATTTAATGCCAAGGGTCATTCAGTGTTCATGAGCTGACTTAATTTTCTAGGGAAGAAAGTACTAAGAAAATATTCAAGCCTGCAGAATGCCACCAGTCTGAGGTCTTAAATTATTCATTTTACATGTAAATATTGCAAATTGTAAGATATTTTCAATGAATTTTTTATCCACTATTTAGCATTAAAGTTTAAACTCTTGCCTTGAATTTTAGGGAGTGAATTTTTTCCAAAAGGAACAGAGTTTTTAGTTGTCTTCAGTAACCTGGTGTTTTGTTTTGGTTTTTGGCCTTTTTTCCTCATGCATATGAAATGTAAAAGCATCTATTTCTCTTCCTGTATCCCCAAGGAAATTTGGTTTATACTTGAGTATTTTCCCCAATTTTTCATATAAAATGCTTCTATCTAAATGAGGTGTTGGAGGCAAGGCAGCTGCTGTATGGTATTTCTTGGTGAAGAAGAGCCATGTTCATTCTAGATTCATGCCACTATGCACTTGCTTTCTTACTAAAAAAGTCCTCTCCTCCCATCTTCCTCCACCAGTCTTCTTAGAAATGATCACCTTTGTCATTTTTCTGAGTCATGGCAGTTTCCCCTATTAATGTTTCCAGATTTTGAAAACAACTTTTCAGGGATACTTTGTTTCTTGAGACAAGATTGGATTTGACCTTGGAAAGATTGTGAGGTCTGTTTTCCATACCTTATCTTTCCATTTGTGGAGTTCCTCAGATAATTTATTTTTAGATCCTACCATATTTTGGTTCATGTTGTATATGTTTTTAATGCTACAGGGAATTTTTTTGTAACTAGTCATTAATAGGGGCGAGGTACTCAGTTGAAGGTCTTATTGTTGGTAATTTTGCCCTCAGATCTGCTCTTATTCATACCCACGATGCCATTTTCATCATAATCATTGCTTGAAAGGTTTCAACACCAACTTCTTCCGTGCCCTAATTTGATTTGACTCCATCTTCTCTTCTGTTTCTCTTCTCTCTGATGGTTTGCCAATTCCTTTAACATGGCAGCTGTTAAACTTGGGCAGGTCACCTCCCCCTCATAAGGCCTGTTTTCTCATCTGTAAAATAGGAGCATTGGTCTACATGTTATCCAAGCTTTCCTTTCAGCTCCATATTCTATGATCCTGTGAACTGCAGCAAAGCAGAGTGGAAAGAAGGGGAAGACAAGGTAAAGGAATAAACTTTTATATGGCACCTTCTGTGTACTGTGCACGGGGCTAATCCCTTTCCAAATATTATCTCATTTGAAAGAGAACTGGACTTAGGTTCCTCTTCCTCCTCTTATTATGTATGTGACCCTGGGCAAGTAGTTTAAATCTGATGAACTTCATTTTCCTTGCATAAAAATGGAAATAATAGCACCTGAACTAACTACCCATAGATTGGTTTTAGGACCAAATGAGATGGCATCTGAGAGATGCTAGCTGAACTTTTGATGATTTATATACAATTTAAAGAACTGTACATTTCATTAATTTCCTGTTGTCTGAAATTTTCTTCTAAAAATTCTCATTCCCAAGGATGTTGTTAAGAGCAATTGAAGTAATAGTACTTCACTCACTGGGCCAGCATTCAGGCCCTCATTATCACATGTCTGATCTGTTGTACAGTCTTCTAATTGGTCTCCCTGCTTTCCAGTGTCTTCCTTCTCTAGGCTTTCCTCCACATAGCTGGCAAAAGAATCTTTCAGTGGCTCAGGTTTGACAATGACATTCTTCTGCTTAGAAAATTTACTGCAGCATTTAAGACTCTCTCTCTCTCTCTCTTTCTCTTTCCTCTCCTCCTCCTCTTCTTCCTCTCCCTTCCTCTCAGCTTACCCCAGAGGAACACTCTGCCTCCCCACCCTCCTTCTTTCTCTCTCAGCTTAGAAGCTTCAGCCTTTGCTCCATTTCTCCCACCTGACCTGATTTGTCCCTCCTTTGACAGTCTGCTCATCCCCTGCCTAGAAGTTCACCCTATTAGTTCTGGACTTAAAAAAAAATCAAGCAATCCATCAGCCTCAGCCTCCCCTGGAGTAGGGAGTACAGATGTGTGTGTTACCATGCCTACCTCGTAGTGCATAGTACACTCCCTCATGAATTCTGTTTTCTAGCCAGATTTTTCCTTTAATTGTTCCGTGAACTTGCCGCCCCACCCCCCATCTCTGTTCATTTTTATTAGCTGCCCCATGTACCTGAAATGTGTTTCCTCTTTGTCTTTGCTCCTTAGAATGACTGTTTTTGCTTCAAGGCCTAGCCAGGGGTCAGTCCTTTCTGAAGGTTTCTTTGATCCTGCCCAGCTATAGTACTTTCTTTCTCCTCTCACATACACATCACATTCCCAGTAGAATGTGTACTGTTTGGGGAGGGACTGTTCCATTTATACGTTTGTAGTCCCAGTGCTAGCACACAAGGGGCGCTTGATAACTGTTGACTTAACATGTGAAGAATTTTGAATTCTTTGCAAGAAAAGTACAATTTTACAAGAAAAGTTCAGGATATTTGTGGTCCTTCTTTCTGTAATCTCAGATTTGGTCCTCTCCATCCCTGTCTTCTGTGTCCGTTCTCCCTTCTTAAAGTTATAGCTTAGGGCATTATTTCTCAAACTGTTTGGTTTCAGAATGTCTTTCTACTCTTAAAAATTATTGAGAACCCCAAAGAACTTTCATTTGTGGGAGTTATATCCATAATTATGCTGGAAAATGTATAATAATTCACTTTCTCTTCAAAATGTATGGAGGACACTCTTTTAAGTTTAATCTGTATTTACGTTTTTTCCATTACTTTCTGAAATCTAGACAATCCGTAAAACAATAAATCATTTTCCAAAACAAAAAATAGAAAAGTAGGATTTTTTTGTATGCTTTTGCAAATCTTTTTATTAATGTCTGCTTTAAAAGAAAACAGGTAGTCTTGAATCTGCTTCTATGTTCAATGTGTTGTTGTTTTGATCGAAGTATGTTAATAAAATCTGGTATCACACAGATATGCATTTGGAAAAGGGAGATGTATTTTACTAGGCAAACAGTATCTTTTATTATTATTGAAATAGTTTTGACCTTAAGGACTCCTTGAAAGGGTCTTGTAGACTCCGGGGTAGGGGGTCCTAGGACCATAATTGGAGAACCGATTTGGTGTCTTAGGGTTGGGTACAGGTATGTGGCTGGCCTTGACTTAGTCTATTTTTCCTGACTCAGTCAGCCAGATGTGGTGTTGTTGGGCCAATGAAGAGTATGTTCATCCATTTATCAGGGAGAATCCCTCAGTTCTAGAACAGGACTTCTGATCCACAACAGCCCCTCTTCCTTTGTTGTTGTTATATACAATTGCTGGTCACTCTCCCTCCTTTCTCAACAAGTTCTGTTCCTCACTATTCCAATTCTTGCCTTTATCCCAGGGGACTTTGACATTCATGTTGACATTTCTCAAACACTCTTACAAGTCATAATCCAAATGAATGGCTTATTATTGTATCACTTGTCCTTAAAAATGGAGATGTTACTTTACAGTAAAACAAACTGTGCTTCTACTTTTTACTAAATGTATTTTTCATGAGTGTCTTTGTAGGAACTCCCTGACTTCCAATAGACAATCCCTAGTTTCTCTGATACTGTTACATAGTCCCAGGGGCTGGCTCCTTCTTCAGCAGAAATAACACCTGATACTAACTTCAGAGACACTATTTGTGGGTGAAGAGATATTCTGTCCATCTTGGCAGGAGATTCTGTACTATTTACATGCACCTAACCCTCACTTGGCACCAGTTTGCAGAGGCACATTTTTGCTGTTATTCTTTTGAAGATCTCTTCTTGTTCCTTTTTCTGCCCTAAAAGAAAGTATCAAACACCAATTCTGCTATCAGTTGGAATACCAACTTTTCTTAGAATACCTGTCTTTAGGGTTTTGTTAGCTTCTTATACTTTTCTACAGAGTAATGGCTCTTAACTTTTTTGTATTATGGACCCCCTCTGGCAATCTGGTGAAGCCTATTGCAAAGGAAGCCAATTATATTGATATAAAGAGGTAATTTGTTTTCCTGCCCAAATTTATAGATGTCCTCAAACCTATCCATGGGCCCATTGGGGATTTATGGGCCACATCTTAAGGACCCTTGCTTTAAGGTTCTTTTATTTTCTCCTTAAAGATCCCAATTTTTTTTAATGAGCAGCAAATCACTGGGATTACTTTGGGCACCTCTGAAATGCTTCTTTATACAGGGTGTCGCAAAATTCTTAGTGCACTTTTAAGCATAGGTGGTTGTTTTTATTTTTTGTTTGTTTTGGTTTTAAGTTTGTTTGTTTGTTTGTAACAACCTGTAGAAGCACTATAAAGAGCATTGCATTCACAATCCTGAGATCTGCTTTCTAGTTCTCCTGGCACAGCAGAAAGAATATGAGCTTTTGGGGTGGGGGGAGGGGTAGCACAATGGGAATAGCTTGAGTTCAGATCCTACTTCTTTCACTTGTTAGCTGTGTTTGACCCTGGACAAATCACTGTATAGGCCAGACCAGGCAGAAAGCCTTTGAAGTTCTTCCAGCTGTAGATGGACTTATGATTTCAGGAGGTAGGGGGGAACCTTCAATTTCCTCATCTATGAAATGAAGAGGGTTGGAGTAAAATTCCATTTCATCTCTAAATCTCTAAGACTATGAATTAGCTGGGTAACTTTGGACAAGTCATATGACATCCCAGGACCTCAGTTTAATTATCTGTAAGATGAAGGAATAGTCTAGTTTACGGGATCATACATTCAGAGGTAGAAGGGACATTAGAGGTCAGGAAAGTGGAGTCCAGAGACAACATGGGAATTGGCTCAGTGTCTTATAGGTAGAAAGCAGTAGAGTTGGAAGTCGAATCCATATCCTTTTGACTCCAAACCTAGCACCCATTTGAGCACTAAGGTCCGTTCCAACTCTGATTGTCAGGAATTCTAAGTTTTATTCTGTTCTACTAAGACTTTATCACTTATCATGAGCCTGGCACATAGTAGGTGCTCGACAAATGTTTACTGAATGGAGAGGATTAAGAGATTAAAAAGTAGAAATTACTGATATTGTCTGAATACAGACTAAAGCATGCCATTTTTCCTTCCCTTCCTCCCTCCCTTCCTCCTTCTCTCTCTCTCTCTCTCTCTCTCTCTCTCTCTCTCTCTCTCTCTCTCATCTGAGTCTTTTTGCCCAAAATGACTAATATGGAAATGTTTTATATAGTAACCTATTTAGATTGCTTACCATTTAAGGGGAGGAAGAGATAGAATGTAGAACTCAAAGCTTAAAAATGCAAATGTCAAAAATTGTTTTAGCATGTGTTTGGGGAAAAATAAAATATTATTTTTGAAAAAGAAATTAAAAAGTAGACCAAACTGATAAGTTACTCAGGAGATGTTTATTGAATTTGTGGCCGGTTTGGATCCTTATAGAGAGGTAACTGTAGGGTGAAGGTATATGTAGAAAATAGGAGCTGGGGATAAAAAGAAAGTTCTTTGTCATTGGATTTAGGTTAGGAAGGAATCCTGATGCCTATCCCATCCACTGTCTCATTTTGTAAAGTTAAAAACTGAGACACAGCAGAGTTTAGTTACTTGCTTGTCATACAAGGAGTAAAGTGCAGGGACGTAATTTAAACACTGGCCTTCAGGCTTCATCTGCCTGTCTCTTTTGTGTGTTTTCCTACAGTCATCCCTTTTTATGTTTCTGACTACATTTCTCTCATGGTTCCTAATACTGGGCATCTGCATTTCTCTTTCCTTGATCTAGTGCTTATTCAAATTACTTAACAGAATACCTAGGTATTTTATATTTGACATTGCTAGAATATTGACTTAGAGAGGAAGGAAGGATGGGAGGGAAAACTTATTTACTAAGTATCTGCTATATTCCATGCACTGGGCTAAGTGCTTTATAAATATTCTCTTATTTGATCCACTAAACAACTTTGAGAGATAGGTGCTATTATTATTCCCATTTTACGGATGAGGAAGTGGAGGCAAACAGAAGTTAAGTGACTTTCCTAAGGTCATACAGCTAGTATCTGATCTGGGGTAGAATTTGAATTTATGTCTTCCTGACCCCAGGCCTAGCACTGTGTCCACTGTACTACCTAGGTCCCTCTATTATATGTGTGTGTGTGTATACATACACATATATATAACATAGTGGAAAAAGTGATGAATTCAAAGTTAGGAAATCAAATCCCATTTCAGGTGCTTACTACCTGTGTAAAGCTAGTCAAGCCACTTAGCTTTTTTGGGCCTCAGTTTCCTCATCTGTAAAATGGGAGGGTTGGAATAGAAGACTCTTAATGTTCCTTTCAACTCCAAGTTTGTGATCCTTGTTGTGTGAACACAGTAACAGAATACAAAATAATTGAATGTTACGTCTGGGTGACCTCTATGCTCTAAAACAGCGATGTCAGACATGCAGCCCACAACACTCCTGAATGATGTGGACTGAAAAAGAGCAAAGTGTAACTGGAAAATATTTAACAAAATAAATAAAAATAAAATGAAACATAGTATTTCATCTTAAAATTATGTCAATATGTGGTTCATGGGGTCCTGTGGTTTAGTGGCCTCCTGTTTCTATTTGAATTTGGCACCACTGTTTTAGCAAAGCAGCGGAAAGAAGAGCTACATTTAAAACAGTCATATTTATTTTACTTGAAAAGCATTTTGTTTATTTTAAAATTTTGTTTCCTGATTTATTTTATAAGTATATATTATGTCTTCCTCCCATCGCCCCTGCATAAATAAATTTTAAAAAAGAAAATTACAGAAATGTGTGTAATCCATCAAAACAAATTCCTGCATTGGACATGGTCAAAGATGAATGCCTCATTCTGCATTTTAATCCCAGTGGTTCTCTGGCAGGACGCTAGCGACATGTTTCATTATGAGGTTTTTGAAAAGGTGATTGGTCATCATCTAGATCAGAGTTCTTTCAAGGTTGTTATTTTTAAGCTACTGTCATTATTTGAATTGTTCTCCTACCTCTTCTTTCTTCATTCTGCGTCAGGTCATAGACACTTTCCATGTTTCCTCTGAAAGTGTCCATTTCATCACTTCTTTTGTTATGATAATATTCCATTACATTCATACACTACAGTTTGTTTAACTATTCCCCAAGAGGAGCTCCTTTGTTTCTGCTTTTCCTTTGTAATAGTATATGCTATGACTTCACATGTATAATCTATTGAAATTGCTTGTCTGAGGTGGAGGGAGAAGGGAAGCAAGGAGAGAATTTGGAACTCAAAATTTTAAAAACTAGGTGTTAAAAATTTTGTTTCGAGAAAAAAAATAAAAAAATTAAATGAGAAAAAATAACAGTGAACCAAACTAATTTTATTTTCCCCACTTAAAATTAAATCCTTTTGACACCAATGTGCAAATTTACATGAAATATTATAATAGCTAGTATTTAATTAGTACTTTAATAGTATTTTACAAATTAATAGTACTTTACAAATATTTTCTCATTTTATCCTGACAAACCTAAGAGGTAGGTGCTAATATTATCCCCATTTTATGGATGAGGAAACTGAGACAGGCGATAGTTAAGTGATTTGCCCAGGATCGTACAACTACTTAGTGACTGAGGTTAGATTTGGATTCTTGGCCACCTGCCTCAGAGTCTAGCTCTCTATTTACTTGTGTTTGGTTTTATTGCAAAAACATCTGGGAACATTATTGAATATTATTCTTTTAAGTGAATTGTTTTGAAACATACAATGGAAAATTTTGAAGTTTTGTATGCTGTAAAAGCCACTCAGTATCTTTTTCAAAATCTTTTGCAAAATAGAACACATTGTTTCCTGGTGCAAGGCATGGTTTTTTCCCCACCCTACCCAGTTGTACATTCACCATTGCAGAGTTGGCAGAAAGTCATATTTTAGTTTGATATATAGAAAATAATCAGAACAGTTAAAGTGAATTCTGTAGAGAGGGCTTTAAAACAATTTCTATTTAGCCCTCTGATTCTGTGGTATCTGGGCAATTTTCTTCGATTATTTCTTGAAATATGATGTTTAGGCTCTTTTTAAAATATGGCTTTCAGATAGTCTAACAATTCTCAAATTTTCTTCCCTTGGTCTATTTTCCAGATCATTTTTTTCCCTCTGAGATACTTCATATTTTCTTCTATTTTTTTCAGTCTTTTGATTTTCTTTTATTGTATTTTGATACTTCATGGAGTTACTAGCTTCCACTTGACCAATTCCAATTTTTAAAGAGTTACTTCCTTCAGTGAAGTTTTACACCTTTTTTAAAAAAGAAAACATTTGGTCAATTCTTAAATATTATAGATAATTATTTTCTCCTGTGCGGCTAGAGATACTACTCCAATTACAGTACCGCAGCCCGGAGAATAAACCCTTTTTCCTTTCTCTAGCTCTCCCCTATAACCCACATTTATCACCTGCTCTCAACTCCCACAAGCTTTTATAAACATACTTTCATTCTCTTTTCCTATTTCTACTTTTTTTTTCCCCTCTTACTTTTGTGCTTCTGTTCCTTCTTTACCAAGCTGTTAATCCTCTTTTCATAATTTTCTTAGGTTGTTTCTTTCCCCCTTTTCTTACTATTAGTTTTATTGATTTTTAAATTTTAATTTTTGTTCTTTTAAACATTTCTTTCTTTAACTTCCAGGAATTCTTGTTGACTTGCTTCTGATCTTCATTTTTCTTTGAGGCTTTGTTTGTAGATATTTTCAGATTGTTGTCTTCATCTGAATTTGTGTCAAGCTTTCCTTTCACCATAGTAACTTTTTATAATCAGGGTTTTTTTCTATTATTGTTGTTTGCTTATTTTTCCAGCCTTTTTTTTTTTTTTACTTTGGACATTATGTTAGAGTTGCATTCCCCTCATCCCTGGGGGTGGGGGGTTGATATCTAACCTGATTGTATGACTTTTGTGTCCTGCTGCTTTCACAACTAGTTCTGGAGTTTGGAGTTTCCAAAATGGTTTGAGCTGAAGATAGTTTTGATCACTGCTCCCAACTTGTTATTGATTATCCCACTCAGAATTTAATTTGCCATGCTTTTTTAAGTTTAGAGGGGTGTGTTGGGAGAGTTCAGCAAAAAGGCTTGCTTCACTTTGCCATCTTGACTCTGCCCCCAACTCTGATAATTTTGAATTAAATTGTCATTTATGAAGTCTTTATTTTGTGTACAGCAGCACTCTCTTAGGTAGTAGAGATGTAAAAAAAATGAAGAGAATTCTCCCTTCTAGAGTTTATATTCTTTTAGAGATATACATAGCAGAGTGTCATTTCAGGAAGTTAAAAGTATCAATAACTGACAAGATCAGAGAAAACTTCCAATAGGAGGGGACATCTGAGTATAGCCTTGAAAGGAACTAGAGATTCCTAAGAAGAACAGAGGTTAAAAAGATTGCCTTTCAGATGTAGGAACCAACTTGTTTATAGATGTATTGTAGGAGATATTGCTTTAGTCACTGTACTGTTGTCTTGAAAATAAGTCCTTTTTTATTCTCTTTTCCTTTATCATATTCCCAACTTCCACAAACTTCTCTAAACATTTTTCATTCTCTTCTCCTATTTCTACTTTTTTTTAATCCTTTCCTTTCACTTCCTCTCTGGTAACTGACTATAATGTGGAACCTACATGTATTATTTCTTGGATAAAAGTATATTGAATATAATATTTTATATTTTCTTTACTTAGTTTAAAATGTACATGAGGTCAGTGCACTCTCTTTATGTCTGTCCAAAGAAATAAAACACAGAGCACCATTTCTGATCCACCCTGCCTCCCACATCTACAAACATAAAAAGCAAAGCATAGATGATTTTATATTTACACCTCAGTTCGTTTTCCTTCTTTAGTCAAGAACCCCTTTTAGGTAATTTCTTGGATAGATTGATGAGTCTGCCAGATCTCAAAACAGAGACCAAATTTACCTAAATATTCAGTTTAGATTACATTTGTTTTGCATCCGTAGAAATTCAAAAAGCCAAACTCTTCCTTTGGGAAATTTTTCCCCCTTCTGTTACTTTAATCTCTTTTTCTAATTTTTACTAAAATTAATTCATCTGTCTCTGGAACTCAGGAGAAGTGGAATTTGTCCAGGAGGATGTAACCATGGAGAAAGGGAGGTTGCTATCCTGTCTTTGCTAAGTGTTGTGGTGCTGGCAGCTGCAGTTGGAGCCCCCTTATCTCATTAGAATGAGTGTTGGGAAACTCACAGATGAGTGCTGGAGAGGCTTCAGAGTGGAGCCCTAGAATCATATATTTAGACTTGGAAGGACCTTAGAGATCATCTAATCTAAAGAGTGCCAGTCCTGGAGTCAGGAAGGCTCATTTATTTCCCTGAATTTAAATCTGACCTCAGATGCTTGCTGTATGACCTTGGGCAAGTCATTTAACACTGTATACCTCAATCCCTCATCTGTAAAATGAGCTATAGAAGGACATGGCTAGCCACTCCAGTATCTCTGCCAAGAAAGCACTGGATAGGGTCACAGAGAGTTGGATATAACTTAAAAATGACTTACTGTTAACATGTTCCAGGTATGGTGCTAAGTGCTGGAAATAAAAAGACAGGCAAAATCAGTACCTTTCTTCCTTCAAAGAACTAACATTCTCATGGGGGAGACAATATGCAAACAACTGTGTACATAGCAAGAAATATACAGGATAAAATTGGAGGTTATCTGAGAGGGAAGGTATGGATAATAGGGGGAGGAGAGAAGAGGGAAGGCTTCTTGGGGCACATGGGATTTTAATCTGAGCTTGAAAGAAACCAGGGAAGTCAGGAGGTAGAGGTGAGGGGAGAGAGAGAGCATTCTGGGCTTGGAGGACAGTCAATGGAAAGGCAAAGAGTTAAGAAATGGAGTGTCCTATTTGAGAAACAGTAAGAAGACTGATATGGTTGGATGATAGAGTAGGTAAAAGAGAGTCAATTGTAAGAAAACTGGAAAGATAAGAAGCAGCCAGATTGTGAAGGATTTTAAAAGCCAAACAAGATTTTAATATTTGATCCTGGAGGTAATAGAGAGCCACTGGAGTTATTTAATAAGGGTAGGGATGTATGATGTAGTCAGACCTGAACTTTAGGAAAATTGCTTTGGCAGCTGAGTGGAGGATGGACTCCAATGGGGAAATCTAGGACATTTCAACAGTCTGGGTATGACATGATGAGAGCTTGCACTGGGGTAGTGTCATTGTCAGAGGGTTCTTGAGAAGTGGATGTATGTGAGAGGTGTTGTAAAGGTAGGAATAACAGGACTTAGCAGTAGATTAGTTAGATATGTGAGGTGCGTACACTAGCAGGGCTGAGGATGACACCTAGATTGCAAGACTGGGTGACTGGGATGATGATAGTACCCTGGAAAGAAATAAGTAAGTCCAAAAGAGGAGAGTGTTTATGGTATGGGGAGGGGGGAAATATTTGTTTTGGACTTGTTGTTTAAGAAGTATATTCAGTTATATGGATGTATATGAACATAAATGTATGTAATAGGAAGGTCGTTATCTATGATATTATAGATAACAGGAGAGAGAGATTAGGGCTAGAAAAATGAGTCTTAGAGTTATTTATATAGAGATAATTGAATCCATAGGAGTTTTTCCACCTGGCTGCACTCCTTGGACTTCTCTGTCATACTCTCTTTTCTCTCCATCCCACCCCTTCCTTCTCAGTTTCCTTTTGGGTATTATCTTCCCTTGTTAGAATGTAAGCTTCTTGAGGGCAAGGATTGTCTTTCTTTTTCATGTTCATATCCCCAGCACTTAGGGCAGTACCTGACATAGAGTAGGTGCTTAATAAATGTCTATATATACTATTTCAACAAATGAGATAGTACATATAGAGGGAGAAATGAAGAGGGTGAACTGGATATGCTGTAACTTCGTGGTCTTAGATATTTTAACATTTTGTTTTGTTTTAGTCTTGCACTTAATGTTATCCTGTTCTTTCCCCCTAATTTGACTGTTCATAAAGGCACTTAACATTTTACTTAATGAAGCAGTAAGGCAACTTAACTAACTTCTGAAAAAGAAGATTTTATGTTAAGAGTGTGTAAGGCCAAATTCAGTCCTTACAGACAGATTGAGATGTCTTTTTTTTCTAGAAGATGATAGGATAGATTTAATAACCTTTCAAAGTTTTCATTATTATTTTATGCCTTGAGTCTTCAGTGACTTGGTAGGACTGTCATTCAGACTGTTCACATTTTTTATTTCCTTATGGCTTTAGTTTTCACATTGCCTATATTTCTCCCTGTATTCAACCCCCCTCCCCCCCATACATGTTATAGACACATGCATGGATACCACCTCTGCAAAAGGACAGTGTCTTCTCATATCTTTTCTTTGGGGCCAACCTTATGCTTCATATAACTGTACAACATTTAGTTTTACTTGTTTTGTGGTCACTGTAGTTATTCTATGTGTGTTATTTTTCTGGACCAGCTTACTTCGCTCTGCATCAGTTCATATAAGACTTTTTCCATACTTCTCTGAATTCATCATATTTCTTATTTCTCAGCACATTCACATAACCACAGTTAGTTTAGCTGTGCCCTAATCAATGGCATCCCTTTTGTTTTCAGATTTTTCTACCTTGAAAAGCTTTTCTTTTTGTCAGAAACCTCCTTGGAGTATATGCCTAGCAGTGATCTCTGGGTCAAAGGGTGTGGGCACTTTGTATAATTCCAAATTGCTTTCCAGAGTGGTTGTAGCAATCTGCCGTTCCACCATTGCAATGCATTAGTGTGTCTGTCTTCCCACAACCCTTACAACAGTGACCATTCTTGTCTTTTGTTATCTTTGTCAGTTAGCTGAGAGTAGGATGTGAAATCTTTGAGTAGTTTTGATTGATATTTCTCCTACTACTGGTAATTTGGAGCATATGGCTGCTAATAGCTTGTGATACTTCTTTTGGGAATTGCTTATTCGTTTCCTTTGACCACTAATCTATTGGGGAATGGTGTTGTCTTATAGCTTTCTGTTAGTTGTCTATATATCTTGGATAGCAAATCGTTATTTGTATGTAACAAATGTAATGCAAATACTTTTCCCCCTATTGATCACTTCCCTACAGGTATATTAATTTTATTTGTGTAAAAACTTTTTTATTTTCATGTAATTGAAATTATCTTCTCTTTCTTTTGTTGTTGTCTCCATTGCATCATTAATGAAATTCTTTTTGAAGTTGGTGGAACTGAGACAAGCACCTCACTCTTGTGTTCCTTGTTTTGTAGGGATAGCATCATCTCTAGATGTTTCAGAGAGTCCAGGGAGTATCCAGGTAGCTCGGGGCCAGACAGCAGTGCTGCCTTGTACATTCACCACTAGTGCTGCCCTAATTAACCTCAATGTCATTTGGATGGTCATTCCACTCTCCAATGCCAACCAGCCTGAACAGGTACTGTTGTTAAGTGTAATAATACATTTGTGTGTGACCTGAGTCACCTCTGATTTGTTAGACTTCTGGATATCAAATTTGAAATTACCCTAGGGTAAAAGTATCCTTTCTGTAGTTTTTAATGCTCATATCCCATGTGAATTGGTAACAACCATGAGCACTGAAGAAAAATAAACTATTTAGTAACGATAATGCCAATAAGCACTGATGAATAGGAGACCTTTGTATTTTAATACAAGCATGCTCTAAATGATGTAGGCCTCAACTAATGTCCTTCCTCAATACGTTGTTCATAGTTATAACCAAACTTCACTTTATGGTACCATCACTCTAGTGTTTTTTGACTCTTTTTCTATTTGTAACATTTATAACATTGTTGCTTTGGAGCTAATTGCCCCTTCCCTGAACCACAGCCCTCTCTCCCCACCTGCCCCCCTCAACCTCAATCTATGTTACATCACTTCAACATTTTGTTTTCAAGGAGTCTGTTAATGAAGCTAGACAAGTTATGACTGATACATAAGAAGCTATGATTTCATTGCTGTGGGTCATACTGTCCCTTGATGGGGACTGAAATTCTGTCGTGTTATTTGTGAGTTACTGTTGCTAAAAAAGTTTTGTTTTCCAACCCTCTGGTGATGTCATTCTGTCCTTGGCTACACTGGTTTTTGGTCAATAGAACTATAGTCATTTGCCTTGCACTCAAAGCTTGTCCAGTTTTGTGAGATCTTGCCAGAACTTGTTTTCCATGGGTATAGACCTTCAAGAAAACAGCATCATTCCCAAACCAGAATGTGGTATCGAGTCAGATTTTAGTGCAAGATTGCTAGTCGTATCAGTACTAATAAAGGAATCATATCATAATAATATCACTTACATTTACTTAACAGATTTCTTCTAAAGTTCTCAAAAGAACATGAGAGCACTCAAGAAAATTAACTAGAATTATGGTCTGAGAGAAATGACAGGGTCTTTAAAAAAGGTATATGCAAGTAAAAATTGAAACTATGACTCACTAAATTAATATTTTACTTGCTCAAGTTACTGATGCTCATTACTGCTAGATGTATCTATTCTTAGCTAAAGATCCACAGTGTTTAATGTTTGTTACTGTAAAAAAGCAGCAAATTAATGAATTGTGCTTTTGTATACAATTCTGTACTTACAGATAATTATTGCTTTTAGTAAGACCTTTTATCTCATTCAGACATGTTATAACATGAAAGTATTTGATAAACCTGTCTTTGTGCTATTAAATTCAGACATGCTTATGAAGTACAAATGATTGTCATTTGTTAAAGACATTACTGGAACAGTTTTTTTTGGTGATAAAATTAGAACTAGACAGAAGTCATAAATTTATTAATTGTTCTTCCTTGCTGTGGATATTAGTCTGCATTCAGTCTCTTAACTACAGTCATGATACTGTGGTACAATAATCAGGGGAAGGATAGTGTTGATTTTCTGAACTGTTAAAAACATTTTTAACTATTCTCAAGTATTCATAGTATCTCATAGTATTCATATGAATTCTATCTTTCTTCTTGTGGAAACTGCAGAATAAGTTATCTCCATTTGATAGATGAGTGTTTAGCACTTAGAACAGTGATCCCCAAAAGTGTGTTCTAAGGACTTGAGGTCAAAACCCTTTCAGGTGTTCCTTGAGGTCAAAACCCTTCTAAGATATTATTTGTCTATTAAAATGCTCTTCCTTTTTCAACTATAGATTGGTTTGAGGTCAGATTTTCTTCATATACTTCAAACAAAAAAAAAATCGAAACAAGATTGAATGCAGAAGCAGATATGAGATCCAGCTGTCCTCTGGTGCCTTTTTATTGAATGTGTGTTTCTCACTCAAAGTGAGGTGATAAGACTTAGCCTGAAAGGACCAGGGTCTCACATCGCATCCTGGGCCATCTCCAGTCATCCTGATGAATATCAGGATGGCCCAGGAGAAGAAAGTGAGGTTGGTGAACTTGCATAGCCCCCTTCACTCAAATCGAAGTCAACTATAAGTCATGTCTTCATCTTGACATCATGGTCCTCTTTGAGAATGAAGGACAAACACATTAAGTCAGACCAAAAAAGAGTTTCATTAAACTATGTAAAATAGGGCCACTCTTTTTTTTGTTTTAGAAAATGAATTTATTTTTGTAAAAATATGTGATTTATGTTAACATGTAGTGAGTTTACTATTTTATTCTTAAATGAATTAATACTTCTCTGAAATTTAGTTTTCATTTCTAATACAACAAAGATTGATATATGTATATTCCACATAAAAGCTTTTTGCATTCCTCAATATTTTTTAAGATTTAATTTTAGTTTTTCAGTTAGTAAATATCTTTCCTCCTTCCTTCCCTCTCTACTGAAAAAGAAAGAATAACAAAACCCTCCTTATAAGCAAGGATAGATAGTCAAGCAAAATAAATTTCCACATTGGCCATGTCCACATTCAATAATTTTTGAAAGTGTAAAGGAGTCAAAAAGTTTATGAGAATCATTGGCCTAAAGGAACTAAATAACAGAATTGGTGATCATTGCTTTGTTATCTGACTAAGGAATTAAGTCTCTAACATGTACTAATACCTACAGTCACCCAAACAACTTCTGTCATAGTGCAGAAGAAGGTTCTGCAAGAAGTAATTTAATTTCTTTCTCTCTCTCTTTTTTTTATTGCAGGTCATTTTGTATCAGGGTGGACAGATGTTTGATGGTGCCCCACGGTTCCATGGTAGGGTAGGATTTACAGGCACGATGCCAGCCACTAATGTCTCAATCTTCATCAATAACACCCAGCTGATGGACACAGGCACATACCAGTGCTTAGTCAATAACCTCCCAGACAGAGGTGGCAGGAACATTGGGGTCACTGGGCTTACCGTTTTAGGTGGGTTTTAAAAACAGATCAAGGGGGTTTTTGTCTTTACATATAAGTCTAGTTGTTGTTCCTCTCTATTAGTTCCCTTGGATACCCCATGTCTCTTCTTCTCTCATTATTGTCTTCGAGGCATTTTTCCCATGTGTTTCCATACACCTGTATTCCCTGCCATGTTATTTCCCAAGTGCTTCTCTGAAACTTATCACTTAGTTGTGTCTTCCTAGACCAAAGTTGACTTTTCTGATAAGGAAAGTAAGTTCCCTGGTTAGGGGATAAGGAGAAGGATAGGAAGAGAACTTTGATTAAATATCACCCACAAAGGACAAGTCTTTTTCTGGGATTGCAGCCATCACTAGCATCACTAGGGTGATTTCCCTGAAGTTGTACTTTAGTCTTTTGGTTTCCCTGCAATCAACATAAAATATTGCCCCAAGCTGGTTATTATGGAAGAAGTCTCTATCTGGCTGGTTGACTGAAGGTGATCTGGCTGGTTGACTGAAGGTGATAGTGGGACTGAGGAGGGAGAGCCCCCTGAGACTTGGTGAGATGGAGGGGATTCCTGTAGGATATTCTCTAATTGTAGGGACTGAAGGTGGTGATACCTATCCGCGTGAGTTTCAAATGAGGTCGATTTAGATGACATAGGTGAAAGTGCTCAGTAAACTCTAAAGCCCTTCAAAGTAAGGGATAGCAGTATGAGAGTAGAGAGCTTCTAATAGATTCTCTGCTCTCTTAACTTGATTAAGCTGGATATTTGTTGACTATTCACATCCTTTTCCCTGTAATCTACACTCTTCTCAACTCTCCTTTTTCTTCTACTCTTGAGTGATGCTACTAAACTAGAATTTGGATACTTACTGTTTCTTTAAGTCAGGTACTTTTCCATTACTGTGCCCTTTCCCCTGTACTTAACCCATGTCCCCGTCTTCCCTCTTTGGAGTGGGAATATCATTTAGGATTGTAGGATCTTGAGTTGGATGGTGTTTGAGAGATCATCTGGTTCAACCCTGTCTCTCATTTTACAAATGAGGAAGTTAGAGTTTCAGGAGATTAAGTGACTTTCCCCAAGGTTCTCTGACTTCAAAATCCAGTGTTCCATCCTCTACCCTATGCTGCTTCCCCCCCTCAATCCTTAAGTAGAATTGTAGGGACTCTGCCCAAATTAACCAAATACTTATGAAATTCAAAATTTTCACATGCTTTAAAGTCATTCACTGACCCCATCTCTGAGCTAGAATTTATCTAACTCTCTCCCTCCTCTACCCAATCTCCCAATGTCTTCCTTTCCCTTACCTCTAAGACACATGGAAATAAATGAAATATGGCAGCTCTCATGTGAACTATTGTTGTTACAATGCATCCTCCATCTATTAAGGTGACATAGGTAGTACATTTGTGCTTGGGGTTGTTTTTCTGTTAGTGGTGTTGAGTTGTGCCCAGTTATTTACACACTTCCTTAGTCTTCCACAAGACTAGGGACACAAACTTGGCAGATGAAGAATAGGAGAACACTTGATGCTTGAAAAAAGAGGCAACAAGAATTGTTGAAAAGCTAGTGGGGCTGTGTGATCATTTTTTTTTTGGAGGGAAGAGGAGAGGCAATCGGGGTTAAGTGAAACCTGGCCAAGGTCACGCAGCTAGTAAGTGTGAAATGTCTGAGGCTGGATTTGAACTCAGGTCCTCCGGTGCTCTATTCACCATGCCACCTAGTTGCCTTGAGCTATGTAATCATTAATTGAACTTGGAACCGTATTATCCTGTTCTCTGTGACTTTGGAAATAAATCTAATATCGCTATTCCATGGTTATCATTTCTTAGCTCACTCTATAATGTTTTCTTTTGTTTTTCTTTGTGTCACCCGTACTGTGTTAATTAAGTTAGACTGAAAACTTTTAGCTTAAAAATTTTGTCTTGATGTTCATAAAATATACCTAGCATGTTGCTGGTAGCAAACAAATATACTAGGTTCTGATTATAATAGTTAGCTAGTCTGGGAAGAATTAACTATAAGGCACCTTATAACCACATGCAGGAGGGTTTAATTTTGAAAGTACTACAAGGAAGCATTTTAGTACTTTGGAAAGGAGCACTAATTAATTCTGAAGTCAGAGGACCTGGATTCATAAACCACCTCTACTGCCTGCTGCCTGCGTGACCTTGAGCAAGTCTAACAATGATGATGATAGCCAGCCTTTTCATAACACTTACTGTGTGCCACATGTTGTGCTAAGGGCTTCATAAATATGTATTATCACATTTGATCCTCACAACAAACCTGAGAGGTAGATTATTATCCCCATTTTACTGATGGCGAAACTGAGGCAAACATCAGTTAATTGACTTGCCCAGGGTCACACAACTAAATATGTCTGAGGCTGGATTTGAACTCAGGTCTTCTTGACTCTAGGCCCAGTGCTCTATGTACTGTGCCATCTAGCCATGTAATTAAACTTCCTTGGACTTTGGTCTGTCAGATGAGGGGTAGGACTGCTTGGCTTCTGAGGCTTCTTCCTGCTCATTGTTGTAAGGCGGTCTTATCTGGAAGCTGATCATTTCTATAGTATGGGGACAAGGAATGTTACCATGAAGTTCCTGCGCATAGGCTTAATTAGAAGATATTTCACGGTTATCACTTTGCTGTGAATTAGAGGATACTTAATATATGTATGTATTTTTTTCCTTTCGCAGTTCCCCCTTCTGCCCCACTCTGTCGCATCCAAGGATCCCAGGACATAGGTAGTGATGTCATACTGATCTGTAGTTCAGAAGAAGGCATTCCCCGTCCAACCTATCTCTGGGAAAAATTGGATAATATCCCCAGGCTACCTCCAACGGCTACACAAGGTATTTGTAGACACAGCTTGTGTTGTAGCTATAAGCACCAATGTTACCAAGTTTATCATAATAATGTTCAGTTGTTATGGGTTTTGCTCCGTAGTTTTTGAAAAATAATACCGCGTTGAGTTCACCGAGATGCTGCCTTTATTATTGTTCCCTATATGCTTAACCTTTTGTATTAACAGAACTGCATTCTTTGCATTTCTACACATGCCTTACTTAGGAAATGATCATCTGTATTCATTGGTGACAACATTGAGACAGCATTCAGAGTTGTCTCAAGACCCATCATTAAAGCAAGATCTGCCCAAAGATTTGCCTTCTAGGGGCAGGCGGACGACTATAACACTATTCAGTTTTTTCCTTTCAGTGGAAATGAACATTTACAGCTGACCTCATTGTGTTGTTTGAGGAGTGTGGCAAGGGGTTGAACCTCTCTTGGCACAAATTTTTATCAGACAGAGGAGAAGTACATGAAATGCAGAAGACGGTGATCAGACCCTGCACTGTTCTGGGCTCTGGGGGTGATACAACATTTAGATGAGAAACAGGTTCTTGTCCATAATCCAGAGAGAGAAGGTGTAACAATAAGAAAGGGTCTGTCAGATGTTGAAAGTGCAGGCTCAGGTATTTACTGAAATGAAAATAGGGAGGAATGAATAGGGTAGATGCAGTTCTTCTGCTAAAACTAGAAACACTAATGGGATAGTTTAGAAAAAAATTACATTTCCTTAATGGAATGGAAGTAAAAGAAAATTTACCCGAGTCATGGATGGAATCTGTCACTTTGGGAAGAGAAGATTTAGCAGCCCTGCTTGTATCTTCCCAGTACATAGAATGTTTAGTGTACAAAACTCAGGTCGGGCAGATACAGCATAAAAGGAAGTGGAGGTTGGTGGCTCACCGAGGGAAGATGAATTGTTGAGTTAGCCATTTCCAGTAATTTAGAGTACTTGAGGATTAGGTTTAGGTAAGAGTCTGCCCTAAATTACCCATTGTAATGTTTAAATTCGAACAAATATCACATGCCTACCATATGAAAGATGCATCTAATCCAAGAAGGAGTTATAAAGATGAAATAAAACAGTATCTGTCCCAAGGAGGGTAGATGCTCATGGGAAACTAAGATGTGGGCAGAGATAATGAAAAAATAATTTGTAATATGCTAAAGTGAAAAGAAGTATAAATATATGCTATGAGAGATTTGAGGGAGGAGTAAATCACTTTTAACTGGGGGTGGCTGGGGTGGTTCATAGATAAGGCAGCACCTGAGCCAAACCTTGAAGGATAGGGAGATGGACAAGAGGAAGAGGTGGAAGGGAGATCTGTAGTTTACGCCAAGGCAGAGAGTTGATGATTAAATTCATTTTATCTAGAATATATCAAAGACACTTTAGAGTGCAATAAAACCAAAATGTTTGTTAGGAGCCTGTCTTCCATTTAACTTTCTGTGCTGTTTCACTGTCATAATTATATGTTTCATAAAATATTTTCAAGCACTCTCTGAATTAAGCTTACTTAACCTGCTTTTCACATGAGCCCAACTGCCTCTAAAGCTGCTTCATGTAGCAAACAAGTTGTCCTGGGCCAATGGTGCCACCTGGTGGCTTGAGAAAACTTTCCCAATTTCTTATCCCTTACCACCTCCTTTCTTCCTCTCCAAGAAAATCTTTTCCGCTTATAGTCCTCTTTTAATGCTCATAACTTAAAAATTTGTACCCTGCACAGACTTTCTTATGAGTACAGTAACCCATCCTTTTAAATCTCCTTTATCCTTCCTCCATTTTCAGATTTTTGCCATGTTACCTTGGGAAGCTCCCTTCATTTCATTTCTGAGTCAGAAAGAAAACCTTAATGTGGCCAATAAGTATAAAAGCAGTACTAGGGATATGCCTGCTTCAGTGAAATGAGAAGGCCCAAGTGTATTATAAAATTAGACATCTAGAACCAATGAGGCAATGTCTAAACCCTAAAAGGTACTCAGAAGTTTCCTTCAGAATATATTCAGTCTATTATGTTTTACTTCCTTTTTCTCCTTCTCTAAATTTGTTTTCTTTAAGCCTCAACATTAAAAAAAAATCTTGTTCAGAGTAATTATTCTATTTCTTAGATGTATTGCACTAAAATGCTATTGCTTCCTGCTGTTTTTAATTGCACATTTTCAGTATTTTCAGTAGAATTGCATGTTCACTAAAGTTTGAAGATAATCCTAGAGACAGCCAAAACTAACATTATTTTTTTACAATTTCTAAATTTTTATTTCACTTTTATTTTCTAATACTTTTCTGCCCCTCAACCACCCAGAGATCAGTCCCTTGTTACAAAAATCAAAAAGAAAGAGAAAAGGAAAAGTAGTTCAGCAAAACAAATGTGAGTCTAACAGTGCACTGTGTTTCAAACCTGTAGTTTTCCTCCTCTGTGAAGAAGTGAGAGAAGTGCATTTTCTCATCTCTCCTTCATAGTCATTATAATTGTACAGCATTCAGTTTCATGGTTTTTGCATTCCCAATTTATATTATTATGGTTATTATTTTTATTGTTTTCTTGGTTCTGCTAACTTCACTTTGCATTAGCTTCTGTCTTCTTCTGCCTCACTGTTTTCACATTCACCAGTCCTTAAAGCTCAATAGTATTACAATTACGTTCAAGTACCTCAGTCTGTTCAGCTTTTCCCTAATCAGTGGACATTCGTTACATTACTCTTTGAAAATGCTTTCCAAGTTCTATTCAACTGTTTTAGAAAGAAACTTTTAGAACACTACTTACTTGTGAGTTGGGATGCTAGCATAAGGATGGCAAACCCCTACCTATCTCCAATCTCTGCCCATTCTGGTAGGAGTCATAGAGACTTGAGTTATGTGGGTTACGGTATGCCACAGTGGAAAGAGCATTGACTCCGGAGTCAGAGGGCATGGCTATAAATTATGACTCTGATGTTTAATACCCTTGTGTCTTTGCTTAAGTCCTCCCTTTCCTCGTCTGTAAATTAAGGGGTTGGATTTGATGGCCTTTGAGGACTCTTCCACTCCTAGATCTGTGATCTATCATCCTGTTCTATGATTGACTCTCCCTACAACTTCTCTTTACTATTTCCCTGGGCCTGATTCTAGTTATGTAATAGAGAAAATAATGTGTTCAGAGCTACTGAATCATAAAATGACACATTTTCTCTAAAATTCCGGGAACATAATTAAATTTCATTTCATGATCCTAAATTTCTTTTTATTCGATAAGCAGGAGACCTCTCCAGATCTTTGAAAAAGGGAGTGAGATAATAAGACCTATGTATTACCTGAAGGTTTAGAATCAGAGATCATTTAGGAGTCTATTACATTAGTAGGGGCAGTTCAAATAAGGGCCAGGGTGGCAGTCATAGGAGTAGAAAGGGACGAAGAAAGTGGATGTGGTCAACAAGCATTTATTAAGGGCTTCCCATGTGCCAAACGCTGCACTAACCACCGGGAATACAAATATAGGCCAAAAAAAGGCAGTTTCTTCCCTCAAGGAGATTACATTCCAGTTGGGGAAGACAGTGCATAAAAGAGAGATGAAAAGTCTGAGGTAGTGTGTCAGTCACCAGTTTGACCAGTTCATCAAAGCTGCTCAGTCAGCTACGCAGGCATCTGATAAATATGGTTGCTTCCCAACAGGTCATGAGGTTTAACCATTGGTGGTCCTACTTTTGAGTCCTTGATCACAGCACCTTGTTCTCCAGGATATTGGGCTGGCTACTGACCAGTCTCTGACTAGATGTCATGGGAGGGTTGAGGGGAGAAGTACAAGAAGACAAAAAGAAAGAAAGCTCTATTGAAGGACTGGCCAATTTTTTTTTTTATTAATTTGTTTTCAGTTTTCTACAGTCATGTCCATAAGTCTTACATTTTCTCCTCCTCTCTCCCCAAGACGTCATGCAATTTTATATGGTTTTTGTACATACATTCTTATTAAGCATTTTCATATTAGTCATGTTACACAGAAGGGTTAGAATGAATGGGGGAAATCATGAGATAAAACAAAGCACAAGAGATAATATTCTTCTTCATTCTGCGTTCCAGTTCCATAGTTCTTCTCTGGATATGGAGGGCATTTTGCTGGAAGGGTCTTTTAGGAATGTTTTAGGTCCTTGCATTGCTGTGAATGGCTAAGTCTACCAGAAAAATTCCTCGCACACTGTGGGTGTTACTGTGTCCAAAATTCTCCTGGTTCTGCTCCTTTCACTAAGCATCAGTTCATATAAGTCTTTCCAGGTCTCTCTGAAGTCTTCCTGTTCATCATTTCTTATAGCATATTAATATTCCATTACATTCATGTACCACAACTTATTCAGCCATTCCCCAATTGATGGGCATCCTCTCGATTTCCAGTTCTTGGCCACCACAAAGAGAACTGCTATAAATATTTTTGTACATGGGGGACCTTTTCCCATTTTTATGATTTTTTTGGTGATACAGTCCTAGAAGCGATATTGCTGGGTCATAGGGTATGCATGTTTTTGTTGTCCTTTGGGCGTAGTTCCAAATTGCTCTCCAGAAAGGTTGGATTAAGTCATAGCTCCACCAACAATGAATGAACACTATTCCAACTCTCCCACATCTTCTCCAACATTTATCATCTTTCTGTTTTGTCATGTTAGTCACTCTGGTAGCTGTGATATGGTACCTCAGAATTGTTTTGATTTACATTTCTCTAATCAGTAGTGATTTAGAGCATTTTTTCAAGGACTAGCCAGATTTTTAACCAATTATAGCACTGCTCATCCAGCCCTTGAATGATCCATCCAAGGGGATTACTAAGTTGTGCATCAGGGCAGCTTGGCTACTTCAAACCTGCACCAAGGGCCAAGCCTGTGGGCCAAGTCTAAACATAGCCCCTTAGCTTTGCTTGACTGTGTTTTGGCCTGAACTTCAAGGTACTCACACAGAACTAAGAATTTGAGGATAAGGGCAGTCATTCTAGTTTACAAACCACCCAAGTGCTAATCTGGGTGTCTACCAGGTTCTTCCTGTGCCCAATTTGATTCCATATTGCTTGGTCTGCCCTTACTTTATCCAGAGGGTAATAGAGACTTCCTCAACTACCATGGTCTCAGAGAACCTTCACATTTACTCAAGTATTCCATCAGGAATCCCACTTCTGACACTAAATTGTTGGTTGAGAACAAAGCCCAAAACCTAAAAGAGTTTTAGAAATAATATTATCAAGTTAGTTCATGTATTGCCAAGGCAATATTCACAGCACCAAGGGTGACTTTGAATATGCCAGTGTAGTTCTGAATCACAAAGTATAACAGACTCTCCATATAGAAGCTAGAAGTAAAACATTTATTCACATACCAGAACCACAAATCCCAACACCAGAAAGCAAATTCTGTCATAGTAGCCAAGAAGTCAATACACATTACATTGCAGGGGACACAGCCATTCCCAAGCCTTCCCACAAGCCTAACTGTGCCTGCTTGCCTGTGTCCTCTCCTCCTTCAGCCCCAACTGCTCTCACTACTTCCCCTTTAAATTAAGCAGAACTACATTAACAATATAGTTCAGCAGAGGAGAGAACCAGAAAAAAGTGTGCTTCCTCTTGAGTTTCTGTGAAATGTACAGAGTATAGTGTTCAAACAGGGGTGTAAGGACAAGCAGCTAGGTGGCCAGCATATAGAAAAGATTGCTTGAGATGTTTATTGTCTGGTGAGTATAAATATTCAATAGAAATTTGGGCCAAGCCAAAAACTGATGGGTAAACCTAAAACACAAGCATCTTGGTTGGACCCAAGATAAAACCTGGGTGGCATCTAAGTATTTCTTGAAGCAGTCTTCAGCTTCCCTGGAGGATCTCTGAGGTCAGTGTGACATTCTGGGATTAAAAATTATCTTGCCACTGAAAGCTAAGTTCAAACAATATTAATAAATTCTAATAAAGTATTTTTCCCACAAGAGGGAGGTGTGCGGACATGGAGGAGAAGCTTGACACATATTAGGCACTTAATAAGTGTTGACTGATTGATTGAGAGGAGTCAAGAAGTGATTATAATGCCGGTCTGGGAACTTCCTCAAAATGTTCCAGAAAGAATTCATGAGATGATAGAGCTACAGGAGCAGAAGGAACTTCCAGTTCAAGAAGACCACGGAGGTAGAGGAAATTTATTAGGTGAGAAGGCTGGTTGGAAGTTGGAGGAGAAGCCCAGAGTAGAAAAATACTTGGCATTTTATTTTACATGAGTGATAAGGGAAAGAGAATAATAGAAGAAGATGTAGAAATCTTCTCAAGTGATGTAGGGGATAGTAATGTTATCAGTACAAATCAGGAAGCAAGAGAAGCAAGCTGTCTGGGGAAAGATGTTGAGTTCAGTTTGGATTGATACAGTTTGAAGTGCTGTTGGGAAATCCAGGAGTAGATATCCCACAAACTGTTGGAAATGTACTTCATTCTTACTCTCAAATCAGTGTCAGAGTCCTGTAGCCTCTGACTAGATAACACCCAAGAGAGTAGGTAAAGGCTCAGAGTGCTCAAGGATGCATTTGTCACTGAATCTGAAACAGAATCAACATTGCCTGACATTTCAGTGTTCTCTACAAATAAAACCTTAGGCAACTTGCAGCATATTTTGACATACAAAATTTCCTCAAAGATATCTGGAGCATAGAACCAGACATAGGGAAAACCATCCAGGAAATCCAGATGTTTGCTGCTTTGGAAGAAATTTGTCTTAGCTTACTTCCTTTCCTTTTCTCCTTTTAGTAATAGCATTTGCAGTTAGTGTCGCAGACTGTACAACGAAACACTGACTCAAAGATCTGGTCTGATGGCTAAAGGAAGCCTCAGAGGGGAAGGTCAGCAACTGCTGCTTTCTATCTCCAAAGATCAGCTGCTCTGTCTCAGTGATTGTGCTGGGGTTTGTGTTGGGGTTATAGATTTCCATTTGGGAATTCAAGTAATTCAAGGTATGGGAGGTGATCAGATTTCCAAGGGAGAGAGTATTTCAAGAGAAGAGAACGTCTGTAGAGAGATCTAAGATGAGGGAAAGATTATGGGCCATCTGTGGTCCAGGAAGGACATGAGAAGGCTTAGGATGACTGGATCACTGATGGGGTTCAACTTGTCAAGGAGGAGGGAGAGAAATATGACTTCATTCTTAGGGAAAAATAAAGCTATCATTTGCAGAGGGAAGAAGTTGGGGGTGGGCTTTGGATCTTAAAGGAGAAAATTTGAAACAGCTGCTATGGGGAGGAAGTATGTTGTAATGAAATTAGAATACCTGGATTCCTGTCTTGATTCCCACTGACCAGCCACATGACCTAGGACAAGTCACCTTACTTTTCTGGGCCCCAGTTTCTGTACCTGTAACATGAGTGTGTTGGACTAGACCAGAGGTTTTTACCCTTTTTTTCTTCCTTTGGTGCTTGGGATCTCTTTCAAAGTTTGGTGAAACCTGTAGACTATTAAAAATAACATTTTAAAATGCATAAAATACAGTGCATAGGCTTACAAAGGAAACTAGTTAGATTGAGATGCAGTCATCAGAAAAATTTATTAAAAGTAAATTCATAACCACCAGGTTAGGACACCTTGGTCTAGACGGTCTCTGAGGGACATTTTGGCCCAAACATTTTATAGTTCTGTGAGTCTATCAGAAATGAATAGAGAGATTGTTAAGCAGCAGTAAGGGCCAAATTGAAGTTAAGTAGCATAAATTTATAGCAGCATCATAGCACGATTTTGTTTAGCAGTATTTAGGACTAAGAATTGAGAAGGGGGATACCGTTTTACATTGTTGGTGATAATGTTAAAAACAATTGCAATAAAAACTACTATTTCCCTAGCCTTTGAAGTTTTCTTTAGTTTGTGGAACCAAAAGTTGTCCCCGGGTTAAAGTTAGGCATTAGATTTGGAAGCACACAGGCTTTAAACAGGCCATTGTCATCTCCCTTCCACAAGAATCTTAGACCCTGTCCCTTGAATGCTGGGCTTTTATAGATGGAGCTTTCACGTCGTCTTGCCTGGTACCAGGCCCCTGTAGTCACTTCCAAGCCACTCTCCTCCACCCTTCAAACTTATGGCTTGTATTCTCCCATTAGAATGTAAGTTCCTCAAAGGTAAGCATGTCTTGCTTGCTTGTAGTTGTATCACCCATTCTTATCACAATTCCTGGTACATAGTAAATTTTTAATTTATTCATTCATAATGTGACAGACTTTAACAATGGAAATATCAAAGATATTGAGAAGGAATAACCTTACAGATTTGGTGTTCTCATCGAATTCCAGTTCAATTCAATAAATTCAGTAAACATTTATTAAAAGTCTCCTATGTGCCAGGCACCATGCTGAGCATTGGGGATATAAATAAAAAATTAAAGGCATTCCCTGCCCCCAGGGAGCTTACAGTCTCATGGGGGAAGACAGCAGACAAAAGGAAGCTGGAAAGCAGCAGGCCGTGGGGTGGAGAAGGGAGAGTTACCTGGGGGATGGGGGTGGGGGGGGGGGGATGGGGCAGGAAAGGGAGAGAACAGAGCCAGGTGAGGGAAACATCGTGCTTCATGAATTCCAAACCACTGGTAGCTACTGATACAAAGTGGACAGTTAGCTGAAAGGTTCCTTCCCCAGCCTGCTATAAGATAGGGAAGCTTAGCGCTCCCTTCTCTGGCCCCCCCATCAGAGGGGGGAAGACGCTGAGAGAGTTGGAAAGGTGCTGGTCAGGTCCCATGCATTCGGTGACCTTCTCCGTGCACACTATTCTCAGACTTTTCCTTTCCAGCCCTAACCTCTCTCCCGCCCTCTAGTTTCAAATCACAGACTCTTGGAAACCCTGCGCTGGATGTTCCGGAGACGTCTCAAACTCGGACTGAACTCACTCATCCTCTTACTTCCAAACCCCACTCTCCTCTGAACTTTGCTGACCTTGTCAAGAATGCCGCCATCCTTGATGCCAGAGGAGGCGCAGTCTAACAGTCCCCCCAGGCTTGATCAGAATCGCCCGATAGATCCATTTTGTAGCTGCCTTACCTCTGCCTTCACAGCATCCGTTAAATATATCCTCTTCATACTACCGAAGTAGGTGCCACCCTGCTGCAAGTCTGCTGTCTCTTCCCATCTGGACTACTGCAGTAACGTCCTGACTGGTCTCTCCGCTTCTTTTCTTTCCCCACTGTTCTGTCTGCCACTTCCTAAACCATAGGTCCAACCAAGTCACACGGATCCCCTCCCTCACCCCACTCAGCAAACTCTACTCCATCCCCATTACCTCTGGGATTAAATCTAAAATCCCCGTTCAGCTTTTAAATCCCTTCATAGTCCGGCCCCTGATACCTACCTAGTCCTCTTCCATTGCCTGCATACTCTTATAATACAGCAGCCTGGCCTTCTTGCCCTTCCTCAAACCTGACACTCTTTCCTGACTGCATTTTCACTGGTCGTACCCTACGTTTGGAATGTTTCTCTCCTTGCTTGCACCTCCTGGTTTACCTCCAAGACTCAAATCAAATTCTACTTTCTCCAGGAGGCCTTTTCTAGTGCCCCTCAGTGCTCATGCCTTCCCTCTGACATCACCTCTCATTTACATTCTGTGTATATCTGGTATGTGTATGGTTGTTTGCATGCTATCTCTGCTATATGAATTCACACTCAGTAGATACTGCTTTTGTCTTTCTTTTTATCCCAAGTGTGATCCTTACTAAGTGCTTAATGAATACATGTTGATAATGAAGAGGAGGAGGAGAAGGAAGAGGAAAAGAAGATGAGGCAGTGGGTTGATAACATCTGTGTTCGCAAGTCTACCAGCAGAGACTTGTCAGCTGAGGCTTTTTGAAGGGTTGTTAGGCATAGCTCTGCTGGACTTGTCTTAAGGGATCTCTTCTGGTTCAGGAGACAGTGACATGTCATCTGGTAGAAACTCCCCAGGTCTGCCTCCTTTCCATGAGATGATTAATCATGGGAAATGGAATTGAGAAGGCTACTTAAGGCTCTGGGGAATGTCTTATTTGGTCAATTAATAAACGTGTTTCTGTGGCAGGTACTATGGCACTAGGTACTGGGAGGGTGGGCAGAGAAAGGGAGGGGGGGAGGGAGAGGTGGAAGAGGGAGGGGGGAGAGGGAGAAGGGAGGGGGAGGGGGGAGAGAGGGAGAGAGACAAAGAGGGAGAGAGAGAGAGGAAAGGAGAGGAAGGGAGAGAGAGGAAAGGAGAGGGAGGGAGAGAGAAAGGGAGAGAGGGAGGGGGAGAGGAAGAGGGAGGGGGAGGGAGGGGGGAGGGAGGGAGAGGGAGGAAGAGGGAGAGAGAGAGAGAGAAGAGAGAGAGAGAGAGATAGAGAGAGAGAGAGAGAACAAGAGCTATGTATCAGGCACTGTACTAAGCACTGGGGATACAGACATCAACAAGGACAGCCCCAACCCTCTGGGAGCTTACATTCTCCTGAGAGAAGACAACAAATAGGGAGAAGGGAGGGAGAGAGAAGGGTACTTGCTGCAATGGCATGGAGGAAGAGGAGGGTCCAGTAGAGTTCATTCGTGGGATACAAAGACAAGAAAAATAATTACTGCTGATGAGGAGCGCACAGTCTAGCTAGTGGAGGCAATATATGCTTTTCATATATAAGTATATACAAAAGAGATAAAAGGTAATGTGGCTGGAGTGGGAGCTCCAGTAACTGGGAGAATCAGGAAAGGTTTCAAGTAGAGGTTGGCACTTAAACTGAGCCTTAGCAAAAGCTAGTGATTTTGGAGGCAGGTTGAACTCTAGCCTTGAGAAGGTGGAGGTGCAGGTATGGGGGTAGGGCTAGGGCTGGATAGCCTGTGCTAAATTGTAGGGTTGGGAGATTGAGTGTTGTGTATCAGTCCAATTTGAGTAGACTATAGTGTAGGTGAAGGGAAAAAAATGTAATAAGGCTGGAAAAGTAGGCTGATGTTTGGCTGGGAAAGACTAAATACGATGGAGTTTATAATTAATCCTTGAAATAGTAGGAATTCCCCTGAGTTTATTGAATAAGATGGTCAGATCTATGCTTTAGGGAAACCCCTTTGTCATCTTTGTGGAGGATAGATTAGAACAGGAAGAGGCTTCAGACAGGGACACCAGTCAGGAGGCTATTGTAGTAGTCCGGTAAAGGCAGCCATTGCTTCAGTTAACCTTGGGAAAGGAAGGGCCCTCAGTCTCAGGAACAGGGTATCATTTGGACCCTACCTTAAACAAAAAAAAAAGCAAAAACACTGTCTAATCAAGAGCAAAAAATGACAAAAAAATATATCACCTGGCCAATGTTTCCAATGTACAGCAAGGCTTATTTGTCAAGCATTCTTGGAGAATGGGATATTCTGGGTAAATGAATTTGCAATCTAACCAAAACCTAACCTTTTACGTGTCCAAACTTTACTTTAACTTTTCCCTTGCTTTAGTAAATAAAGTGTGTTTAGCACAATTTAACCTTTTCTTGATGACTCTGGGTCATCATTATTGCTATCCTCAAGGGTCTTTGGAGATATTTAGTACTTACTTTGCCCTTTCCTTGAATTCCCTCACTACTCTACTTTCCAACTTGGTGTTTATTTAGTTTCTTTCCCCAGATCTACCTCTGTTTGTTAGATTCACTAATCTATTTTTCACTGACCCCTTACCTTCCAGTCTGCTATCTCTAGCCTCTGCTTTTTGTCTCCCACTTCCTATTTATAGCTCAGGAGGGAACTAAAGGTTAAAGACATGAAAAAATAATCTCTAAATCATTATGATTAGAGAAATGCAAATTAAAACAACCTTGAGATAATCATTTTATACCCATCAAGATTGGCGAAAATGATTGAAGAGAAAAGGGACAAGTGTTAGAGGGGATGTAGAAAAATTGGGACACTAAGAAATTGTTGGTGGAATTGTGGACCGATTCAGCCATTTTGGAAAGCAATCTGGAATTATGCCTAAAGAATAATATTAAACTGCTTATACGCTTTGACCCAACAATACCACTGCTAGGTCTGTTTCCAAAGATGATTAGAGAAAAAGGAAAGAAACCTATATGTTATAAAATATTTAAAGCAACTCTCTTTGTGGTGGAGAAGACTTGGGAATTGTGGGGATGCCCCTCAATTGGGAATGTCTAAACAAGCTGTGATATATGATTGTGATGGAATACTATTGTGCTACAAGAAATGATGAGCTTGATGATCTTAGAAAAACATGGGACTTGCATGAATAATGAAAAGCAAAAAGAGCAGAAGGAAGAGAATGTTGTATACAGTAACAGTAATATTGTTTTAAGAACAACTTTGAGTGAATAAGTCATTTTTGACTCTTCTAAATACCCATCTATGTTATCTGCATCCAGAGAAAAAACTGATAAATCAAAATATGTATAGAATGATTTTATATGTGTATATACATATTTGTATCTGATGGTAGCCATCTCTAAGGTGGGAGGGAAGAAAAAAAGATATTTACACAATAACTAATATATTTAACAGGAATATCAAGTTGTATGTAATAGATTTACAATTTCATGTGCAGTCATCTTTTTTATTATTGCATGTAATTGAAATACTTGCTTTATTTCATAAATTAAAATAAAATAAGATTTTTTTAAAACAATCAAAAAAAAGAACCAAAGGTTGCCAGGGGAAGCCTGATAATTAAGCCTTAGTTTTATATGTAAAATTACCTTTAACTAGGGGAGAAGATTGTTTCATGAATCATGAATATCTGTTGGATAGAAACTGGATTACCAGTGAACTCCATCAGAGCATTTTCCTACTGATACTGTATAGTTTCAAATCATTGAATACCCTGATCTCCAAAGGATTAAAGTTGTGGCTCACTCAAGGAGCAGTGGAGAGGGACATGAATTATCTGTAAGACATTGCCAGTCACAAATTGTGTAAGAGAGTAAAGTGTAAAGGATGTTATCAAGAAGCTTTATGACTGTGAAAATGAGGGAAAACTGATCAATGTCCTTTGTTTCCATCTACTGATATCGACAAGATGGTAAGATTTCTAAAGGAAGGTCCCTACCAGTGTGTGGGCCCCTTGTGGAAGATCAGTGACCAGTTGTCCTTCATTCCTTTCCTGGCCTTACTTCCAACTCTTTGGACTTTGACATGTTGCATGTACTTTCCAGCTCCCTTTTATATGTTGTGTTCCCCCATTAGAATGTAAGCTCGTTGAGGGCAGGAACTGTCTTTTTGCTTTTACTTCTATTTCTAGGGCTTAGGCACTTACTAAATGCGTATTGATCACTTGACTTAACTAGATATGGGATAGCAACATGGATAAGATTTCAGATCTATTGAAATATAAGAACATTACCTCACTTCTTTCTTAGGCATTTTAGAAAATGCTTGGGCTTTGTGTCTTCTGTTTTCATGAGTGCTCATTCTTGAGGTTTGTTTGTTTTTTTTAATTAACTTCCAGGTTTGTGGTGACTTCAGATAATTGAATTAATTGAAGCTCTGACCTGTGGATAAGTGACTTACTATAAAGAAATTATTTTCATTACAGTCACTGGGGAGACTTAATAACTATGCAAATAATGATGATTTGCAGAAATGTTGCATCACTGAAGCATTTGTACTGTAATAGTAGTATTGAGGTACAGAGTAATATCCTGAATTCTAGAACACCAATTTGCACAGTGATGTCTCAGGTGAAGGTTGTTATAATTGCTTCTACTTATTCCCTACTTAGCTAATAGCTGAAATTTGCTATTACTGTATTTTTTTTAGTCAGAGACTGGCAGCTCCTATTCATGAAATGCCATTTTTTTCTCATCATATATGTTAATTTTGGACTTAACCTCTTCTTCCCTTCCTCCCTTTTTTATAATGTTACAATACTGATTAATTATGTATATATTATGGATGTGGTATATCTTGGTTTCAGCAAGTCATAGAACCATAGAAAAAGAAGAGGATGGGACCTCAGAAGCCATGTAGTCCAGTTCCATCTTTTTATTTATTTTAACAGATGAGGAATCTGAGACCATTTAGCTTAAGTGACTAACTCAAGTTTTCCCAAGTGATAAGTGTCAGAAGTGGTATCTGAATACATTCCTATGACTCAGTGCTGTCTTTCTACATGTGAAAGAGAATTTCACAGTATCCCTGTAGACAAGTTGGAAAGACATAGGCTAGATTATATTATGTATTAGTGGATTTAGATATAGTTGAATGACTAGATCCAGAGACATTTTGGAGAGAGGGGTCTAGTGGAAAGTCCCAGGGTATTATCCTTGGTTCTGTCCAGTTCAGCATTTTTTTTAAATCTATGGATGAAGTGGTCTGCTTACAAAATTTGTGAGTGACATGAAACTGGGAGGAATGTATGCCAGATCACAGAATAGGGACCATAAAAGATTTAAATTGACTGTAATGATGGCTCAAATCTAATGATACAAGATTTGATAGGAATAAATGTAAAGCTCTATATTATAGCTTAAGAAAATCAATCACAGAAGTGTATATTAACCTTGTAAAAACTGGAGAAGGAAAGGGTAGGCTGTAAATGAAGAGGAAATTACCAAGCTGATATGCATAATGGTGAATTGAGATATGGCTAGGCTCTTTGGGAAGCAGAGGGTCACTTACTTTGCTTGCCCTTGGAGGGCCAAACTAGGAGCAGTGAGTGGAGATGATGGGCAGATTTTGGCTTGATGTAAGGGGAAAATTCCTAACAATTGAAACAGTAAAAGAGTGGAATGAGCTTCCTTAAGAAAGGTAGCAAGGAGGTCTGAAAGTTCTCAGGCAGAGATTGGTTGTTTTAGAGGGGATTCCTTATTAGGTACAGATCTTAAGATTATTTATTTATTTGTTTGGGCCATAGTGCTTTTCCAGACTTCAGTACGGGTGTTTCGTGATAATATTTGGATTAGTCCTTGGCTTTTATTTTCCAAAAGTTCAACTGAAAAAGAAGGAAAGTGTAACTCATATGCCCCTTTAAAACATTATCTCAGCCTGGTGTTTTAAAACCCTTCACAACCTGTTGCCTGCTTACCTCTCTAGTCTTATTTCATGCTATTTCTCATATAATGAGCATTTCAGTCAAATCCATTGAGAAGAATCTGTTTAAGAGCATGTGACATGTTAGGTACTGTGCTAGGTACTGGGAGATATGAAGTCAAAAAGGAAGCAAGTCTCACTCTCTTAAGGAACGTTCTCTTCGTCAGCAGAAACAGCATGTACTTATAGAAGTAAATGTGAAATAAGCAGCAGTTGGAGGATTAGGAAAGACATTATGTAGAAGATGATGTTTGAGCTGAGTCTTGAAGGAAGTGAGAGATACAGGGAGAGGGAGGAAAAAAAGAGTACATCCCAGCCAGTGCAAAGCCGTGGAGATAAGGGATAGAGTTCTGTGAGTCAGGAACAGAAAGTACAGTTTGGCAAGAATAGATTCCAAGGAGAGTAATATATAGTCAGGTAGAAAAAAGTTGTAATCAAGTTGTGATGGACTTTAAAAGCCAATCAGAGGGATAGAGTTTTTACATTTTATTTTAAAGCAGATGTGAGATAATCTTAGATGGGGCAACACTAGCAACTGGGGAGAACTGAGAAAAATTTGATACAGAAAGTGGTACTTCAGGGGAATCTTAAAGGAAACCAAGGCTTCCTGGAGATGGTAGTGAGGAGGGAGAACCTTCTAGATGCTGAAGGGACAACCACAGCAAAGGCAAAGAGACAAACAAAGAAGTTGGATGCCATGAACAGCAAGGAGGATGGTATGGCTAGATCACGGAGTATGTATAAGGAGGCTGGAAAAGTTGGCTGGGGGCAGGTGTGGAGAGGTTAAAGGGACAAACTCAGGAGTTTATAATTAAGCCAAAAGGTGATCAGAAACTACTAGAATTTATTAATTGGGTGAATGACATGATCAGACCTATACTTCAGGAATATTACTTTAGATGTGTAGGGGATGGATGGGGGTGGGGATAGGCTTGAGGCAGAGAAGCCAAAAAGAGGCTGTTGGGCAGTTATTACAATAAATAGTCCAGGGGAGAGGTGATGAGGACCAGAACTAGGGTAGGAGCCATAGGAGCCATGTAAGTAGATGGATGTGAAAGAGGAGGTAGAAGCATGTGACATGCCACAGCTGGTTTCTTGTGCCCAAATTCTACTTCATTTTTCATGTAGTAGAATCCTCCTACATGAAACTTTTCCTGATGTGAAATTTTGAAATAACTTTGCATCAGTTCTGTATGTGTATTACCACTTACTAACTTGTGTACATATTGCATCTCTCTTGTAGAGTGTGAACTCCATGAGGAGACGGCCTGCTTCATTTTTTTCATCTTTATATCCCCAGCTCTCACCACAGTGCCTTTGCACATAGCATGTACTTAATAGATGTTTGCCATATTCAGCTAGATTTCTTTTGACTAGAAATTCTTATCAAAGCTGCTTTTTAAAGAAAAAAATTCTCCTTTTCTTTTCCACCTCTAAATACTCTTTTTGTTACTATCCTTACAGACCAAATCCAGGGCACAGTCACCCTCCGTAATATCAGCTCTGTCTCTTCTGGCTTATACCAGTGTGTGGCTTCTAATGCCATTGGGACCAGTACTTGTCTCTTGGATCTTCAGGTCATTTCACGTGAGTCCATCCAAGGCCAATGTTAGTGTTTCCTAGTTCTGGAACAAAGAAGCATGGATTCAAGCAGATGTCTTGAGGAGTGGGGTATTCTGATTAGTCAGTCAGTAAACATTTATTAGTACTGGGCAGCATACATAGCAATACTAAGCTCCGGGGGATATAGAAAGAGACAAGAGAGTCCCTGCCTTCAAGGAGCTCCTAATCTAACGGAACTAATTAATTGGTGATTATTTAACAATTAGAGAGAAAACCCTTCTTTCTGCCAATTGTCCTGGAAATTTTTTCTGATATGTGATTTCATTAGGCAGCTATGTGACTCAGTGGATGGAATGCTGGGTTTGGAGTTAGGAGCACCTGAATTCATATCTGGCCTCAGACACATACTAACAGTGTGACCCTGGGCAAGTTACTTAACCTCTATTTGCTTTAATCTGCTGGAGAAGGAAATAGCAAACCAGTCCGGTATCTTTGCCAAAAAAACTCAAGGACAGTATGGTCCATGTGTCATTAAAAGTCTGCATGGTAAAATGAATAGAGAGCCAGGCCTGTAGTTAGGAAAACTTATCTCCAGAGGTATTGATGAGATAGGAGTCATCAGTTCAATTCTTTCCTGAGTTCACATCTGACCTCAGACCTCTCAGAAAAGCAGTTTCTAGGATTCATCATATGGGCAGCTAGATGGAACAGTGATTAGAATGCTGAGCCTGGAGTCAGGAATCCGAGCAAGTCACTTAACTCGGTTTGCTTCAGTTTCCTCATCTGTATAATGATCTGGACAAGGAGAGGGCAAATCACTTCAGTATCTTTGCCAGGAAAACCCCAAATGGGGTCACAAAGAGTTGGTCATGACTGAAAACAACTGAACAACAACCAGGTAGTTTCTTTGGTGTGGATATAGCACTGTAGACTCATAGATTTAGAATTTTGAAGGACCTTAGAGGTTATTTTAGTTCAGTTGTCTCATTTTACAGATGAGGAAACTGAAACTTAAAGGGGTCATAGATTTTTGAGCTAGGAAGGACCTCAGTGATAATCTAGTCCAACTCCTCCACTTTATAGATTGGGAAACACAGGCCAGATTTGATCTCATGAAGATGAATCTTTTTGACTCCAGGCCTCACACCCAATCACTGTACCAGGTGGAATGAAAGTCCTAGACAGTTGGTTAATGGACATTCCAGTCAACTGAAGCATTATTGTTTATGAATGAACCAGGCTGGACAGTTGTACATGCTAAGCATTAGATGCTTCCTTGGTAGCATCTCTTGTGCTTATGCAGCGTTGAGCCAATGCTCTTGTTCTTTCTTTTTTACAATGACTATCACAGCCCAGCCCAGGAGTATTGGTGTCATTGCGGGGGTTGTTAGCAGTGCCGCAGTGATCGTCATCCTCTGTCTTATCTTGATGCTCGTGGCGTTCTTTTACTGGAGAAACAGAAATAAAGAGGAAGAGGAGGAAGAGATCCCTAATGAGATAAGGTTTGTTGACTATCTCTGTTTATATTTGTTCATCTTAGTAATGAAAATTTCCTCACTGTTTTTTCAAACATGGTTTTCAAAATTACAACAGTGACTAATACCCACCTACCATCTCTCAGATTGAGAGCAGTTCTTGAAACTATGAGAGAAATTTTCAACACATGATGGAGGTGGCGGAGAAGGAGGAACCAGATTGTTAAGGGATTGTGTGTATCAAGAAAATATGTATTGAGAAAGTGGATGTTTACATCATATTTGCATAACTTAAAAAATTGGTATTTAAAGAGGAGAGATGTAAGGCTATATCTAGGTTGGGTAGAAGGGTCAAGGGAGGGCTTTTTTAAGGATTCAGGAGAGATGGGAAGGAACCAATGGAGAGAGAGAAATAGAAGATAAGTGGGAGAAAAAGAATAGTTGCTGGAGTGAGCTTGTAAAGAAGGCAGAAGGGAAGAGGTCCTGGGTATGGGTGGAACACAGGTTCTTAACCTAGGGTTCTTGAACTTGTAATTTTTTTTTTTTAGCATTTTGATAACTATATTTTAGCACAATTGATTTACTCTGTAATCCTGTGTGTTTTAGTTTATACATTCAAGAATATTATTCTTAAAAAGGGAGCCACAGATTTCACCAACCAAAGGGGTCCATGACATAAAAAAAACCAAATTCTCCTGAGGTAAAGAAATTAGCCTTAGGAATATGTCTGTGTCCAGATGGAAGGAGTAGAGATTTTTGGAGGAGGGGAAATTGGGGTGTCCCTTTGAATGATCTCAGGTTTCTCAGTGAAATAGAAGGCTAAATCATTTACTGTAAGTGTCAGGGGATGGGTGGTAAGGTAAGTAATGTTCTTTTTCCCAACTGGAAATTTGGGGACTTGAGAAAAGAAGAAAAAGTTTGGAATAGTTGGTGTGGAGAATGAACCAGAGAGTCCCTGGAAGTAGCTGGGAGGACAGTTAAATAGCAGGAAGAGCCCAGAAGATGTTATGCACTATCAATTTGTCAGGAACTTTGTAGACCTTAAAACGCCAAGTCTTACTTGAGCTGTTATGGTTATTGTTGTGTCAGTGGCTTCAGAGATGCTTGTGTGGGAAGGAAAAGAATTTATACATGGCAGTTCTTGGCCAGACTTGGTGTTCATGCTGGCAGGGGCAGTGTTGTAGGGCTTGCCATGGAACGTGGTGCATTCCACAGAGGAGACATTAGATAGAACAGTAATCACTGTTCAAAGGAAGTTTCATATGTGATGAAATAAATTTATGTATGAGATGAAGAATAATATCTAGATCTTTCATGTGATGGTCTTCCCAGGTGGGATAATATTAATATTCATGTTCCCTATCAGGTGGTTTAGATTGAAAACATAACTGGACTCAGGGAAGATCTGTACAGATTTGTGGATAGTAGAGTCATAAGTTAATAGAAACAAGATGTGATTTGGGGATATATTCTTCAATTTTTGAGGTTTATATCATCTGTTCAACAAATCATTCCTCAGTGATACAGTGGAAGACAGAATACTGGGCTCTACAAATTTTAAGTCAGACACAGTATGGTGAAAGAAAGAAAAATGTCGTATTATTATCCTTGAGAACTCACAGGGAAATGGAAATTAAGCAAGTGGCATATTTTAAACCTTGTGTGTTTAATGAATGTGTTGAGGTCAAATAAATTAATTGTCCATTTGAATGAAATTTCTTACTGGGGTTGTGTAGAACAATGAAGTGCAATGTAGACTATAACCCAACAATGACAGTATCTTTCTCAGAGTGAATGTTAGATTTCTTAAGTATGATTCTTATTATACTCTGGAGTCATTCCTCTCCCTCCCCCATTCCCCTTACCTTTTGGAAACTCATTATGTTGAAAGTTAATGGGGAAAATCTTATTTTATAATAACAAATCTTCACTTGCAGACGATTTTCCAGGAACACATTTATTTCACAGGTAGATTGAAGTTCAATGTATAGTTAACAAATCTTGACAGTGTAGGCCACATATTTTTTCTTCAGCAATAGTGTTTTGAATATTTGTGTCAGTGGGATAGCTCACATTTAACTATGCACTTCACCTGTGAAGATGTTAAAACTGGAGGCCCTCAGTGATCATACATTTAACAAGTGGGGCCTACGTTGACCTCTCTCTTCTCAGTTGCGCATTTAACTGATGATTGTTCCTGTGATTGAGCCCCTGCGAAGATGGAGTCTCTTTGTGTTTACTCTTTTGTTCCTGACTAGTTATTTTTTACTCTTTTGATATAGTAAGGGGCTTTAATGAGGACAGCAGTAATTGTCAAATAACTGTACCATTATGTTGAGGACAGAAGTATCAGCAAAAGTTTAGTTTGCTAATTTGTTGATGGATTTCCCTGTAACAATGCACATATTTTAATTTAATTTTATTAATTTTTGTCACATTTTAAGTTCCAAACGGCTTCCCTTCCTCCCTCCCCACCCCAGACTAGGGAAGTCTGCCATTTGATACAGATTTATGAATCTATGTAAACCATACTATGCATGCTTCTATTTATCAGTTCTTTCATTTAGAGGTGGATAGCATCTTCTTTTATAGGTCCTTGTAATTATTCTGAGGTATTCTCTTGGCTCTGCTCATTTCACTTTTCATTTTTTCATCCAAGTCTTTCCATGTTTTTCTAAAATCACCCAGCTCATCAATTTCTTACTGCAGACATGCACAGCTTTAAAAACTCAGTGCCCCAAACTTAGCTGATTCACTATGCTAAATTATTCCAGGTTTAATCAAAAGAAGTCTATGGACTTAGAATCCTAGAACTGGAAAAGAGTGAAATAAGTTGACCCAATAAATACTCCATTTGCAAGAAGTCTTTAATCAGTGGTTGGATGACTTGTTTGTCTTACTGTATGGAAAGAACTCTAGATTAGAAGTCACTGGACTTGGCTTTAATTGTGATCATTCTTCTTACTACCCGCATGGCCTTAGGCAAATGGTTCACATCTCTGGGCTTGAGTAAAGAGTAGCTGCTTCTCATTTGATCCACACTGCAGCCTTGTGAGGTGAGTGCTGTTGTTACCTCCTTTTTACAAATGAGGTAACTGAGGCTAAGCGAGGTACAACGACATGTCTAGGGTCACAATATGGTCTGAGGCAGCGGCCCCCGTCCAACACCTGAGCGCTCAGGTCATTAGGCTCACAGGAGACAAAAAGGTCTGAACAGAATGCTCAAGGACTCTCTTGGATCCTGCAGAGCTGTGCCAAAGCCACCGGCCTCAGCCATGCTGAGGAAAGTGTAGAAAGTTTTTAATGAATTAGAGTGAAGAGCACAAGGGACTTTGAACTGAACAGCCTTTCCATTACTTATTAGCCATGTAGCTCAGGATCAGTGATTTGTAGTTTAAAACCCTACTTTCCTTATTTGTAAGATGTCTGCTCTGCATATACCACAGATTGTTGTGGTTCTGGGAGATTAGTTATCGTTATCATCATCATCATCATCATCATCATCATCTTCATCTTCATCATCATAACAACTGCCTTTTAAAAGGACTTTTTACTTTCCAGAGTACCTTCATATTCATTATCTCATGGAACCACCCTGGCTGTTAATGCTCTTTCCTGCCTCAAATCATTTTGAATCTGTTTATATTTTGGCACATTTTATGTCCCACCTGAATGCATGCTCCTTGAGGGCAGGGTCTGTTGTTGATTTTTATCTTTGTATCCCCAGCACCTTTCATGGGGCTTTACACAAAGTGGCCACTTAATGAATGTTTTTTTTAAATTTAGCTTAATATAAATGGCAAATTAGAGTATGGAGTGGAAGTAATTTGCATCTATAAAGTGCTGTACAGATGGAAGGTATCACAATAATTATTATTGGCAAATTGAAATGATTTGATTAACTCTTTAGTGCTCCAGGAGGGATCCTATGCTGAGGTCGTTGTTCTGGGAGAACTGTGGTCCTATTTAGTTGGCAAGACATTCTGCAATGAAGAATCAGAATAGGTTAGTAAGACCAGTTAGGTTCTCGATCAAATGAGATGACACGTGTAAAATGCTTTGCAGACCTTAACGTGCTCTTCTTATTGTTCTCAGGTCTGGTTACTTCCCTGTATGACACAGAGGATTAGGGATTTAAATGTGGAAGGGATCTAGATGTTTTCCAGAAAAGCCCCTTGTTTTAAAAATCAGGAAACCCAAGCCCAGAGAGGTTACTAACTCACTCAAGGTCACACAGATAATAAGAAGAATGGTCAGAATTGAAGCCCAAGTCCTTCTAATCCAGAGTGCTTTCCCTTGATAAATCCTCATACCCCACCTGACCTAATTAACCACCCGCAGGTCCACCTGACCATAGCCAGAGAATAAGTTAATTGCTTCTTAGCTGGTGCTCCTGGAATGGGGGATGTCCAACAGATTCCTTTCTTCTATTCTTACACAAGGTAAATTGAAATATTGGAGATGTTGGGAGAGATCCTGGACAACTCTGGAAATTCATATACCTCCTTTATAGGGGAGAAGAAGAACATGGGGTTTAAACTGAGAAGGGACCTTCTAGATCATCTAGTCCATCCCCAAATGAGGAAATTGGGCTTAGAAAGATGAAGTCATTTGCCCAGGGTCATGTTGACATTGGTGATGGAGTGCTGGGTCTTGGACTTGAATGACTTATCATCTTACTACTTGTGTGACCTTAGGCATGTCACTTTACTACAATGAACCGCATTTTTTCCCCTCTAAAATGACTTTCTAAACATCCTGCTTTTCCTGTTGTCTGTACTAGAACCTTGGACTGTCTGAGTCATCGTGTTTATCTCAATATACTGACAACTCAGTCCCCCTATTCCTGTAACTCTCCATCCCCTTGTGCCTCAGTTTATATATGTAAGGTGCCTATTTGCCTCCCTGGATCAGCCCATCTTCCACCTTCCTTTGACCGAAAATTATATAAACGTCCTCCTTGCTTTCCCCAGATTGAGCTACTTTGGCATTAAACTGATTTCTCCACATGATCGTGTTTGTACTTGCTTAATAAAAGATCACTCTTGACTTTTACAGACCTCTAGGGTCTCTTCCAGCTCTAAGTATACGATCCCAAGTTAAAGTATTATTTAGGTTATTTCTTTAAGGCTCAATAAGTCCAATCCATCCCAATCTAACAAGTATTTATTAAGTACCTACTATGTTCAGGGCACTCTGTTGGGTCCTGGAGAGACAAAGACAAAATAAAACAAAACAGGAACAACTTTTGCCCTTAAGGAACTTATATTCTACTGGGAGTTAGAGTATGTAAACAGAATAAAACATGACTAAGTGAGGAAGGAGACAGTACCTAGCGGGTAGTGGAAAAGCTTCCCATAGGAGGTGTCATGTGTTAATAAACCTTGGGGAAAACCAAGTATTCTAAAAGGTACTGGTGAGAAGTACATTTCAGGTATAGGGGCAATAGTCTCTGAAGAAGCACCAAGGTAGAAAATGGAATCTAGGCCACTCGAGCTGGAAGATAGAGGGCATGAGTAAGTATTACAACTGAGTCTGTAACCCAGGTATTCTTTTTTAATTATTTTTTTTCAGATGGAGATTAGCTTTCTCTCCTCCCTGTCTCCTTTCCCTCTCCTACTTCCCTTCAGTTGAGAAAGCAAGAAAAACAAAACTTCCATTACACTCATATATGTCAAGCCAAACCAGTTTTTTTGCATTCGTCATTAATTTTTTAATGTGACAGCCACTTGAGTTTAACTCCTACATGAAAGAAATCCCCACTGTAACAAATAACAAGTAGTTAAAAAATTGCCAAGAAGGAAGAATCCACCACCTCTCAGGCAGACTATTCCACTGCAAAAAACTGCATTGGTCAGTTTTCAGTTTGAAGTCTATCACCTCTATCAGGAGATAAATAGTTGGTTTCACGATGGATCCTCTGGAATTGTGGCTGGTCATTGTGAAGATTAGAGTTCCTAAGTCTTCCATGTTGATTGCCTTTACAGTACGGTTGATATTGATCAATTGTTCTCCTGGTTCTGCTCTCTTCACTTTGCATCAGTTCATACAGGTCTTCTCAGATCTTTTTGAAACTGTCTGTCCTTTTATCTTATAGCACAGTGTTATTCGATAACATTCATATATACCATAACTTGTTCAGCCATCTCCCACTTGATGACCATCCTCCCAGTTTCCAGTTCTTTGACACCACAGAAAGAGCTGCTATATTTTTGTACATATGGGGGTCCTTTTCTTCTGATTTATCTCTTTGTAGGACCCAGATCTTCTGACTCCTTGTCGAGCATTCTGTTTTGAGTTTAAAATGTCATAGAAGACTGAACCAGATTCACAGAATTTGAGAGTTTGAAGGAACTGTGGCAACCATCTAGTCCCAACTCTGTATGAAAGGAAATCATCAATGTAACATAAATGATGTGTGGTTGAAAACCTCCAAGGAGGGGGAACGCACTACCTCTCTCAATCAGCCCATTCCACTTTGGGAAAGCTCTGACATCAAGCCTAAATTTATCACTTTGTAAATTTTACTTGTTGCTCTTTATTCTTCCCTCTAGGGCTGAGAGGAATAAATCTAAACCCTTTTCCACATGACAGTCCTTCAAGTAGTAGTTATCATTTAATGCTGCAAATACTTGAAGATGGCTATCATGAATGAATGAATGAAAAAGCATTTATTAAGTGCATACTATGTGTGACCTTTCTGAGTTTTTATTCTCTATGCTATTCATACTCAGTTTCTTCAAATAGTCCTCATAGGACATAGATTCAAACCCTTTGCCATCCTACTTACTCTACTCTGGTCACTCCCTAGCATTTCAGTGTTCTTGAAGCATGGAAGCTAGAACAAGAGGATTTGTGTTACACAGATGGTTTTAGCCTTGTCATGAGTAAGCTGAGCCTGTGGGTAATGATAGAAAATAAGTCTTGATTAAATTCTAAATCATATCTTTGCTTCTTTCCAGGGAAGATGACCTTCCACCGAAATGTACTTCATCTGCCAAAGCTTTCCATGCCGAGGTCTCATCTTCAGAGAATAACACACTGACCTCTTCTAATACCTACAATAGTCGCTACTGGAACAACAACCCCAAAGTTCAGCATACCATGGAGTCTTATGGCCACCTGGGAGACTTGCATCAGTCCTTCTCTCTCCACTCAGGCAGTGCCAATATACCATCTGTCTACGCCAATGGAAGCCATCTGGTTCCACCTTCAGTGAAAACTCTGGTTGTCACTGCCAACAAAGCACCATCACCACAGGTCACGTCCAGGAGCAATGGCTCCATCAGCCGGAAACCTCGGTCACAGCACACACACTCCTATGCCGTGAGCCAAACCACTCTAGAGCGAATTGGTGCAGTGCCTGTCATGGTGCCAGCCCAGAGTAGAGCAGGTTCACTCGTATAGAGCTGAGATAGTCCAAGAGAAGAAGATCTCACTATAGAAGGGTAGAATGCTGGAAAGGAGATTGTTTTCCTCATCCTCACATCAGTTTAAAAACAATGCAGTGGGCAGAGCTGTGCATCGCTCCATCTTGAGATTTGCAAGAAAACAAAAGAAAAAATGGGACAGAGACCTTCCAGTATGATGATTCCACTCTACCCTGTGAATCCATTGGGTTCTTACTACAAAGTCAAATCTCATAGATGTGCCAAGCCCAGAGAGGAAGTAAAGAAGTCAGGTAAAACCCAAATTCCAGTCCAGAGGGGCTTATTTTCTAATCTATGCCTAACTTACTTTTTTTATTTCTTTTAAAAAAAAGGACTGAAGTGCCAGGTGGTATTTGGAAATTGAAAACCACTTTGGAAGAAAGGTTCCTATGGAGAAGTGATGTTCTAAGCATCCCTATGGGAAGGGGGTGGGGCAGAAATGGTTCATATTGACCCTCTGCCCTCCAAAGTCTCAGTGACAAAAGCGCACGCAAAGAGCAACACTTATTGAGAAGCAGAGAGAAAAGAAGGTAGCTCCATCAAGATTTCCCTTCCTATTTATTTATCTTTCTCTTGAACCGTCTCACATTTAGACCATTTCTCTAATAGTTAGGATCGATGGCTGCTTTTTCTTTCTAGGATCGACTTTATGCCATGGCCACCAGAGCTGTTTTTTATTCATTATTTGGGAAGACAATATTTTGGAAAGAGGACTATTTTGGGGGAAGGAGGGTGTGAGGCTGAGCACGAAGAAACAGAGGTTTGAGAATCAGTGTTCATGCTTAGTGAGTTAGGTAACATTTTTATCACCCAAGAGCTGTTTTATGTTTTATGTTGTGGTTCCTACGGTTCAGGGAAGGCAACCTTCTGGGGCTGTAGCATTATAGGGCACTTTCTCTGTATAGGGCTGTCTGTGGGTCTCCCTTGTTATCACACTAGGAGAGCAGCACACAATACCTCTTGCATTGAGGCAGATAACTTAATTCTTATTTAACAGATAGATGTTACTAGACAGTCAGAAGGGGAGGGTGAAGTTAATTTGTTTTTTAAAGAAAAAATATATTTTTTGGCAAAGAGAAAAGGCAGAGACAAATGGGAAGATGGAGTGGTTGTGATGTTTTTCCAGGTTGTGATATGCTCCTGCTCACAGTAAGTAAGGCTTGCCCAATCTCTGTGACAGCTCAGGGTTGCCATTTTGCACAGGGGTTTACCCAAAGGCATCTCACACTTCTGTAAAAGTATTCCTTTTCTCCAGAATGAACCAGCTTGGGTCTCTACACAGTCCAGATTCACTGAGAAATTTGCCAACTTTCCACATCATTTTGTGCTGTGTAGACCTGCCCACAGGTAATGTGTTTGGTAACTGTAGAGCCTTAATCAAACCAGACTGCTCAAAGCACAAGCAGCCGGTTCTGGCATATGATTACTTCCTATGTAGCTTATCCAGAATACTGGATCCATAATTCATTTTAAAGCAAGTTCTTCCAGGATGCCTCTTCCCTTCCCTTTCCACTAACCTTTCCTACCCTCCCTCCCACACCCATCTTTTTTAATCAGCATAGTCTTCTTTGGAGATGGTCTTCTGGGCCATGATTTAACATGATGTTGTGCCTTCCTTGCACAAAAAGAAGAAAAAAATTCCTCTCTTCACCAGGATAATTTTTAAGAAGGCCAGACTCCAAACCTCATCCTCTCAAATATTCCAGTATCAATATGGACTTGGATTTGCTTTTGTGTACTACTTATTATTCCATTTGACTGCTCTTGGCTTTGTAAAAATCTAAATTAAAGAAATGAATGCCTATACTTTTATAAAGTAAATGGAAAATTCTGACGTTGTAAAGGAGGCACTGTCAGTTGTTATTCAGGAAGATGTATCGGTCATTCTGTAGAGAGAATCTTCTCTTGTATTTCTTTATTCTTTCTAATTGTCTAAAATTAAATAAAAGTTTTATTCATATACAACAAGTGTCATTACTTTAAAAAAATTGTTTTATTTTTCCCAGTTACATGCCAAAACAATTTTAACATACTTTTTTCAAATTTTGAGTTTCACATTCTTGCTCTCCCTTCTTTCCCAACCCCCCATGGGAAAACAAGCTATTTGTCATAGCTTATATATGTGGAGTCATGCAAAACACATTTCCCTGTAAGTCATACTGTGAAAGAAAATAAAAACCAAAAAACAACCCCAAGAAAAATAAAGGAAAAGCATCTTTGATCTGCATTCAGTCTCCACTAGCTCTTTTTCCGGAGATGGAAAGCACCTTTCATCATAGTACTTTCAGAATTGTCTTGGATCATGGTATTGCAGAGAATAGCTAAGTTAATCACAGTAGATCATCATATGGTGTTATTATTAAAGTTTTGCTCATTTCAGCATCCTGCTTATTTCTTGTGACACAACAATGTTAAGTCACAATCATATACAACAATTTGTTCTGCCATTCCCAAATTGATGGACATCCCCTCAATTTCCAGTTCTTTGCCACCACTATAAATATTTTTATGCCTGTAAGGTTCTTTTCCTCTTTGTTTTTCTTATCACTTTGTGATACAGACCTAGTAATGCTATTGTCATTATTTTTTAAAAGCTATCTTCACTGTTAAGAAACTTATTCTCATGCCTCTTCACAATTCAAAAATATTTTTCAGACTACCCATTGACCACAAAATAAAATGTACCTTCCTTTGCCAAGCATTCAAGGCCCTCCATATTCCAACCTTTTAGCCCTTCCCCCCTGTAATAACTTTACACATCAATCAAATTGGATGAACAGATAGTCAAGAAACATTTATTAAGCACTTTCTGTCTGTTAGGTACCACACTAAATTCAAGGAATAAAAAACTTGGGTAAAAACAGTGCTTTCTCTCAAGGAGTTAGATTCTAATGTGAAAGAGAGAGAGTATATAAATAAAGAGGTATGTGACTTTAGAAAGGAAGACTTACCAGCTAAGTGTACCAGGCAAAGCCTTGTGCAGAAGGTAGTGCCTGAGTTGAGTCTCGAGGGAAGCTGGAGATGCTGAGAGGCAGAGAATGAGGAGGAAGAGCATTCTAGGTGGAGAGAAATCAATGCAAAAGTTCAGAGAAGGGAGAGTAGAGAATCCAGTGTGATAGAATTATCAGAGGCACACGGATGGGAGCTGTTTTGATTAAAAATCATTCACTCTCTATCTCCCTCTCCCCAGCTCATTTTTTTGTTGTCTGTGGTTTAGTCATTTTGAGTTATGTCTGAGACGTTTTCTTGGTGGATACTGGAGTGCTTTGCCATTTTCTTCTCCAACTTATTTACAGATGACACTGAGGCAAACAGGGTTAAGTGACTTGCCCAAGGTCACACAGCTAGTAAGCGTCTGAGACCAAATTTGAACGTTGGTGTTCCTGACTCCAGGCCCAGAACGCTATCCACTGGACCACCTAGCTGCCCTTGATTCACTTAGCTATCATTAAAGGCTTAATTTTATGATGCCTTCCCTGATAAATATGGCTAGAAGTGACCTTTTTGGGATCTGAATTCCAATTACACTTACTGCCCGTATCAGTCATGGTATTCATGTACACATAGGGCTTTACTGGATTGTAAACACCTAGAAACCAGACCCCACATCAACTAGCCAAGTGCCTTGAAAATAGTAGACTCCCAATAAATATTTGTTGAATTAAACAAAATCAGTTTGGTCAAAATAGCTTTGAACATTGCAGTGAGAGAGAGAGAGAGACAGAGAAGAAGAAAGAGAGAGCGAGCCCAGGTACTCCTGAAGGCACAAGCAATGTCAGGCTGGATTGCTGGATGGCTTGTCCAGGTGTTTGGGGATTTTGAGGTTTGGCCCCAGCATAATACCAAGGAATACAGAATCTGGTCCTTAGATATACTGTACCCTAGAGATGGTGTTCTGAATGTGAGTGCTACATTATTTATGAAGCATGCTTTATTTCTTTCAAAGATGTGTTTCTTGATGTTCTTTTCACAGGATCTCAGTGTATAGATCACAGACTTAGAGCTAGAAGGGACCTTAGAGGAAGTTCAATCTGAGTCCCTTATCTTACAGATGAGGAGCTGAGGTTCAGCATGATTGTGGCCTAATAATTCATAGCTACTATGTGACAGAAACAGAATTTGAACCCATTTCCTCTGATCCCAAATCCAGCTCTCCATAATAACAATAACAGTGATAGTTATTTAAGTAGTGCTTAAGGAACTTTTGCAACTATAATCTCACTTGATCCTTGTAACAACCTTGGATGGGAGGTGTAATCATTATCTCCATTTTACAGATGACAAAACAGAAGGTAAGTGACTTGTCTACTATCACACAGCCAATAAGTATCTCAAGCTGGATTTGAACTTAGGATGGATTCCTGACTCTAGGCCTGACTCTCTCTCCCCACTGTGCCACCTAGCTGCCCCATACTATTCCTGCTTATTTTTTTATAGAACTTGAATTTTCCAATGACCTCCCTCCCCTCACAATATAAATTGTTCCTTGTAACATCTAAGTATGGTGAAACAAAATTAATTACCTTGTTCAGCAACTTCTGTCTACCACCCATTACCAGGGGTGGGACACGTGCTTCCAAAACATCAGTTCTTTGGAAGTCACAGCTGACAAGGAATACTTTGTGCAGCCACAGATGCTACTATAAGTAGTCACTCTGGAGAGAGACTCCTGAAATGGGAGGTGGGAGATGGAGGGCTTTCTAACAGCATCACATTGGACAAGTCACTTAGCCTGTGTTAAGTGAACTAAGTACCTGCCTCTTCCTATTTCACAAGAAGGCTGAGATGATAAATACAACCTTCAGAGGAAAAAGGTGCCTTGTAAATCCAACAGTGTGGCTATTTATAACTATTCCTCACAACTCTCCTGTGAAGTAGGTATGATTTCCCTTATTTTGCAGATGAGAAAGCTATGGTATGGTGAATATAACTTCTTATTCAAAGGAACAAGGTTAGATTCAGTCTAAGTCAATAAGTATTATGTGGCTATTGTGTCCTCAGGCATTTCTGTATCATAACATTTTATTTATAGGTAACTATATACATATATTTCCATATATATGCTGTGTAAATGAAATATTTAAATAATTTTGCTGATGTTTGAAGGTTGAGAGTGTGCTTACAAATAAGATAATATTTGTGAAAAGAGCTTAGTACAGTGCCTGGCACATATTAGCACTATATAAATGTTTATTTTCTTTCCTTATGACATTGCACTGTGAGGCCCCATTTCACAAGTAAAGAAATTATGACTTAAGAAAAGTGAATTCACTTGCCTACTCTTCACACTGGTGGTAAAAGTTATTTTTTGCCAATTCCCAAATCAGTCCTCTTTCTATACCCAGCAGAACTAGTAGGAAACAGTTAAGAGGCTGTCCTTCCCCTTACTCCCTGCTTTCCTGCCATTTTAGGGACAGAGAGTCAGGGTCAGTGTCCAGCAAGGAGGAAGGAAATCTTGCCATCTGCCTTGCTTTATGCCCTCTAGACCCTCAGTCACAGTCATATAATCTGCTATTGTCAATAAAGACCCTTGAGTCTTTATATGCTTTCTTAAGACCATAAGGACCTTCCATCCACCTTGCAGTGTTACCTCTCTGACTTAGAATGTGAAGGCCTTGAAAGCAGAGACTGTCTTCCTTTGCTGTTCATCTCCCACTGGCACATAGCTTTTAATGAATGATTTTTCATTCATTTATTCATACTATCCCATGTTATCTCTAAGTGAAGAGTAATGAATTGGGGGAGGAGGGCAGTCTAAACTACCAAATAGGATTCTTAAGGGAAAATAGTTCACTTTGAATTTTCTGTACTTTCCACCTTAACTGCTCAAATGTATCAGATAATTGCTAACCCTAATGTACTTTAGGTCATGTTTTCAGTTTTGTACACCATCAATATCTCAACTGTAACTAAGTACTATGACTAAATTCTTTAATGAAATGAAGTTTATTGATTCATGTACAGCAGCACTTTAGGGACAAAAGACTATTAAAGAGAAAATATATCCTATCTCTGGGTCTTTGTATCCTCTTAGCGCAGTATTTGGTGCTTAATAAATGTTTGTAGAATGACTGACAGACTATGGCCCTATTTGTTTTTTTCTGTTTCCAGCATATTAAAATATTCAACATTTACTTTTGTGATCAGCAGATTTTAATTGCTTTAAAGCTTTGTTGTCTTGTGCAGCTACCTCAGATTCACTGTGACAAAGGCAAAGCATCTTAGGTTTCCTAATAGTCATTCTTTGTTTATTTCCTTTCTCCAAAATATTTTCATAAAATGAAATTTAATTGGAATAAATGTAAAGTCATATACTTAGGGCCAAACATTCAACTGCCCAAATATATTTTGGTTCTTCTCATCACTGGAAAAATTATAGTCTGCTCTTTTCCAGGATTGTGAGCTCCTCTTGCACCTCCTGTTCTTATGCTCAACCCTTATTCCACACATTTATATAGAGGTCTCTATCTTGGAAAGAGGCCAGAAGGAGCACTGGAAGTTGGACACTTCGGTTTTAGTTCCAACTCTTCTGTAGACTAGCTCAGTGACTTGTGATAAGTCTTTCTGGGACTTTGCTTCCTCAAGTATAAAATGAAGGGGTTTGGCTAGGTGATTGCTATTGACTCTAAGTCAATGAGCCTATAATCCTTCCAAATGTAAAATTTTAAATCCTTTCCTGTCAGTCCTTGATCCCGCTAGTTGTTAGTACATCCCCTCCTCAGATTCTTCATAGAATATTTTAAGTTTTTCCTTGCCTTATTTTTTCCTCACTATGTATTGTACTCATCAGTGTACATATTGTATCCTCCAGTGTAATACAAGCCACTTGAGAGGATATAAGGCCTATATACATTAGACCTGTTTAATTTTTGTCTTTTTTATTTTCAACATCTAGCATAGGGCTTTTGACATTGTAAGTGAATTGATATATTGAACTGAATCAATAACTTAGTATGTTTGTGATTCTGTACTGACTTCCCAACCGCCGGTGGGCCATTTGTAGCACTACAGCTACAATTCTAGTTTTTTTGTCTTTGTAAGCACTACATTTCTGGTAAGTTCTGACACAAGTTTTGTTAGATAATTTATCAGACCCAAATAATCGTTTTTAGATAATGAAATGCAGTTATCAAAATATCAAAAAAAATTTTTAATCACAAAAATTCAGTTTCTCCTTTACCCCCACCCCAATCAATTGAAAGTGAAAGACAAACAAAACCCCTGTTATAAGCATGAAAAGTTGAGCGAAACAAATTTCACTTTGGCCATGTCCAAAAAGTGCCTTATTTTGTACTTTAAATCCTTCATCTCTCTACCAGGAAATAGATAGATATCATGTTTAATCATTGGTCCTCTATAATCAGGATGATTGGTCATTCTACTTAGCAGTTCCTAATTCTTTTTTTTTTAATTTATTAAGTTTTAGTTTTCAACATTCACTTCCATAAGTTTTAAATTTTCTCCCTCTCTCTTCCCCCACTCCACAAGATGGCATACAATCCAGTATAAGCTCGATACATACATTCCTATTAAACACATTTTCACATTAGTCATGTTGCATAGAAGAATTATAATGAATGAGAGAAACGATGAGAAACAAAACAAAACAAAAAAGACACTTGCTTAGCTCTGCATTCAGACTCCATAGTTCTTTATTTGAATATGGATGGCATTTTCTATCATGAGTCCTTCGGAATTGTTTTAGGTCCTTGCACAACTGAGTAGGGATAAGTCTATCAAAATCAGTCATTGTACACTGTGGCTCTTACTATGTACAATGATCTCCTGGTTCTGCTCACTTCACAGCATCAGTTCATATAATCTTTCCAGATTTTTCTGAAGTCTTCCTGTTCATCATTTCTTATAGCACAATAGTATTCGACTACATTCATATACCATAACTTGTTCAGCCATTCCCCAATTGATGGGCATCCCCTCAATTTCCAGTTCTTGGTCATCACAAAGAGCTGTTATAAATATTTTTGTACATGTGGAACTCTTTCCCATTTTTATGATCCTAGAAGCAATATTCCTGGGTCAAAGAGTATGCATATTTTTGTAGCCCTTTGGGCAATTTTCCAAATTGCTCTCCAGAATGGTTGGATTAGCTCACAGCTACACCAACAATGAATTAGTGTTTCAACTTTCTCACATCTCTAATATTTATCACTTTTCTGTTTTGTCATGTTAACCGGTCCAATAAGTGTGATGTGGTACCTCAGATTTGTTTTGATATGTGTCTCTCTAATAGTGATTTAGAGCATTTTTTCCTATGACTATTGATAACTTTATTTTCTTCCTTTGAAAACTGCCTTTATTTCCTTTGACCATTTTTCAATTGGGGAATGACTTGTATTCTTGTACATTTGACTCAGTTCTCTATATATTGTAGACATGAAGGCTTTATCACAGATACTTGTAAAAATTCTTTCCCTACTTCTTTTCTGTAAAAATTCTCTTCTGCTTCCCTTCTGATCTTGGTTGCATTGGCTGTGTTTGTGCAAAAACTTTTCAACTTAATATAATCAGATTTATGTATTTTGCGTTTCATAATGTTCTCTAGAGTTACTAATTCATTCAAAGTTGTTACTAACTTCTCCTGATTCTCTTCATGTCATTCTGCAGGTTTCTCTCAAACTGTTCCCCTCATCATTTCTTTTTTTAAAAAATAAGTTTTTATTGATATTTTCTGTTTTTTACATTTCTATAGTATTCTTTGAGTCCTTCCCTCTTCTCTTCCCAGAGAACTGTTCCCTATGACAAATAGCATATTTTTTGGACAAGAAAAAGAAATAAAAGCACAACTGACGTTGAAAAAGTTCAAAAATGTATGCAATTTGTAACATTTGTGCAATTTATAATCCACTTCCACCAAGGAGCAGGTTGGAGATATCTTCTCATATGTCTTCATTTGAGTCCCACTTAATCTTTATAATTTTGTTTCATTTACTTGTGATTTTTTGTGTGTTGTTATTCTTCCCGTTTACATTGTTATAGTTATGTGCATATTATTTTCTTGGCTCTGCTTACTTCTCTCAGCATATTTTTTCTTGCTTTCATATTCATCACGTACACCATTTCTTAGAGCACAGTGATATTCCATCCTACTCATGTGCCACATTTTTTTTTTCAGCCATTCCCTAACTGATAGGCATATACTTTGTTTCTAGTTCTTAGTTATTACAAAAAGTGCAGTTTGGAGTATGTCGGGACTTTTTTTTCATGGATTCCTTGAGGTACAAGCCCAGTAATGGAGTCTCTGACCCAGTGGGTTTGGACATTTTAGTAACTTTACATAATTCCAAATTGCTTTCCAAAGTGGTTGGACTATTTCACAGCTTCACCAATAATGTATTAGTGTGCCTCTCGCCTCAGGTTCATTTCCACGTCCATTTCTCCTATTATTAGTGATCTGGGGCATTTTTTTTACGTGACTGTGAATACTTTGCAATTCTTTCAGAACTGTCCATATCCTTGGACCATTTGTTTGTTGGGGAGTGGCTGTTAGCCGTATGTATGATTATTAATTGTTTTTGTATCTTAGATACCAAACCTGTGTCAGAGAAATTTGATAGCAAAGATTTTTCCCCCCTTTGACCATTTCCCTTTTTGCATTAATATTGTCTTTGCAGAAGCTTTTCATTCTCAAGTTACCTCTTCTGTGGTAAACACAGTATTATGTTCCTTCAGTTACTTTAATCTTTTTTTTCCCTTTTTTTAGGTGGCCCTGTTCCCACTGGCTCTCTTCATCTCAATTCTGCTTTCCTCTTCTTGTTTGATATATTTCCCCTTCCTCTTCTTCACTTCAGCTAATTCTCTTCCTTGGTTTTCAAATTTTGTTTTTGTGCCCTTTTCCAAAAAGGAGTTTTCTCACTCTTTCATTATCCATCTTTTCTGTCTGTTTACACTAGACTTTCAGTCTCTGATTCTTGACTCCTAAAATTATCCGATCTTTTTTCTCTGTATTCTTCATGCAATCAAAACTTCTAAGGTATCCATTCTTGGCTCTTCTCTCTGGACACTTTCTACCACTTCCTAGAGCTTGCCCCATTGATTCCCCTTTTCCATCATCTCACTTCCAGGATAGTGCCAATTACTGCAGGTGTCAGAGAGGACACTGCCCCCATCATAGGGATCTTTTCCCTTCTCCCCTCCTAAATTCTTGATTATACTGCCCACCACTGAACCACACCCTTTCTTGTTGATTTTTTTTTCCTATGTTTGCCTGGAAATCTCCTTGTGTCCATGCTCTCCCATTCCTCCAAATGTCAGTTGCCCTTACAGGTTCCAACTCTTCACTTCCCAGGATAAGTTGATTTTTCAAGCACTAAACAGCCCCCAGATCTCATCCAAGGTAAGATCCTCATCTCCCTTCACTGACCATCTCTCTGTACTGTAGTCCTACAAAACAAAAGCATTGGTTCACCTGAAGGCAGGGTAACTGGGTTCTATGTATAACATCCCTGTCTCCTTCCTCACTGTCATCTCTACTATATTTCTGTCTTCACCTTTCTCCTTGTGTACATTTAGAAAGAAGTTTCTTATGGTTCTCAGTTGTCACTCTGTCCCATCTTGCTACATTTATTCACTTCCCCCACATTTCCATTGTTTGGAATGTTTGAGAAGCAAATAATCTCCTCATTTAAGGTCTTCTTTCCGAAATTGTCAAACTCTTCTTTATCATTGAACATCTATCTCTTGTCCTTTATGGTTAACTATAGATTTTTTATAGACTCTCCTAATCTAGACTGCATCCTGAATTCCCTCGCCATCCAGAACACATTATTCCATTCCCTCATTTTTCTAGTGGGCATTGAATAGTCTTCTGTTATTCTAATATCCTTTCCTTTGTCTTTGTTGGTCTTTCCCCTGATGACTTGCAGAACTGAATTGTTAAATTTAACTACTGTGTGTCTTGGAATTTGCAGCCTTGGGTTTTTGTTTTTGCTTTTGGAGACACTCTGTGAGTTCTTATCGTTGGAATTTCATTTTTTGTGTTTGAAGTTCTGGTCCATTCTCTTCTGTTAGTTTCTTTATGATGCTGTTGAGATTTTTTGTTCTGTAATATTCTTCTGGGAGACCTGTAATCCTTAGGTTGTTTTTATACATCTTCTCTTTGAGTTCAGTGTGCTTAAACAAGGAGAATATTTTCTTTTAATGTCATTGTTTATTCCTTCTCTTCTTCTAGATTGTCCTTTACTTCTGTATATTTGCATTCCTGGTCTGTTATTTTCTTTTTATTTCTTTGCTGAGGTTTGTCATTGCAGACTCAAGTTTTTCTATTTAATTCATTATTTTTGCTGTGTAGAACAAAAATTCTGCTCTCATAATGTTTATTTCTCTTTTAAATCATTCCGAAACAGTATATTGTGGTTCCACATTCTCTTCAGATTCCTTAGGGTCCTTTGTCTGCTGGGTCATTTTCCTTTATTTTGCATAATAATTCACGCATTAGATACCTGAACTCATTTAGTAAATCTGGAGACCATATTTTTCTTTTGTTGTTATAGTTTTTTTTTCTGTTGATTTATCTGTTCACATTCAAGGACTTTTGAGAGTTCTTCCTAGAATCTTTGGTATTTCAATTCTTTCTTTCCCTCCTTATTTTCCTTATCACTCATTTCCTGAATCACTTCCCTCTAATTTTGGTTTCCTTAGATGCTGACTCTCAAAGTATTTGAACTTACCCTAATATAGGGAAATTCATGGTTCTCTAGACTCATTTTCTGTACCAACTGACTTTTGGGTGATCAAATTGGCCCCAACTGGATGCTATGCTTTTTCTTTCAGGCTTGGTGGAGTATGAAGGTTAAGGGAATATAAGATCATCCCTGTCCATTTATAGGCCTATGTGACCACATGTTGTGTTCCCAGTCTAACGGCACATAGGCATTTCAATCACAGATGTCTCTCCGCTTTGAATTCTGGCCCATTTCACAGCTGCGATAGATTCTGAGTCACATAGAGCCCTGGCACAGAGCCCATCAGGTGCTGAGCCAGTTAGGCACTAAGGCACTAGGCTTTCAAGCTTTTCAGCCAATCAGGGGCCGAGTTTTTGTTATATATTCTGAGAGGTTGCCATTTTGTTTTGGGGTTCACTCATCAGAAAAATGTTCCACTTGAGGACTTTGTGATTTCCAGGAGAGATTCTGGGTAGCCATTGTTAGCCAGGCCCCCTCACACACCCCTCCCCCCCCACCCCAGCTATAAATGTGAATGTAGACCCAGATGTTGGTGCTCCCTGGTCCGGTGATGTATGTACCTTTTCTTTGCTTTGACAGTTGGAGCCCTGTCTATTGGATTCTTTCTTGGATACTCACTTCTTTCTACTTATATATTTTTATCTTTCTTCATTGTTTAATTAAGGTAAGATTGTTTAACTAAGGTAAGTCCTTTGACGCTGTCTTTCCTTTAGAAAAGCAGATCAAGAACCTGTGTTGGCAGCCCTTCTGTGTGCTGGTGTTATTGACCTTACACCCTCACGGCAGCTGCTGGTATCACTACCAGTAGAGAGTGCTGCACAGTCCCCCACATGCATTGGTGTCATGTCCTGGTGACCTGTTTGATTTCCTCTGTTCCTCAGTTCTCTGGACCACCACAGGCAGCCCAGAGCCTGTTCTCCCTCAACACCAGCAGTTCAAAACCTATAGTTCTCTGCTTCTAGGCTGGTGCACTCAGCAGGTCTTTGCTCCTGAAAGACTGTGATCAAGCTGGCAGTAAGGTCTAAGCAAGCGCCAGCAGTTTGGAGCCTAGCACCATAGCACTGGAAAGAAAGACCGATTGAAGATGAAAGTATAAGCCTATATCATCCATAAATATACAATTAACCTATATACGTACTTTCACCAAGGCAAGATGTGTATTGTCCTTTTGTGACTCACCTTCCCCTTTCATACTTATTCATTTTAATCTGATTTATGAAAGGTTTTATTTTGGGTGGTGGAGGAAGTGTAAGAAGTAGCTATACTGTGTTATTCGTCCTGGGCCCTTTGAGTTATCTGTAATAATCTCTAGATTTATTCGTCCCATTGGATTGGCTTTGCTAGCCCCAGATAAATCTTACTGAAATGTTATTTTCATTTCATCATGTTCCTGCTCAGAAACCTTGAATGGCTTTCCAGCACTTAAACAATAAAGTCTAGACACCAGGCTGGTAACTAGGGCAGGGTGACTGAGCCTTGGCTCAGGGCTCAGTAGCTGACAATATGTGAACGCTCATCAGTAGTAGCAATGGACCTGGAGTATCCTGCTCATGAGAGGTCCGTCTCTTAAGTCTCTTCTTGCCTTGTTCCCAGCCTCTCCAGTCCCCAGTTGTTTGCCCTAGATACTGTGTGGTGCTGGTTGTGAGCCTCAATCACCAGCCTGCCCTTCGAGGTTTTTAAAATTTTGGTCCTAAATTACCTTCCTTATCTTACTTCTAACCACTCTCCTACACGAACACTCTGCCCTAGCCCAACTGTAACTTGACAGTGACAAAAGCTGTAACTTAATAATGAATACTTCATAAATATTTTCAGAAACATTCAAAAGGTTCCGTGCACATTCAGTGCATTTCCTTTCTAAGGAAACTAGTTTTTGAGACTCCCTCAGAGTTGGATTGTAATTTTCAGAACTAGCCTCAGTAGGTCCTAGCTTTTTGAGAGTCCTTCTGTTTCTGTCCCAGAAAGTCCACCTTTAGCTTCTGCCTTTAAGAGAATCACTTTTCTTTGAACATTCCTCTCTTGATCATCCCTGGAACAGGCCATTTCCATTCTGGCCCCTACCCCCTTATCTAAACCCTTTACCTCTGCTTTGCACATGTCATAGGAACGTAGATCTGAAGCTTTTAGGGACTTCAGAGACCTTCTAGTCTAATCTCTCCTCTTACTACAGATGAGAAACCTGAGGCTCAGTGTGCTTAAGTGACTTGTCCCAAGGTCACATAGGTAATAAGGATCAGAGGCAGTGTCTTATCCCGTCCCAGTCCCATCCTAGTCTCCATCCAAGGACAGCAATGACTACGGCAGTCTTAAATAGTATATAGATAGTGCCTTGGAAGTCCCTTCATTCTCTGTGCTCTTTCACCTTGGAATATCCCTCCATCCTGAGGCCAATTTCTTTCTCCCATTAGTGAGTTCCTCACAGAATCTTCCTTCTGAGGCATGCTACCCTGCCTCCTCCCAGCTCTGCTTCTGACTCTGGATTTTTATCACCATATCCCCATGGGGGGCAAGTTCCTTTCCTCCCCATGCATCCCCTAGCTTCCACCAATGAGCTTTTCCATACCCTTTTATTTGCTGCCTTCCCCTATTAGAATATCAGGTCATTGAAGACAGGGACTTTTCCCTTTTGCTTGTATCTGTATCTTGAGTCCCAGGTCACTGCTTAGCACACAGTAAGAGCTTAATAAATGCTTGTTCATTGACTGACTGACTTCTTGATGAGCTGAATAACCTACTTAGCATGACCAGATAGGCTGCCCTAATGCTCATGCTTCTGCAATAAGGAAAAGAGTTAAAATCCCACTGAAAGTTCTGAAATTCAGAGGGAGACCTGAAAAGCCTGGGCCAGTATTGCTTCCACCCCCTCACCCCACCAGTTTACAGGAATCAAATTTATTTTTGGAAGCCTGGGTTTGGGGGTGGGGTTGGGAACTTGGTTTTCTCACAAGGCTCTTTTTCCAGAGAACTTTTGAAGTGACTGGGTATGAAAGTTCTCATTGTAAGAAATTTTGCCCCTGACAACTATAATGAGTAAGTAAGTCTACACATTACTCTGCAGGCTAGGAGAGGAGAATTCTTCATTAACAATGCATGGATTTGTGATGGCACTTTCACCAAAAAAGAACAGCATTACTAATGCTTTTGCAGCTTTTTCTTTTATATCCTTCACTTTTCTTTCTTTTTTAAAAAAACTTATTTATTCAGGGAAAGATGTCTTTTGGTTAGAATGCCAGTTAGAATGCCAAGCGCTGAGAAGCAATGAACGTTTAGATTGGTCCAAGGCATATTCAGATATTTAAGATGTGTTAGTAATAACACTTTGTTTTCATCGTCACACTCAAGGGGAAATGTTAAGTTTCAGGATGAGGAATGGTCAGGAAGTAAAGAGTTTCTTCTCAGTTGATAGAACATGAGAGAGGGGAACTCTTTCACATTGCTACAGCTCTAATTACTTTATTCTACATGACTGAAAGAGAAAAATCCCTCATTGTGACTGAAAAAAAATGAACTAATTTGTCAGTCTCGTCTTACACTGGGAAAACAATAATGATGTACCAAGCAAAGAGATGTGCAGTTTTCTGGGGATATTTTGTTTGGAAGGATGGGGAAGGATTTGGCCTTACTTTCCTGTCAAGGATCAGAGGGTTATAGATTTAGACCTCTAATGGACTCTGAGAACATTTGATTCAATACTAATATTTTTAGGGGGGCAAATTGTGTCTCATAGAGGTGAAATGCCTTACTAGAGGCCTCACAGGTAGCAAGCAGCTAGTTTTCATTCCAGGTTCTCTGATTCCAAATCCAGACCTTTCCCCTGCCCCTTGCACCAAAGAAGGGTTAAATCTCATAATATTCCATTTTTTCTAAGGGCCACCAGTGGCCTCTGAATGGAGGCATCTTACTGTGTCTGAGTTGGAATCAGGAAGGCCTAATCCATATTCAAGTTCAGTTTGTTACATTTATTAGTTCTATGACCTTGGCTAAGTCACTTAACCTTTTTATGCCTCAGAAAACTCTCTAGAACTTTTCTGCTCTTTACTAGCTTGAGTGAAGGAGCATTATATTGATGCAGAGAAAGGAGGACTGGGAGAACAGTCTGGAAGCTGGTCTGTAGGATTGTAGGAACTTTGATTTAGAGTTCTGAGGATGGAGAGAGAGAGGGTTCTTAGAGGTCCTAGGGTATAACTTCCTTTTACGGATGCAGAGGGCTCATAGAGGTTAAATGACTTGCCTAAGTCACAGAGGTAGCAGGTGACAGAGCCAGGATTCAAACCCAGATCCTCTGACTCCAATGCCACAGCAGGTTTTTCTTCTTTATTCTTCCTTTCACCCCCATACTTGACAATCTTTCCCTCTTTCCAGGAAGGTATGAGGAAAAGTCTGAAAGTGAGAGACTTTCACTGGAGGATAAGAGGATAAGACCAGGGTATTCTTGCAGAGAAAACAGAGGACAGCCCTAAGGTAGACCTCACCAACTCACAAGGCCAGGAGGCTGAAACATCTATTCAAGCCAATGATGAATATTCCTGATGTGACACTGAATGAAGCAATGGGCATATAAGAGTACATTACAATAAGGTTGTTAATTGTGTGTGTGTGTGTGTGTGTGTGTCCTGAAGTTAAGAATCCCTGACTTAGAAAACAAAGTTGTTACAATTTTTTACAGTTATATAAGTTTAGAGATGCGAGGTAACTTAGAGAAAGTCTAATTTCCTTAATTTACATTTGGAAAAATGGGCCCAGAGAGATCACCATTTGCCCAAATTTACACAGCTAGATAATGGCACAGCACAAGTCTCCTGACATCCATCCTAGAGCTCTTTCTACTTCATGTAGTCATGGTGGAATATTGAATCTGAATTAATTAAATTGTACTCAAGAAAACTGGGATACAAAGGGTTGTAATTTGCTTTTGCTTTCTTGAATTTCAAAAAGTCCCATCTGTCAGGTGAGTGGTGCAGGGGATAGAGTGGTGGAGTCGGGAGGACTATCACCTAACCCCTGCCTAAATTCAAATTTTGACACTTAGCTGTGTGAGCCTGGGTGGGTCACTAAACCTCTCTCTACCTCAGTTTCCTCACCTGTAAAATGAGGATGATAATAAAACCTACATTTGAGAAGAGTTCTTAAATTCATGTGTGTATATCAGGGACTCTGTTGGCAGTTTGGAACAAATCCCACAGTTGATGTAAGGATCAGATGAGACGCTATATGCTAATTGATTTGCAAACCTTTAAGTGCTATATAAATGCTAATTATTATTGCCATCTTCATCATCATTATTTGGATTTCTTGAGCTGTATTTTCAAAAGCTGTCTTGAGTAGGCAGAAGGGAGGAGGGAGAGCATCCTAGGCAAAGGAGGCAGTCTGAGTAGGAAGGATCTGAGTGTGCTTGGGTTGGAGGGTGAGGGGTCGGATGGCATCTAGGCTATTTGGTACCCAGCTCACCTGTATCTCTGCTATTTCTCCTGCCTTCCTAGTATTGTGGCTGCAATATGGATGACTGGCCACGAGATGGTGCCTGTGTGGTGCTGCAGCTGAACAGTCTTTGATCCCTTTAGAAGCAGCTTCTGAGAGGACTTCAAAAGACAGACCCGAATTCTCTGAGCCAGATCAAGCTCTTTATTAACAAAGCCTGGATCTTTGTAACCAGCTCTTGACAAATGGAATAACAAATATTTTTCAGTCCTGTATTCAAAGAATTCAAACATCTATAAGCAGTAAGGGCTGTTTTCATTTTAGTTTCTTGAAATTAGTTCTCTGATGTTCCCTGGAGAAAAACTCATAATACCATCTTTAGGTCACAGCTTCTAGAGGAACCTTGTGTTTTCTGACTCCAAAAGCTAGCCCGCTGCCTGTTGATTATAGCTGCCTTTTTGAGAGTCATTTTGTCCTGATGCTAGGAACTTAGTGGGAAGGTCTCTTTTTAGCTCATTTAAGCCATTTGGAGTGAGTTATCCTCCTTCAATTAAGCAATGTGAGAGAGTTATCCCAGGTAAAAAAACGTAGATTGGGTGGAGATGGTGAAGTCTTTGAATGCTGTTCTTTACTTGAGCTTTATTCTGCAGGTAATTGAGATTTTGGAGTGGAGTGTTTTGGAAAGTATGTTTCCAAATATCTTTCCTTTTTGGCTGTATACCCTTGGGGAAGTTACCTTATTTTACTGAACTTTAGTTTTATCATACGTAAAATGAAAATGTTCATAGGATCATAGATATACAGATATAAGGGACCCCAGAGACCATTTAGTCTAATTGAATTGCAGATAAAGAAACTGAGACTGAGGGAGATTAATTTTTTAAAAAGTGTTTATTTATTTTTAGATTTCAACATTCATTTCCACAAAATTTTGAGTTCCAAATTTTCTCCCCATCTCTCCCCTCCCCTACCCCATAACATCTTGCATTCTGATTACCCCTTCCCTCAATATGCCCTCCCTTCTATCACACCCCTTCCTTCCCTTATCCCCATCTTCTCTCTTGTCTTGTACAGCAAGATAAATTTCTATACCCCATTACCTATATTTCTTATTTCCCAGTTGTATGCAAAAACAATTCTAACATTCATTCCTAAAACTTTGAGTTCCAATTTCTCTCCCATTTTTCCTCCCCACCCATCCCCACTGAGAAGGTAAGAAATTCAACATAGGCCATACATGTGTAGTTTTGCAAACAACTTCCTTAATAATCATGTTGTGTAAGACTAACTGTATTTCCCTCCATCCTATCCTGCCCCCCCATTTATTCTATTCTCTCTTTTGACCTTGTCCTTCCCTAAAAGTGTAAACATTTCTAGTTGCTCCCTTTTCCCATTTGCTTTCCCTTCTATCATCCCTCCACAACCCACTTATCCCCTTCTCCCCTACTTTCCTGTAGTGTAAGATAGATTTTCATGCCAAATTTAGTGTTCACGTTATTCCTTCCTTAAGCCAAATGTGATGAGAGTATGCTTCACTTTTCCCCTCTCATCTCCCCCCTTTTCCTCTCTGTTGAAAAAGCTTTTTCTTGACTCTTTTATGAGAGATAATTTGCCCCATTCCATTTCTCCCTTTCTCCTCCCAAGATATTACTCTCTCACCTCTTTATTTTATTTTTGTAGATTTCATCCCTTACTATTCAACTCATCCTATGCTTTCTGTAAATATTATCTTTCCATCCAGGAGTATAAACAGTTCAACTTCAGTAAGTCCCTTATGATTTCTCTTTCCTGTTTACCTTTTCATGCTTCTCTTGATTCTTGTGTTTGAAAGTCAGATTTTCTATTCAGCTCTAGCCTTTTCATCAAGAATGCTTGAAAGTCCTCTATTTCATTGAATAACCATTTTTTCCCCTGATGTATTATACTCAGTTTTTCTGGGTAGTTGATTCTTGGTTTTAATCCTAGTTTCTTTGACTTCTGGAATATCATATTCCAAACACTTCAATCTCTTAATATGGAAGCTGCTAGATCTTGTGTTATCCTGATTGTATTTCCACAATACTCAAATTGTTTCTTTTTAGCTGCTTGCAATATTTTCTTCTTGACCTGGGAACTCTGGAATTTGGCTACAATATTCCTAGGAGTTTCTCTTTTTGGATCTCTTTCAGGCAGTGATCAGTGGATTCCTTGAATACTTATTTTGCCCTCTGGTTCTAGAATCTCAGGGCAGTTTTCCTTGATAATTTCATGAAAGATGATGTCTAGGCTCTTTTTTTGATCATGACTTTCAGGTAGTCCCATGATTTTTAAATTGTCTCTCCTGGATCTATTTTCCAGGTCAGTTGTTTTTCCAATGTGATATTCCATATTATCTTCTATTTTTTCATTCTTTTTATTTTGTTTTGTAATTTCTTGGTTTCTCATAAAGTCATTAGCTTGCATTTGCTCCATTCTAATTTTTAAAGAGCTATTTTCTTTAGTGAACTTGGTGAACTTCCTTTTCCATTTGGCTAATTCTACTTTTTAAAGTATTCCTCTCCTCATTGGCTTTTTGAACCTCTTTTTCCAATTGAGTTAGCCTATTTTTAAAGGTGTTATTTTCTTCAGCATTTTTTTGGGTCTCCTTTAGCAAGCTGCTAACTCACTTTTCATTATTTTCTTGCATTGCTCTAATTTTTCTTCCCAATTTTTCCTCCACCCCTCTTACTTGATTTTCAAAATTCTTTTGAATGTATATATGTATGTATGCATGTATATATGCAATGTGATGTGGCATACACAAAAATCTAATGAAATTTTGGGTTGCATTAAAATTGGCATAGCTTCCAGGATTCTAACAACAAGCATACATAGTTCCTGGCATGTAGTAGGTAGCTATCATATATGTGTTGGTTGACTGATTCAATGGAGAGGTTATAGACCCACTGTTCCCTTCCCTTATTAATATTTCCTCTGGAGTAGTATGTTCAGTTCTGTGCCTCACCATTTAAGAAGCTAGAGAGTGCCCAGAGGAAGGCAACTTGGACAGTGAAAGACCCTGAGTCTGTGACATAAAGAGGACCTGTTAAAGGAATTGGGCACACAGCCTGAAGATGCATACATGATACCTGTCATCAAGTATTTGAAAAGCTGTCATGTTGAAGAGTGACTTGATTTGCTGTTTAGTTCTAGGGGGAAAACCAGAAGCAAAGGGTGGAACTTACAAAGAGATCGATTTGTTCTTGATGTCATGAAAAACATTCCAATAATTAGAGCTGTCCAGAGTTGGAATGGGTTTCCTCAAGAGTGAGTTCTCCCACCTTGGCAGAATAAAGTAAAAGTTTAAAAATAATCATACCTCTTGTCCAAATAATTCCACTGTTGGGATGTTTCATACACACACATTTGTATATTTATGTATATATATATATCAAACACATATATGTAGATATACATATATCTCATACATCTTCTATAGTGTATATATGTACCATGCTTACATATGTGTGTACGTGCATATGTATGTTCAACAATAGAATTATTTGGTCAAGAAGTAAGATTATTTTAAAACTTTCACTTAACTCTGCCAAGAAAGAAGAACTATCTTTTGAGGAAACCCATTCTATCTTTGGACAGTTCTAATTATTAGGAGTGTGTGTGTGTGTGTGTGTGTGTGTGTGTGTGTGTGTGTGTGCATGTGCACATGTGCATACTAAAAGTATTCTTAAAAAACAAAATATAGCCATCCAAACAGTTTTTCCAAGCAAGAATCTGTGCACTTAAAAAAATCACAGCCCAAACTGGAAATATCTACATACCCTAAATTAGGGAATGGTTAAATTAAGTATGTAGAATAGGCTCTGAGATTAAGTGTAAGGGTGAGTAGGAGTCATTGAGTTGATGTATTACTTCCCCTACTTAAATATACATTAGTATAATGGAATATCATAATACGATTAAGAGCAGAAAATATGAGGAATATAAAATATTTGGAATATTTTTGGAAATAAGATGAAGTACAAAAACCACACTCAGAAGAATGGAGTGCACAATATAAGAAGGCAAATGAATAAAAAAAGGAATAGACAAACAGTGCTGATGGGGGCTTAAATGGAGTTACTGAAAAGTTGCCATGACATTTTAATTTAAATGTAAATGGTTGCTAGGGAAGTTTGACTAGTTGTGTCCATATTCAATACTAAATTGTTAATCTTTTAATAAAATAAATAAATAAGTGAAAGTCCTAAGGCAAGCCCCAAACAACAGGTTCCTCAGCTTTCACGGTCCTCATTCTCAGTAATGAATACTGCCCCTCTCTTCCCATCAACATCTCTTAGCAGTTTGTTTTACATGTTTAAAGAGCACTTAGTGTATACTGGTATGTATTGTCTCCACCATTCAAATGTGAGCTCCTTGAAAGCAGAGACTATCTTACTTTTCCATTTATAACCCCAGCACATAGCATAGTTCTTTGTGCAATGTAAGTGCCTAATAAATTCTTCATTCATATTCATTCATTCATTCATTCATTCATTCATTCACTCATTCATACTATGGTGTAGTGCATAGACATCTGGTTTTAGAGTCAGGGACACCTAGGGCCAAGAGTTCTATTCCAACTATACAAGTTGATAATTAAATACAGTACAGGTTTTATTTCACCCGACCAAAAAAAATGTGCTTAATGCAAAAGACCCACACCTGAGCCCATACACAGTCAAAACAACCCTCCTGGAAGTTCATCAAGTCAAGTCAACTCAATAAACACCTATGAAGAATCTACTATGTGCTAAACATTAAACACACAAATAAGAAAAAAGCAGCATAACCCTATTTTCAAGAAGTCTACAATCTGATTGGGGAAGATAGCATAGAAAAACAAGCTGAAAAGGGGAGAGGGTTTGAGGAGGGGGCCCCACAGAGGGTACCCAGCCTGGGGGAGGGGCATGATGTTCCACAGAGTGGAAACCATATGGAACTGCTGATGAGAAATGGGGAATTACCTGCAAAGTTCTGAGCCCTCTAGAGAGCAAGTCTTTGGGAGGATCTTACTGCTCCACACTTCAATCTTTCAACCAGTTAAGGGAGATACGGGACTGTGTCTCAAAAACTGAGTTAATCAGCATAGTGATGAGATTTCAGATGATCAGCTTATCACCGAGGAGGTATGATTTTCTGTGGAGTGGAAACCAAGCAGAGCTGCTGATGGAAAATTGAGAATGATTATGATATAGAATGAATAAAAGTCTATTGCAGTTTTAAACTCCAGTACCTTAAAGCTGCACTAAGACTTTTGGAATACCCTGTGCATAAGATAACTATTGCTCAAAGGATAAGTGGCCAAAAGGTATGAACAGTTTTCAAAGAAGAACCGCAAGGTGAAAACAGTCATAAAAAAGATAGCTTCAGATCATGAATCATGAGAGATATTCAAATGAAAACAACTGCTTCCCTTCATGCCCAGCAAACTGGCAAAGATGACAAAATATAGGAATAGTCCATGTTGTAGCGGAAAGACAGAAATAGTAATGTCCTGTTGGTGGAGCTATGAACTGGTCCAACTACTCTAGAAGGCAATTTGGACTCATGTCAAGAAAGTGACCAAAATGTCCTTACCCTGTGACACAGAGATTTCCCTACTGGCATATACTTGAGGGAGATTAAAGACTGAAAGAAAGCATACATATAGACCAAAATATTTGTAATGGTACTTTTTGTTGTAACAAAGAGCTGCAGACAAAGTAGATGTCCACTGCTTGAAGACAAACTATAGAATATGAATGTAATGGAATAATTATCATACTGTAAAAAATGATGAATATGAAGAATGAAAAGAAGCATGGAAGAATTCCATGAACTGATACACAGTGACCTAATCCAAGTCAGGAAAAAAATATACAAAATGACTAAAAAAGAAACTGACATTTTATATTTATAATGTTCAAGCTTGGACCTGAAGAAGAAAATAGAAATATTTCTTCCTTCTTTGCAAAAGTAGAGGACTATGGGTGTATGACATTATATATACTGTCAGACTCAGTCAATATGTTGGCTAGTTTTGCTGAACTGATTCTCTCTTTCCCCCACTCCCCCCGTCTCCTTTCTCTCTCTCTTTCAAAAGATGGTCCCCTGGGGAGACGTAGGGAAAAGGATATATTTGAAAATGAAATTGATATTAAAACTAAAGATACAAATAAATATTTTAAAAAACCAGTTGCTAATAAGTTGTGTTATCTAGGCCAATATGTGTGTGTGTGTATCTGACACACATCTGACAATGTGTTAGATTACATGCTGATTCTCCTTCTGAAAAGATTGAAATCACATTTCTTGTCTCTTCAGTAGCTCTAGGGTGACACCTGCTGCAAACATCAAGAATTGTATCAGCTACATTTCTGTATTAAAAGTGGGTATTTTTGGTGTAATTTAGTGTAATTCTGTCACAAATAGTTCAGTATTATGACTTTATGGCCACACACTTTTTTCCCCCTATGCAATAGATATGCTTCTGAAAGTTGACCAATTTAATAAACATATATTCAATGCCTACTTAAGTGTACAATACTGTTCGTCCTTCATTTTCTTTTTATTTATTTATTTTTTTTAATTTTTATTTTTTTAATGTTTTACAATCATTTCCTTAAAGTTAAGATTTTATCCCCCCACCCTTCCCCCCCTACCCCCCTCCCTCCCCATGACAGCATACAATTCTGTATAGGTTCTACATATACTTTCCTATTGAGCACATTTTCACTATAGTCATGCTATGTAGTCGAACTAAAATAAATGGAAGAAATCATATAAGAAATCAAAACATAATACACTGAAACCCACCCACACACAAACATGATCTGCTACATTCTGCAAATGACTTCCATATTTCTTTCTCTGGGTGTGGAAGGCATTTTGCCTTAGAAGACTGACATTGGGATTTTTTTTTTTTTTCTCAGTAAGTTCTTGTGTTATTACAAAGTTCGAAGTCTACCAGAAAAAACTCTCGCACACTGTGGTCGTTGCTGTGCACAAAGTTCTCCTGGTTCTGCTCCTTTTGCTCAGCATCAAGTGATATAAGTCCTTCCAGGCCTCCCTGAAGTCTTCTTGTTCATCATTTCTTATGGCACAATAGTACTCCATTACATTCATATACCATAATTTATTCAGCCATTCCCCAATTGATGGGCATCCCCTTGACTTCCAGTTTTTGGCTACCACAAAGAGTGCTGCTATAAATATTTTTGTACACGTGGGACCCTTTCCTGTTTTTAAAATCTCTTGGGGATGCAGTCCTAGTAGCAATATTGCTGAGTTGTCCTTCATTTTCAAAAAGAACCAATGATATCATGCTGTTGGGGTATGGGTGATGTCTTGACTTGCATGGTTTTAATTGAGACAGAGTTGTGCATAATCATCAGCCTCATTGTCTCTTCCTGAATCATCAAAGTCTGGTGGCAGGACACAAGTTAAGACTGATGATTCCCTGGGATGCAGTGCATGACCTTGGCAACTTGATGTCTGACCAAGATCTAAGCACTCCACAGCATCTACTTCAGTCGCCTTTGCGGCCACTGAGACAAATTATTCTCCTTCAGGGAAAATCTTCACGTGCTTGGGCCAGACATCCCCCTAACTCACTGACAGGTTTGAAACCTGTCCTTTACTCACATCTTGGTTTAGCCCATCTGCTGAGAAAATTTACTGGTGTACCAGCAAGGACCCTGGCATACACAAGAGAGCCCAATGTACAGGTTCTGAGATCTGCTTTTCTAGAAGGAAAGTAACTTTTGAGGGGTCAACAATCTATTTTAATCAAACACTTATACCATTCACTTAGTTCAGGGGAAAGTCAGTACCCTGAACTTCAGAGAAAATACAAACAGAAATTAAAAGCAGAAATTACAAACAGAAAGACCAACAGATAGGGCTTCCAACTGTCTGACCATAGACAATCCCTCCATCATTACCGAAGAGAGAAGCACCAACATCTGGGTTTTCAAAGTCAGGGGGGTTCCTTAGCGATTTTCCATTAGAAATTAACAAAAGGTATTAAGGCCAGTTGATGGGTGGGGAAGATCTTCAACTCTTCCACCCACCTACCATTAACCTTATATTAGTTAACATTACAACTGGATGTGATTGCTGCCCATACTATAGCTTCTAAGAGCCACAGGTAAGAATTGGGTAGAGGTAGACTCCAGAGGTGGATGAGCAGTCCTGGAAAGGGCTTGGCTAGCCCTCATACTAGATAGCAGTGCTAGTTCTCCTTGAACAGTTTGTATACCCCTAACTGCACAATAAAATGTTGAATACTCTGAGAGACATAGCTATAAAAAAGATAAACACTATCTAATATTGTTGTTGAAATACCAAGTGAGCCATATAGATAATAATTGCTTAGGAGTTCAATGGAGAGAGAGCTCACTGAGGGCTGAATTTGACAAAACTGGAATTCTGACGACCTTGATCAGGCCATGATGTGCAGGAAGTCCCCCAGGCTTGCACGTTAGTCAGGGATCTGAACACATGGGTGTATGTTGACTGTTCTAAGAGGAGGTCAGCAGTGTAATGAAAAAAAACACTGACCTCACAGGTAGAAGGCCTTGATTCAGATTGTAACTTGTTTGCTTTCCTAACTGTGTGACCCTGGAAAAACTACTTCCCATGTCTGGGTCTCAGTTTCCTCTATATAAAATGGGAATAATCACATTAAATAGTTGACCTTATAAAGTCCCATGATGCTATATTTATCTTTGTGTACATAGTTATTTATATGTTGTCTCCATTAGAAGGTGAGTTCTTTGAGGGCAGGGACAGTTTTTGCCTTTCTCTGTATTCTTAGTTTTTAGAACAGTGTCTGGGTCAGGGCTGAATTAACAGTTAGTAATTAACCAAATCACTAGAAAAATGGTCAGGAAAGACTTCACAAAAAACTCCTGTACTCCTCTGCTCTCCCTCCTTTCCTTTCTCTTTCTGAGAACTCAGTGCTGCTAGGATTCCAGCCAGGACAAGAGCCTCAGACATGAAATCCTCTGGAAGAGCTTTGGGACTCTGGGGGCAGGAGCCTGAATGCTGTATATACATCATTACTCTTTATCTTTGTATAAAGGAAAGGAACTGGTTTGAGGAGGAGTTTAGTCAGGCCTCTGGAGAGTCAATCATCCCATTTGGATCCAGACCCCCAAGCTGACCTCTATCTTCTCTGGTGTTTCAGAGGGTACAGATTGAAGATATCTGGTTATGATGGGAGATGCCCAAGAAAGAAATTCTAGAGGTATAAAGGGAGACAATTCCACTAAAGAGGAACAATGGAATTTGTCTTCAAAAGAGTAATGTGGTTGCACCAGAAACTCCTCAAATAACATAGATTTTAAAAAAGAAATGTGCAGAAGATATAGGGAAGGCCAGGTAGCAAAGGATGAATATATATGTGGCACTTCTATAAACATAATATCAAGAAAACCAAAGCTCAGAATGAGTTGAGGCTGAGAAAGAAACTGAAGTCAACAAAAACTTTTTTTACTATTCTGTGAGAAAAAGGAGAGTCCAAGAAGGGTTAGGGCCTTTGCCTGGGGAATATGAGACAGTGACAACTAACTAAAGAAGCCCGAGTTGCTCAGTTTTTATTTCATTTCTGCTTTTTCTGCAAAGAAGAATGACCTTTATTCTGGAAATAACTGGGAGAAAAATCACTACCAGGGAGCTGATATTTAAGTTAAGAAGGATATAGTAAGAGAGCATCTGGCTACTCTTGGTGAATCCTAGACACTTGTCCCTGATAAATTATATCCTTGGATCCTGAAGGAACTGGTAGATGTGATTCCTGAGCTCTTTTCAGGGATATTTGGAAGATCATATGGGAAGAAAATGGAAGAAGTACCACAAGACTGGAGAAGAGCAAATGTCCTGGCTTCTAATATACAAACTATAGGCTAGTGAGCTTGACTTGGACTACTGGGAACTTTCTAGAATGGATCATTAAAGAGATAATTGGTGAATTTCTATATAGGGACACAGTGACTACAAAGAGTCAGCATGGCTTCAAGAACAGACCATGCCTCACTTACCTCATTTTGATTTTTGACAAGATTACTAAACTAGCAATAAGGGAATATGTTTTGGATATACATTATCTAGATTTTAGCAAAATTTTTGGTGAGAAGATGGAGGCATATTGATTAGATATTAATCCAATCAGATGGATCCAAAACCAGATAGGTGGTGGGAATTCAAAGAGTAATTGTTCATAGTTCAAGTCTCCAGGGAAGAATTCCAGAGATCTGGGTTTGGCTGTTCTTTTAACATTTTTATCAGTGACTTAGATAACTGCATAAATGGGAGAGATAGCTAAAACAAACTGGCAGGAATAGCTAAACACTGGATGAATCAGGTTAGAAAAGGCTTTAGACCAGCTAGAGCTTTTTGCTGAATTTAATGATATGAAATTAAATGGAATAAATGTAAAGTCTTGCACTTGGGTACAAAAAAACAAGTTCACAAATACAAGATGCATAGTTAGAAGTTCTGGAAAAAAATCAGGAGGTGGGGTTAGTGGACAGCAAGCTCAATATGAATCACCAGTATGATGTGGTAGCTGAAAAAGCTAATGTGATTTGGGGCTGCTTCAAAAAAGACATAGACTCCAGGAATAGAGAGATGATAGACCCATTGTGTTCTGCTCTCATCAGAAGTCATCAGAAGCATTGTGTGTAGTTCTGGGAACAATAGTTAGAGAAACATATTGATGTCCTGGAAAATGTTTAGAGGAGAACCATCAGAATGGTGAAGGGCCTTGAGTCTACAGCATGTGAAGACTGGTGGAAGGAAATGGACATGTTTATTCTGGGAAAAAGAAAGTTGGGGATGGGGTGGACATATGGCTGACTTCAAGTATTTAAAGGGCCATTATGTAGAGGACATTTAAGTTTCTTCTGTTAGGACCTCCAGGGCAGAACCTGGAACAATGGGTAGAAATTGCAAAGTGGCTGGTTTAGGAAATGTCAGGAAAAAAATCCTAATAATTAAAATTGTTAAAAAATGAAATGATGAGTTTTCTCTCCTCAGAGGTCTTAAGACAGAGGCTGAGTGAACACTTTTCACATGTAATGGGGATTCATTAATCAATATGAAGGTTGAGTTCTCTTCTTACTCTCTAATTCTGCATTTTCCATCATCATAAATTCCCAGAAGGTGGGAATGTCAGCCCATTGGTAGCAATAATCCTGTGACTTGCAAAAACTCACTTCTAGTTCTCCTAAGTCTTGTGATTCGGAGTTGCTAAAATTTTGAATCAAAGTCTTCTTCCTCTACTAGTATCACCGGTTCTTGAATCTCCTTTCACCTTAACCCTAGCCCTCTCAGTCTCAATTCTGGCTTCACCTTCCACATGTGCCATGGACTGCTATGCCCCATCATTAACAAGCTTCTCTTTGCCCTAAACATCTTCTCATACTTTTGCCATCTTGATTTTTGTATTGGTCTATGTTTTCATTGGTGTAGGGTGATCCAAGGAAAGGATTTCCCTTGCCAATGTAGAACTGCATTTCATTTACAAAAGGTTAAGAAATGAGTAGAAAGTGAGTAAATGGAGGCAATGTGTATAGTTAGCTTTTTTCCAGGAGGTTTTCTGTGAAGGAGAGAATATGAATATGTATATATATATGTATATATGTATATGTGTGTATGTACATATATACACATACATATATGTGTATATACATGCACATATATACATATACATATATATTTTTTTGCAAAATTAGATTTCAGCTTGATATGAGGGAGAACTTCTGACAATTGGAGCTATCCCAAAGTAGAATTAGATGCAGCAGGAGTTAATTGGTTCCTCCTTATTAGAAGTCTCCAAGTCCAGACTGGATGAGCTGTTGTTGGGCATGAAAAAAGAAATTCTTGGTCTTCTATAAATTGAGGTAAAGGAAATTCTTGGTATTCTATAAGTTGAGGTAAAGGAAATTCTTGGTCTTCTGTAGACTGACTTGGGCAGTCCCTTCCAATTCCAAGATTCTGTGATTCTACAAAAAAAAATATCATAATGTTGAATTTTAAAAAATCTTCTTTTTGATAATATAAAATTTTTATTGTAAATTTAATAATCCTCAAAACAAAAGTATTTCAACCTTCAAAGGATATTAGTTTTTGTTTCTAACCAGGCTATATTGCCACCCAATAACAGCTATGTGATACCTGCAGTCACAAGTCCCACTACTGATACTACTGATGACCTAACTTTTCCAGAGTCAAATCAGTCAAATCAAACAGTATAGTGACTCAAGGAGAGCCTCGTCAGAGAATTCTAGTGTTGATGGGATCTTAGACAATATTTAGCTCAATCCCTTAATTTGACAAATGAGTTAAATCAACAAACGTTTATTAAATGCATTCCATATGTCAGGCACTATCAAGCACTGGGAATACAAAGAAAGGCAATTCCCACCCTCACCCTCCAAACCAAACCCAACCAAACCAAAACCAGTCCTGGTCTCAAGAAGCTCACAGTTTAATGGGGGAGGCAATATATAACCATGCACAAACATGATTTATACAATTTAAATTAGAGATACTCAACAGAGGGAAGATGCTAGCATTGAGGGGCTCTGAAAAGGTTTCTTGCAGAAGACAGAATTTTAGGTAGGACCTAAAGGAATTCAGGTAAGCAAAGAGATGGAAAGGGGGGGGTGGGATTCCATGAATTTGCAATAGCCTTTGAAAATGTCTGGAGTTGGGAGATGGAGGGATATGTGTGAGGAACACCAAGAAGGCTAGTGTCACTGGATAGCAGACTATGTAGAAAGGAGTAAGGATAAATATGTGAAAGAAGAACTCTAAGTCTCACAAAGGCTAAGTTGTCACGTAAGACAATTGAACTGTTAGGGACTGGAGGCCATCTAGTACTATCCCTTAAGTTTATCAGTGGAGAGACTGAGGCTCAGAGAGGTTCAGATGACTCACCTGAGGTTGTGCTGCCATCATTTGGTTTTCAGTTTTGAGAAGGATGATGTCTTGGCTTGAGTGTGAACTGGACTTAAGTGAGGCAGGGTTGCACAAAATCATCAGCCTCATTCTGTCTTCCTGAGTCATCAAAATCCAGGCAGGACAAAAGCCAACATGACTGATGAGGGCCCAGGACCTTAGCATCTTCAAGGTCTAACCAAGATCTAAGTGCTCCATAGTACCGGTTTCAGCCACCTTTGTGGCTGTTGGAATAAATTGTTCCCATTGACCCTGCTGGGGGAAGTCTTCACATGTTTGGAGAAGGCATCCCCCTAACTCATCGACAGGTCTGAGACCCATTGGTAATCCTCAATTCAAGGATATGGCATACCAGAATGTGGCCACTTCTAAGACTACAGGTTCTTAGAACTACAGGTGAGTGTTAGGTGAAGGTGGACACCCAAGGTGGAGGAGCAACCAGGAAAAGAGCTCAGCAAGCCATCCCACCAGAGGGGCTAGTACTCCCTGAACACGGGTACACTTAAGTTGCACTGGTGGTATTCGTAAGAAGGAGGCTTTAATCCTAAGTCTTCTGCCTGCAGAGCCAGTGTTCTTTATACATACATATACACACACATACATATACTACATATACATATGTATATGTATGTATGTATGTATGTATGTATCTATCTATCTATCTATCTATCTATCTATCTATCTATCTATCTATCTATCTATCTATATCATGCTACTTTCTAAAAGCATTCAAAGACAAGCAACCAGGAGAGCTCTCCATTTTCATACCTACAGAATACTCTGGGGCAGGCAGAAGGGGCTATCTGAACCTAGAGTCACTTGCACCACCATGCACTCAAAGCCCAGATGAATTCTTTTCCATATAACTAGCTAGTGGCAGATCCAGGATGGCTTATGGATTAATCAGCACAGGTAAATGCAAATGCTGTCTTCTTCTTGGCTCTTGGCCAGAGTGAGCCCTGGGGCAGGGCAAGTAACCAACGGTCTTCCTATATTGGCTGAAGTCTTGCACGATGTGAGGCCAGTGTGGTCACATTGTGCTATGTGGGAAAGTTGACACAAGTGACATTGCAGTTTCTAAGATTCCCGAAGCAAAAGCTGGATTCTTGGAGTTATAATTAGTACCATTAAAGTACTCCATAAACTCTCTTTGCTCAAATCCAGACTTTGTTGGACATCATATTTTAGCCTTTTCAGCATGTGGAGAACAAAATGCAAGGCAAACAGAGCCTGAGGGGCTCGAGGTGTGTTTCAAGGGCTGGCACTGAAGCTTCAGCAAGATCTTCCAGCAGACAGGAGGTCAGGCTAGAGTTCAAAGAAACTAATGCCCATTGAGGTCTAAGCTTGAGCAGACAGAGCTCATGCACAATTTGTCATGTTCAACAAGTTGAGCATGGCTGGGTACTTTTAAACCTGAATGTTTGGTTCTAAGCCTGCCTTCTTGCTCTTATAAAGAACTTCAGGCATGAACAGCTCCTGGACATCCCCTGCATGTACCTCTTGGGAAATAGTTATGCCTGAATGCCTGTATAGAGAAGTAAAGATACGAATAAGATGGAAATAGTACCTGGAATTAAAGTAAATCTGACCTGTAAGATGAGGGCAAAAGAGAAACTGGGATAAGACATAAATACAAAGCAGGTGGGATCACAAATCAAAGTTATTGGCTCGAATACGTGAGTGGAGGGTAAAATATTTGGGGAAAAGCTGAGGAGCAGGGTGAGCTCAGTTTAGTTTGCTATATAGATCAAAAATAAAGAGGAAAGACTATTACACAGAACAATCTCAATAAGTCATTTTTAAACAGATCAATATTTTAAAATGATAAAGAAATTATAAGATTAGCGTTTACTAGCTAATAAAATGGCTTGTGTGATCCATAATACAGCATGATTATTATGCTGTATCCAACCACTGGTTAACATTTAGGGCATGATTGCTTATGTCAGTCAGTCAAGAAGCATTTATTAAGCACTTACTATGTGCCAGACACTGTTCTAAGTGCTGGGAATAAAAATATAAGGAAAAGGAATAGCAGACTCTGACCTCAAGTGGCTTATGTTTTAATGAAGGAGAGAGCACTTAAAAGGGGAGCTGAAAAGAGGGACAAATATGCACTAAGGTATGGTGGGGCAGTCCTGAGAATGAAGGATGGATAGTCTGAGCCATTGTTCCCAAAGGAGGTTTTAGGAAGAGCTTCTCAATGGGGAAAGTGTCAGGAGAGGGGAATTGATGGGAGAAAGGAGGCAGGTGAATCATGGTACTGAAGTCTAGAGAACGATGTCTATCTTTTTTAGCCAGTCATAAGATGGATATTGAGTATGCAAATTCTGATCTTTAGGAATGAAGGACATACCCCTTTAAGACAGTAGTTCTTTTCACAGAGGATAATGGGAAAAGCATCCCAGGGTTCCTTGTGTGGTTCTGAACAGTCAGGTACTGATCAGGAGTAGATTCCAGGCTGCTATCATGGACTAGCATAGTACCAACCTCTTAACATTAATTAATTTTTTAATTAATTAGTGGTCAAATCATCACTTCTAAAACTTTGAGGGAATGGCAAAGGTAAGTTTTGATGGTGATGAGAGAGATTGGCTAGGCTGGGTAGGGCACTGTAGCTGAGCACCTAAAGGCATACAGAGAGCTTCTAGAGTACAGACACCATTTTACTACATCGTAATGAAGTGTTTTAGGTAAAACCTATGTTAGGATAGGAACATTTATTTGTATTTATCTGTTTTTGTTGGAGTCAGCTACATTGGAGAACAGTGAGGACTTTGAGCAAGAAGACCTGAGTTCTAACAGTCTCAGTTTTCTCATCTGTAAAATGGGAATATAATAGCACTAATCTCACAGGATTGTTGGGAAGATCAAGTGAGATATATGTAAAGTACTTTCCAAATCTTAAAGCATTATACAAACATTATTTATTTTTTTCTTCCCTCCTGTTCTGTGGAATTCTTTTGGGAAGCTTCTCTAGAGAATGTACAGGAATTGCTAAAAGTTACATAGCTGGTTAGTGACAGAGTTGGCAGCACTTAGACCTGTGGTGTATAACTTCCAGCTCTATGTTCTTTTCTTTTTCTTTCTTCTCCATTTAAAAACATACCTGTATTGGCTAAAATGACAAAAAAGGAAATTATGACATTGGAGGGGATGTGGTAAAACTGGGATACTCATGCACTACTGGTGGAGTGAATGGATGTGACCATTCTTGAGGGCAATTTGGAGTTATGCTCAAAGGGCCATAAAAGTGTGCATTTCCCTTCGATCCAGCAATATCAGCGCTAGGTCTATATCTCAAAGACATCCAAAAAAAAAAGGGAAAAGGACCTCTTTGTACAAAAATATTTACAGCAATGCTTTTTGTGGTGGCTAAGAATTGGAAACTGGAGGGATGCCCATCAACTAGGGAATGGCTAAACAAGCTGTGGTATAGGATGTGATGGAATATTATTGTGTTAGAGAAGTGACAAAGTGGACCGATTTTAGAAAAACCTGGAAAGACTTACATGAACTGATACAAAGTGAAGTGAACAGAACATTAGACACAGTGATAGCATTACTGTTGGATAAAGAACTGTGAATGACTTGGCTATTCTCATCAATACAAGGTAATCCCAAAGGACTAATGATGAAGCATACCATCTGCCTCCAGAGAAAGAACTGATATTGTTTGAATACAGATGGAAGAATGCTATTTTTCACTTTACTTCATTCTTTTTCTTTTGTGTCTTTTTGTACAAAATAAGTAATATGGAAATGTTTTACATGACTGCACCTGTATAACCTATATCTAATTGCTTACTGTCTCAGGGAGGGGGGAAGGAGGGATTGAATTTGGAACATAAAACTTTAAAAAAATGTTAAAAATGGTTTTTAAAATTTATTTTTATTTATTTTTAATTTTAATTATTTTAAAATATAATTGGGGGATACGTATTTGAGTATACACACACATATATATGAAACTTCTGTGACTCATCAGTGTAATAGCTAATAATAATAACCAACATTTACATAGCACTTACTATGGGCCAGGCACTGTATTAAAGACTTTACATTTATTATCTCAGTTGATCCCCACAACAATCCTGGGAAGTAGGTGCTGTCATCATCCTCATTTTACAAATGAGGAAACAGGCTAGGAGAGGTTAAGTGACTTGCCCAGAATTACCCAGTCAATATGTGCCAGAGGCAGGATTTGAATTTATTTTCTGACTCTTAGACCAGTTCTCTATCCTCTACCCCCAATTGTTTCTTTTCCATTTTCTTTTCGCAATTCCTCAGCTCCCTTACATAGTTACTGTTGCAATGTTTTGAGATCAGGTCCTTTTGCTGATAGAAGGCAAGCCACACAAATAGACAGCTGTCCTTATGGGTATGCTGACTCCAAAGCTCTCTGCTTACAGGATAGAGGGGTTCTGGGTAGAAATATCCAGATTCTCTTCTTAATCTTCATATAAAATGTATAGCCCCTAAAATGTGTAGGTTGTCTGATGACCAGGCTACAGTAGGGATAGAACTGACTTCCTCACACTTACCATGGCTAACATGACAGAACAGGAAGATGATAAATGTTGGAGAGGATATGGGAGAGTTGGAACACTAAGTCATTGTTGGTGGAGCTGTGAGCTGATCCAACCATTCTGGAGAGCAATTTGGAACTATACCCAAAGGGCTACAAAAATGTGCATACCCTTTGACCCAGCAATATTGCTTCTAGGACTGTATCCCCAAGAAATCATAAAAATGGGAAAGGGTCCCACATGTACAAAAATATTTATAGCAGCTCTCTTTGTGGTGGCCAAAAACTGGAATTAAAGGAATGGCCATCATTTGGGGAATGACTGAATAAATTATGGTATATGAATGTAATGGAATACTATTGTGCTATAAGAAATGATGAACAGGAAGAGAGGCCTGGAAAGATTTATATGATCTGATGCTGAGCGAAAGGAGCAGAGCCAGGAGAACTTTGTGCACAGCAACAACCACAGCTTGTGAGAGTTTTTTTCTAGTAGAAGTGAAATTTCATTGCAATGCAAGGACTTAAAAAAATTCCCAATGGTCTTTTAAGACAAAATACCTTCCATACCCAGAGAAGGAACTTTGGAATTCAGTCACAGAATGTAGCAGATCATTTTCTTTTGTATTATAGTTTGGTTTGTTATATGATTTCTCCTATTCATTTTAATTCTTCTACACAGCATGACTATAGTGAAAATGTATTTAATAGGAATGTATGTGTAGAACCTATATAAAATTGTATGCCATCTCGGGGAGGGAGGGGGGAGGTAGAGGAAAGGGAGGTGAAAGAAAAATCTAAGTTATATGATAGTGATTGTAGAACACTGAAAATAAATAAAATTAATTTAAAAAAGAACTGACTTCCTAGGAGCAGTTATGTTTGCCGTGAGATTCCTCTGGGTCAAAGATCATGAGCCAGTAGGTGATAGTGAAACAGCTGTACAGGTGTTTTCTTGTGTACTTGTATGAGTGAGTATAGAACTAAAGAAATGTGTGTTTAGAAAAGACCTAGGGGGCCATCTAGTTTTAACCACACTTTAAGTATAAGCATTATCTACTGCATTCCCTACAATATCCACTTGAAGATTTCCAATAATAGGGAATTCATTGTACTTTTCTCCCCTTCCTGTTTGTGGGAGGCAGTCAGGGTTAAGCGGCTTGCCCAGGGTCATGTACCTAGTAAGTGTCTGAGGCTAGAGTTGAACTCAGGTCCTTTTGACTTCAGGAGTAGTGCACTATCCACTGCACCACCTAGCTGCCCTGAAGATTCATCATTCTTAAAAGCATCCCATGCTGTCTTTTGGTCAGTTCTACTTATTAGGAAGTTTTCCTTATTCTGAGATGAAATTATTCTCCCTATAATATACCCCCACTGGTATTAGTTCTGCCTTCTAGGGCCAAGTAAAATAATTCCTCTCCCACATGACCATTCTTCAGATAGTTGAGGATAGTCATCATTCTCTCTTCCAGGCTTTCTATCCCTAGATTGTTCAACTTATCCATATATGACATGTCCTCAAGGCTATTTGCTATCCTAATTTTGCTCTTCTGAACACAAAGAATTGTCAAATTCCCTTCTAAAATATGATTCCCAGAGCCAGATGGAACATGCCATATATAGTTTGACTATGGCATGGCATGATCCTCTCTGTATCCAGTATATTATACTATTAAGATGGGCTGACGGCATTAGATTTTTAGGGTTCTAGGTACCACTGCTGATCCATATTGAGCTCTTTGTCTGCTAAGGCTCCAAGAACTTTTTCCATAAAAGCAGTTGTCTAGCTATGCCTCCCCATTCTTGTACTTGTAAAGTTAATGATAATGATGATCATTTGTTATTGTTCAGTTTTTTGAGTTGTATCTGATTCTTCATGACCCCATTTTGAGTTTTCATGGCAAAGATACTGAGGTGGTTTGCCATTTCCGTCTCCAGCTCATTTTACAGGTGTGGAAACTGAGGCAAATAAGGTTAAATGACTTGCCCAGGCCACACAACTTTTAAATTTCTGAGACTGGATTTGAGCTCATGAAGATGAGTCTTCTCGATTACAAGTCCACTGCTCTATCCACTGTGCCACCCAGCTGCCCCAAATGATAATAAGAACTAACATTTATGCATCACTTTAATGTTTCTTGAGCTCTTTGCATACTCAACTCATTTGAACCTGGGATATGCAGTGGAAAGAACACTGGCTATGGATTCAGAGATCCTTGGTTCAAATCCCATTCCTAAGGTTTATTCTCTTATATGACCTTGCTCCAGTCACTTACCTTCCTGGGCCTCAGTTTCCTCATCAGTAAGATGGGGATAGGAATCAGCCTAGATGATATCTGGGCTTCCTTCCAATTCTAGATCTATGATCTGATGGTCATTCCTTCTTGTGGGAGGTACTACAAATGCACATCTCATTATCCTCATCTTGGAAATCACAGAGAATGACGGATTTTGAACCAAAAAGGATGTTAGATGTCATTGAGTCCAGCCCTATCAATTTACATATGACCACATGTGCCAGACAACTAGTAAATCTCAGAAGTGGGGTTTTAACACAGGCTTTCCAGACTCCACATCTAGCACTTTAGTCCTGTGGTTTATATATTATTCAATAAACCTTGTAGTTCTGTTGAGGTGGATGTGGCTGTGTCTCTGTTCCTTGAAATCCCAAACCTAACATTCTCACATGAACAAGAAAAACTATCTTGGGATTAGATGAAACACCAGGGAGAAGTGGCTAGTGAATGCAGGCATTCTGGGGGTGGGGGTGGGCATAAGACCTGGTGATCACAGCAAGTAACTCTTCCTATTTTCCTATAAGTACATCCTTTATTAGATAGGGATAGAGACTCAGCCACCAATCTTATTAAACTTCTAGCAACACAGGCCAGCATCTTTTCTGTAGTCTTAGATAATTACCAAGAGGGGTTAAATGCCTCACCACTCTTATGGCCAGTATCTGGCATAGAAGGACCTTGAACCAAGTCTTTCTGGCCTTCTGGCCTACTCTAATCCTTACACCAAGCTGCCTCTGCACTTAGTATTACTACTAGGGAGCTCTACCATTTGTGGCACACATGCATTTATATGGTGATAAGTTCATTCATAATAAAGCTCATACGTGGACAGTAATATACAGGGGTTGTAAGTTTCAGACCTTGATTGAGGAGCACAAAGGCTCTGGTCATGCTGTACCTGCTGGCTCCAAATAAGGAAGGCCATATGGCCTTGGGTGAAAGACAATGCCATATGTGTATTACCCCTGAGAATAGCTGGGCAATGTAACCTTGTGATACAGGATATGGCTGGACCGGCAGCTCAGCTCTGGCAGCACATCTCACTAGACTTTATAGTCCCCCTGGGGGTTGCATCGCTGTGTGAGTGGTGGTCACTCACCCCGATGGGGCTGCTTTCAGTTGCAGATGCCAGGATAAGTACATCACAGGAGAAAGACCTGCAACTGATAACTACCATGCTTGGGCTCTACAGCTATACCACAAGACTCTGGAAATTTCTCTCCATGTTTGGTGGAACAGTCTTAATCATCTTTGATAAACTGCCATGACGATATGCAATCGAGGATATGCTGGCAAATGTTTAACAACTATCTCTCCAGAAAAAAATTTATCATGATATATTGTACTTTAATAATTTAATTTGAAATTTATTTAATCTGCACTCTTATTATTTTCTCCATCACTTTCTTAAGAGTACACCATCAACAAAATAGTAAATCAAGTCCCAGTTTATAGCATTTGCTGATATCTATGGTATAAACACTCACTCTGAAAATTTAATAATCAGCATACCCCTGAATACAAACCATCTCTGGACTCTCATAGGACTATCTGGTTCATCTTTTCATGCTTATCATATTCTATTTCTTAGTTTAAAGATCTATATTCATATGAGAGGAACTAGAGCTGAAAGGAACCTCAGAGACTATTTTATTCAATAGTCATTGAATAATGACTCATTTTACAGATGACGAAAGGGAGGCAGAGAGGAGTTAAGTAACTTGTTCAAAGTCTTACACACAGTAAATGTCAGAGAAAGCATCAAAATCCTGATCTTCTCACTCATTCCTGAACTAGCACACTTTCCATTGTACCACACTTATTTTTCCCGCTAGACTATAAACTCTTGCAGATAGGAACTGTATTGTATGTATTCTTATATCACTCTCGGTCCTTAGCAGGCTACTAGGCTACAGGAGGAGAAGCGTTGTATAATAATGAAAAGAACCCTGAACCTGGAAATGAGGAAGCTCAGGTCTGAATCCCAGATCTGATTTTCACCAGCTCTATGATCATGTCATTTATATTCTCTGACCATGGTTCCTCAAGAGCAAAACAAGGAGATCTTTAAGATAGAAGCAACTCCTTCAGTTAGGAGATCTGTAATCTTCCTGTTGGGGCAGGAGCCAATCCCAGACCACGGTCAGCCCAGAGTCTGTAGGCCAGAGCCAGTGAGGTGTGCTAGAAAGGTGTCTCAATCACTCACCATCACTTATAGGGTCATAGATTTAGAGCTGCAAGGGAACTAAGAAGCAATGAATCCCACTGTCTCATTTTACAGTTAAGGGAGAGGGGGAGGGAACAAGTATTTTTAAAGTACCTACTGTGTGCCAGATACTGTGCTAAATGCTGTACAAATCTTATCACATTTGATTTTCACAATAACCCTGTGAGGTATGTGCTATTATACCCATTATGAGAACCCGCTGTTTAAATGGCTTGCCCAGGGTCACAGAGTGTGGGTGGAGGGAAGAGTTAAAAATCTTCCTTGCCCATTTATAGACCTCAATATCTTTTGCTAATTTCTATTGGGACCCTGGGTCAGAGGGTTGTATCCTCCAGTTCTGAAAAGTGCATAAACACTCTGAGGTGAGGTTTTACTTTGGGGCTGAGTTTTTGGAAGAAAATTTGTGTGCCAGATGAGACTCTGGGAAGCCGCTAAGGAACTTTGAAAACACAGATGTTGGTACTTCTTGCTCTATGTATGTAACTATGTATATATGGTCAGACAGTTGGAAGCCCTGTCGATCTTTATTTCTCTGTATTTTCTCTGAAGTTCAGGGTGCTGATTTTTCCCTCAAAACTAAGTGAATGATATATGTGTTTGATTAAAGTGATTATTGACCCCTCAAAAGTTGCTTTCCTTTAAGAAAAACAGATCTAAGAACCTGTATTGCAGACCCGCCTGTATACACTGGGGTCCTTGGCTAGTACATTTCTGTGGCAGGATTTGAGTTTAGGTGTTCCTGACTTCTGGTTCAGAGCTCTCCTCACTATGCCACTTGGGAAGCAGGAATATGGGAACCAGCTAATCACTTCTTATTCTGAGGGCAGACCTTATCGTTTGTGAACTGTTCTGGTTAAAGGTGCTGTGGTAGAAGGATGTTGAAACTGGGTGATTAATGCCTGATCTTTGGACTTTCTTGATTTTGATATTAGAAGCTATACCTGAATCCCTTAACTATAAATTACTGAGTATTTTTTTTCCTGTGTTCACTATGCTCAGCACAGTCAATAACACTTAGCACAGTGCTTGACACATAGTAGGCTCCTAATAATGTTCATTGATTGATTGGTTCTAAAGAGATTGGTAGTCCTCTTGATTTTTCTTCATAGTCTTGGCTCTGTTTCCCTACTTCCTCCGCTCTATCTTTTACTGCCCTTATTCCTTTCTCATTCCAATCTGTATTTTTCTCACATTCAACCTATGTCTCAAATGGGATCTGAGGAGGAAAAACAGAACTTGCCCTGAAAGTGTCACCCCTAATTAATATCCTAGCAGGCAGCTCTGTAATTAGCATGCCAGTCTGGTTCCAGCTCGGGTTGTTAATGGGCTCACTACTCCAGGAGGGTAATTAGGTGTGACACTGATGTACCATGCCATTCTGGGAATCCAAAAAGCTGCACCACTGTCCTGGACCCACTAGAGAGGTAAATGGCATGGCTGAAATTTCTTCAATCCAGAGAGGCCCTTCTTATGCTGTCAAAAAACTCCAGCCCCCAGCAAAGCTGATGTGGCATGAAAGCATCATGTGAAGTGAAGACCGAAGCCAACTGGGTATGCCTGACTGTTCAGCCTCCTGTCAGCTCATCTCCAACAAGGTTCTTAAGAGACCAGTCATAAAATGTCACCATTGGAAGGGACATGGACACTGATTATTCTAGCTTCCCCCATTTACAGATAAGAAAACTGAGTCCTGGAGAACTTAACGTGATTTAGGATTCTAGATTTAGAGCTGGAAGAGACCTTAGAGGTCATTCTGTCTACCCCACTCCCCATGTTATTGAAAGATGAGGAAACTGGGACCCAGAAAGTTTGCAACCTGTCCTAGGCACAATGAATAATAACAAGTGGCAAAACTGGGATTCTGCCTCCAAATTCAGCCTCTTTCTACTGTACCACACTACTGGTTAGTGGCTGAGCCAGGAATAATATCTTGATCTCTTTTATCTAACCTAGATGTTTGATTTTGTCCTTTTTTACCAGCTCAGTGAGCTGGTTTGAGCTCTAAGGAACTGAGGATCATCTAATGTAATCCAGTCATTTTATGGAGGAGACCATTGACTCAGTAAATTAAAATGACTTCTCCAAGGTGACAGCTGGTAAGCACTGAATTGGTTTTTAGAATAATAGCTAAGTGAATTTAAAGTTGAGCTAGTTATGGCACTTTCCCTGGATCCACATTCCTGTCTGCAGGGTCCCAAATGATTAGGCTAAGCTCAGGTATTTAAGTCTGAAGGACTTGTCAGGCTATATTCTCTGTACCTCTCTACCTCTGTCTCTGTCTTTCTGTCTCTCTCTTCCCTCTTTCAACCATCTTGGCAACTATTGACCATTTTTTTTCTGTCCGAGTTGGGGTTCTTAAATATATCATATATCTTATGTCTTTAGAGCAGTTTGTGCTTCTCAAGTATATCTGTACACATTCTGAGATGATCCACAACACTGTTCTCCTCTAGTATCATCTGATAACTACTTCAATGTCTCCATTGAGAATCTGCCTTTTGTCTTTATCAACTGTCATTTATAGACTGGCTCATGCTACAATATTGGGTTTTATTCTCTCTCTTACTGGGTATATTTCTAAGAGCATTCAGGCTCTCACATTAGGGCTTGGGTAATGGTCACAAATTTTGGGTGAGCTTGAGTTATAAGAGCTGTGTGACCCTAGGCTAGTCACTTACCCCTGTTTTGCCTTACTTTCCTCTTCTGTAAAATGACCTGGAGAAGGAAATGGAAAACCACTCTAATATCTTTGCCAAGAAAACTCCAAATGGGGTCACAAAGAGTCAGACACGACTGAAAAATGACTAAGAGATCATGAAGGTGTCTGAGGTTTTAACAAAATAATGGCACAGGTTTAGGAAGGCAATTTAAAGTCATGCTATATATGAACAGTTAAGGACAGGATAAGCAGACCACCAGGAACCAAGCTGATTAGTCAGAATCAGATAGAATAAGCCAAGAGAGCTAAAGTGTGGGCAAAATTCATCCATCCATCTATCTAAAAACGATTTATACGGTACCTACTTGGTTCAACGTACTGTCATCCTTGACATCAAGTGACATCCGTAGGTTTTGAAAGGGCAGGGCAAAACAAGTAGGTTAACAAATTCAAGACACCAGTAGTAAGACGATCTTGATTGATCTTTGCCTCAGCCAAGGAACTCTCATACTTTCCATTAAGCAACTCAGTCCCTGAATGTCATTTTCCTGGGCTAGTATGTGAGAGTAGCAGGCAAGAGGGGGACGTGAGAGACAAGGAAGAGCAGTTTCTGACGTAGACTCTTTTGCTTGTCTACCTTGCAGTTAAAGCTTCCCTTTGCAAAATTTCTCATGGTGGGAATTTCAGGTAAACCTGTGGCAATACTCTTTAAATCAGTCACATCCAGGGAACCATCTACTCTGCCCAGACAAAGTTTGAAGGCTAATTGAGCTATACTAAGTGAATATTTCACTGCCTAATATCATTAAAGCAGCCAAAGTCAGTCTCCTTATTCCCCCCCCCCCCCCAATCTGGTGGCATTACATTTTTCAGGGACTTTAATGACACCAATTTTTTCCTATTTCTACTCTACTCTCATCTTTTGCTCCTCAGCAACATTTGATTATAAATAACTGGGCTGAATTCAGTTAGTGAATGAGACCCCTGGATCTCATTACCAATTTCTTACTATTCAAACATCCCAAAAGGAATTTTATACGTATCACCCCCTAAGTTTTAAATACCAGTCTAACCTTTTGTCCCCTTGACACATTGTCCCAAGACAGTTTGGCAGTAGAGACATTTTAGTTGCCATAGGATATTTCATAATTTTAAATATTTTATAAAAAATTAAATGTTAATTGTATGCTGTCTGGGGAAGAAAATCACTGTAGTATTTAATTAACATTTAATTTATTAGTCATCAAATATTTAAGTCTATCTGAGGGACTTTTCCCCTTTGTTACTTGCCAGTTAGTAACAAGTTGTAATAAATTTTTTCAGTTCTATGTATGTCCCTAGCTTCCTAGATCTCCTCCTAAATCTCTCTCTCTATTTGCCCATAGAGGCAGCACTCAATTTATAAACAAAATGTATCTAAGAAATTCAATTTTAAGCCAGTTTTTAAAAAAAAACTTAGTTTCCTAAAAAACAATATTACAACTAGTCGTGTGTCTTTAAGAATGTCAGCTGATTGTTCTAAAACTCAGTTACTACTCAGAGAAAGAGATAGGCAGAATGGGATAAATTATCTTACATAAAAGAGCAAGGAAAAGCTCTTACAGTGGAGAGGAAGAGGGGGGAGGAGAGAGGGAGTGAGTGAACCTTACTCTCAATGATTTGGCTTAAGGAGGGAATAACACACATTCATTTGGGTATGGAAACCTATCTTATTTGAAAGGAAATGAGGGGGGAGGAGAGGAGGGAATGACAGAAGGGAGGGCAGATTGGGGGAAGGGGTAATCAAACTCATCTCAAAAATGATGAGGTTGTGGGGTGGAGTATAGCCATGATGGCGGAGTAAAAGCAGGGACTTGCTTGAGCTCTCCCCAAATCCCTCCAAACACCTGTAAAAATGACTCAAATTCTAGAGCAGCAGAAGCCACAAAATGACAGAATAAAACAAATATCCAGCCCAAGTCATCCTGGAAATTGACAGGAAAGGTCTGTTGCACTAGGCTGGGAGAAGAGCACATGCAGCAGTCCAGTGCAAAATGTGCCAGCACAGGCTGGCCTCAGACAACCTGGAGCAGGCCTCAGGCAACTGAATCATTAGCAGCTGTGGTGGTTTCCAGATTTCTCAACCCATAAAGACAAGCTAGAAAGTCAGTAGGAAAGGTTTATTCAACATGCGTGAAAGAGGAGCATGGTTCAGTCCAGCCCCTGGGGTGGTAGTGGAGGTAGTGGCAGCAAGTGGCTGTGTCAGGAACTCAGCTCACAGATAGGGGCGGGTGAGGGGGGAAGGAGGGATCAAACAGCTGATCACAGGGAGATTGAAGGGATGATATCTAAAAAAATAAAATTAAGGGGTTAGAGAGGAGTGTAGTGGGAGAAAGAGATAGGCAGAATGGGATAAATTATCTTACATAAAAGAGCAAGGAAAAGCTCTTACAGTGGAGAGGAAGAGGGGGGAGGAGAGAGGGAGTGAGTGAACCTTACTCTCAATGAATTTGGCTTAAGGAGGGAATAACACACACATTCATTTGGGTATGGAAACCTATCTTATTTGAAAGGAAATGAGGGGGGAGGAAAGGAGGGAATGACAGAAGGGAGGGCAGATTGGGGGAAGGGGTAATCAGAATACACACTGCCTTGGGGTGGGTGGAGGGGAGAGATGGGGAGAAAATTTCAAACTCAAAATCTTGAGGAAGTGAATGTTAAAAACTAAAAATAAATAATTTTTTAAAAATGCTTTGGTTAGACAAATGTTTCTCAAAGGTTTGCTAGACATGCTATAAAATTTTAGATGTAAAATTAAGTTGCAGATAAAAATTATAAATAATATTGTTTAATATAAATTTACTCACTCAGATTATGTGGAAGGTAAATTGAGAATTTGCAAAATAACTTCTTGTTCAGTCATGCCCAACTCTTTATTACTCCATCTGGAGTTTTCTTGGCCAAGATATGGCAGTGGTTTGCTGGTTCCTTCTCCAGCTCACTTTACAGATGAGGAAACTGAGGCAAACAGGGATTAAATGACTTGCCCAGGGTCACACACCTGGTAAGTGTCTGAGGCCAGATTTCATCTCAGCTCTTCCTGACTCCCAGACTGGTGCTCTATCCACTGTACTACCTATAACTTGTCTTTTACACAGAGGCACTAGCCTCACGATGTCAGACCTTGAATGTATGAAAAAGCAATAAAATGGCTATTCTTGTTGAAGGGAGTCTGTGGAGGTGAAGTGTGCAGGGGTTCTGACTCTCCACCTTAAACGTTCACTGTGCCATGATTCCCCTCTGCAGGGTTATGATAAAAGCTTGAAAATCACTGGACTCTATTATCATTCTTTTTCCTCTCCATTATTCAGAGAGGCTGTGGTCAAATGGGATACAGTTCCCAGAAGAATCTCAAAAAACTCATTTAAATCAATGTATCTGAAATAATGCACATTAAAAAAATGTTTTTATAAAGTAGAAAACAAGCGTAAGGGTGGGACTGAAATCATCCCTTTTGACTCTGGTGTCTTGACTAGGTGAGAACACTATTTGATTAAAATAAAATCAGAACAGAGTGTGAACAGGACTTACACAACCTCCTTTAATCAAGCAAAGCCTTGTAGGAGAGACTTTTAAGTCATCTGTATGTAAGGGTGATGATCTCTCAGAATAGGGGGAGGGAAAAAAAGCTGGGTGTCTAGATTCAAGGGATTGGAGCAGGCATAAAGCAAAGGGAGGGCTGAGCTGTAGGAGTGAAGGGAGGTTGTGAGGAGGTTTTGTCTGTACAGAAATCTGGAGAGGAACTTCCCACACTGAGGGAAGTTCCAGGAAAGGCTTATCTCTTTCCCCAGCTTCTCTTCTGATGCCTAGTTATGCACAGATACTATAATATGATCTACTGTTTTATTACACAAATGTTTCCCTCAGCTGAATTTTGCTTCAGCCATGAAAAGGCCAGGGAGGAGGAAAACACACACGTATGTATACATATATGTATGTAAATACATATATGTGTATATGCATATATGTATATATGGTTGTGAATCAATCTATCTATCTATCTATCTATTTTTCTATCTATCTATCTATCTATCTAGGCAAAGAGGTCAGGTTCTGCCTAGCTGCTAGTAATTTTCCTAACTTGGGGTTTGGGGCAATTGTGACTCAGTTCAGAAATTTTAATCTAAAATAAATTCTTTAAAGATAAAAAAGGTGGAGCCAAGTGAATCTTAGGGGACATTGTACTAACTGTTAGGCTTAAAATGAACTAATTACTCTAACGGGGGTTGTACATAACATAAAGTTACAAATATATGTATTTCAAATACAGATGTTACTTTTCCAACTGGAACTCCTGGGACTATGTAGTCTCCAGAATTTCAAGTTGAGACTCATCTGTTTTAAAGTCACCTGCAGCTCTACTTTTTACTCTCACTATAGTGAAAATGACTGATACTGAATTAGCCTCTGTTGCAGGAGGAAGGAATCACAGAGTACTAAGACCTGGTAAGGGATGGTTGAGAATTATTTACATGTATTACTACAATGGTCCCACAGAGACCCTCTACCCCATCTCCAACCACAAACTTTCCACTTGTGTGATAACTGTAGTTCAGAGTCAGAATCAGAGTCCTAATAATTGCAAGTGGAAGGAACCTTAAAAGTCACCAAGATCACCTTAGAGATCACTCACTTTATAGATAGCCTAGAGACATAAAGTAGGTTGAGCAGGATCTTACAGAGGAAGTATCAGAACTAGGTCCTTTGATACTAAATCCAGAACTGTTTCTATAATGCCACAGATGCCTTTTGAATGAGGCTGGTGATGGGGAACTTTCCCATGTCTTTCCCTTTCCCAAGCCAGTCATGACCTTATAAAGACACAGATAAAATTTTTCTTCCTTATTGGGGTGCTAAATCTGTGAAGGCGGAAGGAATAGTGGGGTGGATGGGCATTAAAGCTTCTTTACCAGCTGTTCTTGGTCAAGTGCCTTTTTCTCAAATTATTCTCACCTATAGCCCTATTTTTCAGTCAATCAATGAATTAGAAAGCATTAATTAAATGAATATTCTGTGCCATTCTTCGTGCTAGGCCTGGAGATGAAAGACAAAAATAAACAGTCTGTAACCTCAAGGAGTCTGCATACTCTCAGAGAGACCACAGGCATATAAATACATATAAGGGGTGTGTGTGTGTGTTGTGTGTGTGTGTGTGTGTGTGTGGTGTGTGTGTGTGTGTGTGTACACTAGCAGCAGAGGAGTTCAAGAAAACCTTTGTGTAAAAGTTATCATTTCACCAGAATTTTGAAGGAAACAAAGGATTCCATCAGGTAAGGATGAGGTGGGAGTGAATTTCCAGGCATCTAGTACAGCCATTGCAAAGACATAGAGAGAGGAGATGGCATATTGTATATGGAAACTTTGAGAAGATTAGTCGAGCTGGACCTTAGAGTAGGGGAAGGGGAGTGAGGTATAATAAAGTCATTAATAAAGTAAGGTATAATAAATAAAAGAGATTAATTAAAGTAATTAAGGTATAATAAAGGTAGGTTGGGACTGAGTTATGAAAGGCATTGAAAGTAAACAGAGGAATTTATGTATACTCCTAGAGGTAATAGGGAATTTATTGGAAAGAGTCACACGATTAACTCTGCACTGAAAATCATGTTGGCAGCTGTGTAGAGGACAGAAGAGAGAGAAGCCAGGAGACCCATTGGGAGGCCATTGCAAATGGCCTAACAAGAAGGGATGAGGGTTGGAACCAGGGTGATCTCTGTGAAGTGACAGAAGGGGAAATGTGCATGTAGAAAAGACAAAATTTGGTGACTGATTAGGGACCTGGGATGGGAGAGAGTGAAGAGTTCAGAATGATGCCAAGTTTCTAAAATCAAGTGACTTGGAGGTTGGCGTTGCCTTTGAAAGAAAGGAAATTTCAGGAGTGGGTTGAGGGGAAAGATTATGGTCCTTTTTTCTAAGGCATGACTTGTTGGGAGTCTCTCCTCTCAAAGTTGATGAAGCTGAACTCAGTGCATGACTCAGTGCATGATGACCCGGGCCTGGCAAGGTCCCTCCTCGGGGCTCCTTCTGTTTCCAAGAATCATTCCCTGAATGAAAGAACAAAGAAATGCAAGAGAGATGGTTCCTGATCTTCTCTTTCATGCACAGAGAATCATTCCTATTATTCAAAATAGTTTTGTTCCAGAGTTTCAGTTCAACTTAATATGGACTCGGATGACTCAGGAGAAAGTGAGGCTGGTGACGTGCACAGCCCTCCCTCGTTCAAAACAAGATCAAGGGCAAGTCATATCATCATTTCTCTGATGGCATGGGCTTCTTCAAAAATGAAGGCTGAACACAGACAGACAGATGGAATAAATATGTATTAAACACCATGTACAGAGCTCTATATCCAAGTGTAAGGAGAATTGTAAAGTTTCAATTAGATAGGATTCTTGTCTTCTAAACCCTGACATTTAGAAGCTAGCAAAAGGAGTGCTTTCTTTCTTTCTTTCTTTCTTTCTTTCTTTCTTTCTTTCTTCTTCTTTCTTTTCTTTCTTTCTTTCTTTCTTTCTTTCTTTCTTTCTTTCTTTTCTTTCTTTCTTTTTTCTTTCTTTCTTTCTCTCTCTTCCTTCCTTCCTTCCTTCCTTCCTTCCTTCCTTCCTTCCTTCCTTCCTTTCCTCCTCTCTCTTCTTCTTCTTTCTTTCTTTTCTTTCTTTCTTTCTTTCTTTCTTTTCTTTCTTTCTTTCTTTCTTTCTTTCTTTCTTTCTTTCTTTCTTTCTTTCTTTCTTTCTTTCTTTCTTTCTTTCTTTCTTTCTTTCTTTCTTTTTCTTTCTTGTTTATTGATGGTTGCACTCCACCCCCCATGCAATAGTATTTCCCAATTACATGTAAAGATAATTTTCAACATTTACTTTTATAAGAATTTGAATTCCAGTTTTTTTCCCCTACCCCCCTTTCCCTCTCTCTAAGACAAAAAGCAATCTGATCTAGGTTATATATGTACAATCATATTAAACATATTTCCACATTAGTCACGTTGTGAAAGAAGAATCAGAACAAAAGGGAAGAACCATGAGAAAGAAAAACAAATAAAGATGTACATTCAGACTTCCTAGTTCTTTCTCTGATGCAGTTAGCGTTTTCCATCACCAATCTTTTGGAATTGTCCTAGATCGTTGCATTGCTGAGAAGAGCTAAGTCCATCAAAGGTGATCATTGCACAATGTTGCTATTACTATGTCCAGTGTTCTCTTTATTCAGCATCAGTTCATGCAAGTCTTTCCAAGTTTTTCTGAAATCCACCTGCTCATCATTTCTTGTAGCACAATAGTATTCCATTACATTCATGTACCACACCTTGATCTAACCTTTGTGCTTTCTAACCTTTGTGTGTCTCATTAGGATTTCCCCCCTATTACATTCCCATTTCTCTGATAATTTAGGGTATCTGGAGCCTTTGTGGGCTCAAGGAATGGCAATCTTCCTTGTTATACTTCTCATCCTCAAGGATTGATTGGGGACCCTGTTCATAAGAATCCTAACAGACCTAAATCTGGAACTCTAGACCCTTTATCAAAGTAGTTATTCCATATATTGATTGACTTGTTCCTATTGTACCTTCAGGCAAATCTTTTCTGAGGGTTCTTTATTATAATCAGGCTCAGGACTGCTGCTTAGTAGGCCTTGTCTGATCAAGAGTAGATAAAGAGACAAAAAATGGACATATACATTAGAGTTTGAGTTCATGACTTCAGATTACTCATAGATTGTCCTGCCTTTTCTGAACTTTAATTCTAGGATCATAGAGTCATCAATCTTAAAGTGGGAGGGGCCTTGGAGGTCCTTTAGCCTACTTGTCTTCCAAAGCCTTATTTCCCTCTCTAACATCCCTGACAAGTGATCATGCAGTCTCTGCTTGAAGTCTTCAGGAAGTGTAACTTTTCTGGAAATACAAAGATGAAAAATGGTACAGTTCCTGCTTTCAAGGAGAATTATCTATTAGGGGAAACATATGTACATATCTAAGTATATAGAGAAAAGATAAGAAAAGAATAATTATGAGATAGTTAAATTCAAAATAGCACATGGGGTGGGTGCTAGCAGCTGGGTAATGGGTCAGGAGCATCTTCACATAGAAAGTGATGCTTGAGCTGAGGCTCGAAGGAAATTAGATATTCTGTGAGGGACAGGGGAGGAGGGAGTGAATTTCAGTCATCAGAAATGGGCAGTGGAAAGACCTGGACATGGGAGATGAAGTTAATAACAGATGATTTCTGCTAGCTTTTCTTCTTGGTTCACCCACCTCTGATCCCCAGGGTTCAGAGACTTCAACCAGAAGGCTGTTTTCAAGATTTCAAGTTTCATAATAAGACAAGAATATCTGTCATATACAATTCAGAATAATAAACAATTCTCACTTTAATAATCTCTCCTTTAATAATCAGGGCAGATTCAGGTCATACTGTGAAAGGAATGGTTGTACCATTGACAGAGACAGGGAAATCATGAGGATATGTAGACATTTGGGAAGAGGATGAATTCTGTTTTAGACATCATGAGTTTGAAGTGATAGGTAGAATTTTAAGTAGAAATGACTAGGAAGTAGAGTATATGTGGGAACAGAGGAGTCAGAGCTACAAATTTAAATTTGGGGACCATCTATAGAGAGGCAGTTGGTTGGCGCTGAGGTAATAGGCAGAAATATCTAAGAGAGAGACTGTATAGAGAAAAATATACAAAATTTAGCATTAAACCTTTTGAAACATCAATATTTATGTCTGGAGAAGGGATGAGCAGTCAATGAAGGATCCAGAGAAGAAGTACTTGGTCAGAGAGGTAGGAGGTAATGGGAGGCTCCATCAGTGTGCCTGTTAGTTTCTCTATCTTCAGTCAATTCTGATTACAGAAATAGAATCAGTTTTTCCCAAGAGTTGCTTAGATCCTATCATTTTCTGTTTTGGTAATCTATGCTGAGTCCCAGTTTCTGTGTGCATCCTTTGGTACTTCAATGGATTCTTGATTTTTGTCTGTGTGAAATTCTCTCCAGTAACATGAACTGTATTCCCTTCATGCCTTCGTAGCCTGTGAGTTATTTTTTTAAAAAAAAGATTTTAGAAAATGTATTTATATTTTAAAATAAAATTTCACCTTTATCCTCGCATTTCTCCTTTTCTCCCTCCTAGGGAACCATTCCACCCAACAAAGAATATTTTAAAGTAAAAAAAGAGAATAAAAAAGAGAAAGAATAGAAAAATGATCAGCAAAACTGATCAATACATTAAGAAAGTTTGAAAATGTATGCAATGTTTCACACCCTTTGACCTCCCACCTCTACAAAGGAGGAGGTAACTTTTCCCAATTCATCTTTGAGTACATGCTTATTCTTCTAATTTTATAGCTTAGTCTGTGAGGGTCTTTTCCATGTTTTTCCATAAATTCTCTTTATAGGATCTACTGAATATATTAAAAGCAATCCTTCAGTTCTTTGAGATACTTTTAATAAGGTAGGGCTACCATTTGGGCTGTTTATCTGTTGTCTCTTGTTTTATCATCGTTCTTTTCTTGTCATATGCATCCTTGATAATGTCTTTTATTTTATTTTGTCTGTTTATCTATCTTCCTCTTATCCTCCTTTCTTCCTGCCTCCTTCCCTTTCTTTTTCTTCCTTCCTTCCTTCCTTCCTTTCTTCCCTCCTCCCTCTTTTCTCCCTTCCTCCCTTCTTTCTTCCTTCTTTCCTTCCTCTCAGTCCCCCCATTTGGGAACTCAACTTGCGATTTCATTAATACAAAGAAGTCCCAGTGGAGATACTCTCTCCGCAGGTTGGCCCCTTCTCTGTGGTCTTTAAGAGTTTCCTAGAACGCTGGAAGTTTTAATAACTTACCAAGTGTATGTCAGAAGTCGGTCTTGATTCCAGGTCTTTCTGACTATAAGGTGGCTCTTTATGTACTACGCTAAGATACCTCTTAAATATGTGTGTATATATATATTCCAGAGGATTTATTAATATTAATAAACAGGTTTTGAGCTTAACTATGATTGATGGATGCCTTCATTCATGAGTACAGATCAGTAAGCATCATTTTCTTCTCTTCCCTTGCTTTCCCCCTACAAATGTCCACCTTGTTATTTAGAGCCTGACATTTTCCAATTAGACCAGGGATAAAGTTGTGTATGGAGGAGCTGTGGACATGCCCTGGGGAACACTGATGGCTGCACTTGGGCTTAGAATGTGCTGAGCTGTTGTCATTCAAAACCAATGGGTTCTTCCTTTTAATTCCCTAGGATCAGGCTTGATGGTACAGGGAGATCAGGCACTGAATCAGCTTCTTGACTCCTTTCCATTGCTGGGGATGCTTCTGCCTAAGGCTGGTTCCCTCTCCATAGGCCCTCATTGGTGTGAGCTGCAGCTTCCTTCTCTCTCTCTAGCTCTGCATTACCTTCATGTCTATTAGCATGTGGACTTTCAGTTGTCTTAGCACCACTGTAGCTCAGAACTTCCAGTTCAAGAGATCTACTAGTCTCAGTTCCCTGCCAGCTGGGAATATAGGCGGATGCCACCATTTCTGGCATTGTTTCCCATGCTTACTCAGACCTACTAGATATACTCAACTCTCTCTTTTCTTTTCCCTACATTATCATGTAAGGGCATTTCCTCACCTTGTATTCTCTCCACCCAAAACCTTCCCCTCTTCTATAAAGATGCTCAAAGATTTGTTGATCAGTCATTTTTCAGTCATGCTGATTCTTTGTGACCTCATTTAGAGTTTTCTTGGCAAATATACTAGAGTGGTTTGCCATTTTCTTTTCCAGGTCATTTTACAGATAAGGAAACTGTGGCAAACAGGGTTGTCAGTTGCCCCGGGTTACATATCTAGTAAGTGTTTGAAGTTAAATATGAACTCAAAAAGAAGAATTTTCCTGACTCCAGGCCTATCATTCTATCCACTGCCCTGCAGACATTACCCCCTGGTTGTCTGGTATAGCTCCTTGCCTTTTCCATCACCAGATTGAAGACTCAAGCAGGCAACCTTCCCTTTATTCTTGTACCCATTTTCAGGGTAGGTTATCCTGAGCCAGAGAGTGTTGGATCAGTCTTTCCAAATATGGCAGAAATGACTGTTGAAGGCAGTAAGGACATGAACCAGTTGGAGACACTTTAGAGACAGTTATTCCTGAGTCACAACATTTTGATGTAGTTTAGTCCTTTCCAACTAAGCTGGAAACTTCTATTAATAATAGCTATCCATTTTGCTTGATCCCTTGAGCCATCTACACTCTAGTTAGAATCAAAGTGGAGGGAGTGTTAGTACATGATTTTCTGTTTGCAGATGATTGTTCACTCAATGCAGCCTCTGTAGCTGAGACGCAACGAAGTATGATTCTCTTATGCTTGTGCTAATTTTGGCCTAATAATTAACACCAAGAAAATACAGGTGCTTCATCAGCCACCAGCACACCATCTGTATGTGGAACTATCCATTACAGCAAATGAAGAAGTTTTGAATGCTGTGGATAAGTTCATTTACCTTGGTAGTGTACTTTCTAGGGATGTACACGTTGATCACGAGGTTGACACATGCATTGCCAGAGTTAGTTCTGTTTTTTGGAGGCTCCAAAGTAAAGCATGGGAGAGAAGAGCTATCAGACTGACTGCCCCACTGAAGGTACACAGAGCCATCATGCTGACTTCATTACTGTCTGTCTGTGAAACCTGGACAGTCTCCCAGCACCATGCCAGGAAACTGAGTCGTTTCCATTTGAACTGTCTCAGGAAGATTCTGAAGATCACCTGGCAGGATAAGGGATCAGACACTGGGGTCCTTACTTGAACTAAATTGCCAGGCATTTAAACTCTGCTTCAGAGAGTGCAACTCTGATGGGCTGGCCACATTGTTCAAATGAAAAACATATGCTTGCGTAAAAGACTGTTTTATGGAGAACTCACACAGGGCAAACATGGTGGCCAAAAGAAGCGATATAAGGACACTCTCAAGGTCTCTCCTAAGAACTTTGGAATTGATTGGGTGGCATGGGAGACATTGGCACAGGACCACTCAGTATGGCATGCCTATATCAGAAAGGGTGCTGTGCTTTATGCGCAAAGCAGAATTGAAACACTTCAAAGGAAATGCAGGAAGCGCAAATTTGGAATATCTGCCCCAAATGTTCACAAGGACTATTTGTGCCCGACCTATGGTAGAACATTCTGAGCTCCTATTGGTCCGATCAGCCACAGTCAGACATAATGAAACTCGACTCTAGCGTAATGATGTCATTTTGGTCCTCTTCAAGAATGAAGGATAGCAACCAACCAGAATCATAGATTCATAGAATGTTATACCTGGAACCATGGGAGAATAGAAAGAGTTCTAGATTTGCAGTTGTAAGATTTGAGTTAGAATCTCAGCTCTGCCATTTACCACTGATGTTACCTTAGGCAAATCCTTTACCCTTACTGGGCCTTAGTTTCTTTATTTGAAAATAGAAAGTTTGTACTGGCTGACCTCTAAGTTCCTTTACAGCTCTATATCTATGTTCCTTGGCCAACATCCACATTTTACAAAGGAGGTACCTGGGGCACAGTCAAGTGGAGTGATTTAGATAGAGCTGGGATGTAAACCCACTCTTTCTTCTACTGTATGCTGCCTGCCACCCTAGGCTGCTTGTTCCCTCTTTTCCCCGCTTCTAACTATCCTTCTCTATCCCTATAGCCTGCGTGCTTGTTATTTTTCATTAAAACCAAGCCCCCTTGCCTGCCCTGGGAAAACTGGAGAGAGGTATCCTTTATGTGCCTACTTAACATACCTACACAAATACACAGAAGGCAGCAAAAATTTAAGAGAGAGATGGGGGAAGGGAGCACTGACCCAAAGGAACCACTATATTCTATATTCCCCATTATATTTTAAAGTCTTTGAGAGTAGAAACCATGCCTGACTTCCCACAATATCTGGTCTACAATATCAAGCCATTCAATAACTGCCATTGATTAAATGACTAACCTGGAAGCATCTGTTTCTGATATACTATGTTTGGAATAAATATATTTCTTGGCCTTGCAAAGCAATATCAATTACTCTCAGGTCTATAATAATTTTTGACCAGCATGCCTATACCTTTTTATTATTGTATTGGGAATGGTTTTCAAGGTATACTTGGTCACACTCATCAAGGATATGTCATCAGTCTTCTCAATGGGGATGTCCACACCTTGCAAAGGGGAGAGATCTTCAGGTCACTCCTATATTCTATTAAAAAGCAATAAAATGAAATTTTCTAGCTTGAACAAAAGCCAGCTTCATGGAATGTTAGATCGAAATGACATGTTAAAGTCTTCTGTTTCAACCCCTCATTTTACATATGGGTAAACTTAAGCCCAGAAAGGTGAAGTAATGTACCCAGGGTCATGTAGCTAATAAGTAGCAGAGTCAAGATTGGAATATGGGTCTTTTGCCTTTAAATCAAGAGCTCTTTCCCAAAGATGTAACTAGAAATCCTGTTACCTGAAGCAAATTCATTTGGGAAGGTTGGGTAGTAGAGATGGTCTGACCAGGAGTGTAATTTGTTATGGGAAGGACTACTTTACCCTCCCCACAACCTTCAGTGACCTGTGATCCTGTTTCCTTGCCTTCTTCTGGAACTTACCTTCTTACTCACTCGCTTTGAGGACACAGGCTAGTGCAATACTTTAAAGCATAGGTATAGCATTCTCTAGACCATTGCAAAAAGGAAGTGCTTCCTCCAATGTTAGTGCATATCTCAAGTCATGGTTGCCCCATCTTAGTTATAGCCCTGTTTTCCTACTCTACATACTATCTCTTTTCAAGTTAGATTCCTAGATTTTTTCTATTAATGTAAGTTTTTTCTATTAATATAAGTTATTCTTTTAAAAGGAAAACACTTTTGTTTACATGTTCAATTTGATATTTTTATTATGAATTTTGCATTCTTGTAAAAATCACAAATCTTGAAGATAGGGTATTCTATGACTTTTTGTAATGGGTTCATGTTTTTATTTTGTATCAATATCTAAGGTCCACCCTTAGTTAGAAGGAGAATGACAGGATAATGGCATCTCTTAAACTTGTATATCAGCATTCTGCTAATCCTTGGGATTCAGACTGACACTACCCCTGGTATCTTTTCTTTAAGTCAACCTGAAGACACTTTTTCTATAACTGCTAATTCAGTCAGCAAACATTCATAAGGCACTCATTTTATAGAAAGTGTTGTGATGGGTGCTGGGGCTAAAAGGATGAAAATAGTCCTGTTCCAGAAGGAGCTTGCATTCCCGTGGTAGAATGCAGAAGGGTTTGGGGTCCTGCTGTGGAACCAAGGACACTCTATGGTAGAAGATTCTCCAAGTTTAACCTTCCTGACTTTATTGCTAATAAACTGTCAAGATAACATATTACCTTATCCATAATAGCTTAAAATATTCAAGATTTGACTAGTCAGGTTCCTTAATCAAAGAAAGATAAATTTGCGTAGGTAAGATTACCCAGTGGAATATTGTCTGTTGCTTGTTTGTCAGTCATTGAGGTGCAAGGCTGTGATTGCTTTAATGCATTTTCCTTAGTTTAACTTGGTTATTTGAATAAGAAAACTTAGCTGTTCAGTCTTCTGACCTTGGAATGACATTCAATCTACAGATTCTCACTCTAATATGGCCTCAATAATTCAAAATGCCTTTAATCTTACAAATTAACCGAATTTCTCTCACTGCCCTTGCCCTGGGCTCTGGGTGGACTTTTATCAGTTAATGAAATTTGACTTGAAAATTTTAGTTTTATCATTTATGTTTAATTTCAAGCTTTCTCTTTCTTCATAACAAGATTTAAAGCTGCACAGTGAAGTATAGAGTTCCCTGAAAATCAGGAGACTTTTTAAAACAATGTATTAGACTCAAATCCTAAGCAACACAAAGAAATTATTCTATTACATATAGAGATATATAAAGTATCTTCCAAACTCTGGAAGAAAGTTTCCTCATCCAATTTCTGACCTTTATATAACTTTTCCTTCCTTCTTCCAAAAGTGTTCTCCTTTCTTTTTGATATTTCCTTCTCTGAGTTGGTAAAAATTCAATCCTGCCTCCATTACTTTCATCCAATGACCAAACAAGGGTGGTGGTTATCAAAAGGTCTGGTGGGTTTAAATGTTTAGTCCAAATCCCTGAAGGAAAAATCTGAACCTATTTTCTACAAATCGGGAAACCAGGCTCACTGGTTTTGAATGCAAATATTTGGAGGAGTTCAAATATTTGGATTTTTTTTCACCTGTAAATATACTTAAAGTTATAGAAGTTTCATTATACTTTGGAGCTAGAGGCTTCATTCATTGGACTAGATAACCCAGAGGCAAATCACTATTTCATTAGTTTGGACCCAATAGCCACTGAGTTTCTTTTCCGTTCTACAATTCTGTCATTCATTCATTCATCCTTTTATACAACAAATATTTACTCAATACCTATTTGGATGAAATTGCCTTTTCCTTTTGGTGGGTAGAAATTGCTTGTATCATTTTAATGTGTTGAATGTATTGGGGAAGCAGTGTGGTATAGAGGTGAGAACACTGGCACACCACTCAGAAATACCTGGCAACCTGGCAGTGTAATGTTGGTTGGGCAAATCTCTTAATCCTTCTCATATTTAAATTTACTCATCTGTGAAATAAGGGTTGGGATAGATGTTATCTAAAGTCCCTTCGTGATCTAAAATTTTATGAGTATGTGTATCTATCTTTCTGCCTTCCTTTTCTCAAGCCAAACAAGAATGAATCCCCAAATTCTTAGTACATTTTAAAGTTTTTAATAGCATAAAACTGCACTAAGACTTTTGAAACACCAGATTCATCCTTCCTTCCTTCCTTCCTTCCTTCCTTCCTTCCTTCCTTCCTTCCTTCCTTCCTTCCTTCCTTCCTTCCTTCCTTCCTTCCTTCCTTCCTTCCTTCCTTCCTTCCTTCCTTCCTTCCTTCCTTCCTTCCCATGCTTGGGGTAGGCATCTTCCTAACTCACTGATAGTCTTGAGGTCCATTGGTTACCCTCAACCTGGTTTAGCCCATCTGCTGTGACAGCTTTACACAGGTATGGCTGCTGCACATGCTACAACTTCTTGGAACCATAGGTGAGAGTTGGGTAAAGGTGGACACCCAAGGTGGATGAGCATCCCTCAAAAGGGCTCAGCAAGCTCTCACACCAGAGGTGCTAGCCCTCCCTGAACACCCCATACACCTCAAGAAACTTATAGTCTAATGGAGGCCAAGACACTTACACACAAAACTATAATGCAAAATAATACATGATGAGTACAAGTGAGATGTACAAGCAAAATTCAGTGTGAAATCTGAGGTAAAGATCATTTTACCTATCATTTGATCTTATCTCTCCAATTCTATACTTATAATAAAGCTGATTTTTCTCAGGCCAAGGGTGGGACTTTATTAAATGTAAACTTCTTCTGTTTATACCACCTTTTTACCAGCCTTCCAAGTTCCTTGAGGCCCCTGATGCAGTCATCCGATGCTTTAGTTACCCCTCCTGGTTTTGTGTCATGTGAAAGTTGGATAAGCAAGTCACCTATGCTTTATCTAAGTGTCAAAAATATCAAACAGCATAGACCCATGGGGTAGCCCACTAGAGATCACCATTTACATTTGTATCTACTAATAAATGACGGTGTTACAAAGAAGACTGGACATAGTTTAGTTTTTGTCTTTAATCCTGATTTTAGTGATGAGAAAACTTGGGTTCAAAGAGGTTAAGGACCCTTTTAATTTTGTCATTCAACCAATTCTGAATTCACCAACCCCATTTTTGTCTTTGAGCAGAGGGTTCTTCATTTCTACAAAGAGACTATGAGATACCTTGTCAAACACTTTGCAGAAATAGACATAATCTCATCTACATCTTTTTCTTGGTCAAGCAGCCTAGTGACTGTGTCAGAAAAGGAAATTCAATTTGTTTGGTGTGACCTCTTCCTGATGAAACTATTTTTTTGCCTATAGTTCTCACAGCATCTGTTATGATTTTTAAGTCACATTAATAGTGAATTAGTTATAGTAAGTAGTGATTAAGCTGTATTTATTTTGAGTTTTACTAATTTATTATCAACAACCTTTAATAATAATCATTATTGATAATACTTATTAGTAATCTAAAACCCAGTAAGTTATGCCTTTGGTAACGTGGTTGAGAATTTCTTCCAGGAAATGAAGTCAAGCTCACTGGCCTATAGTTTAAACACTTGTCCCGCTTCCATTTTTTGAAAACTGGAACACTGGAACATAAAGGAGTGATTTGTGAACATTTATAAAGGGAAATGGTCCTGATGATGAGCTCTATGAGGAGCTTTGGAAAAGAGACCATAGCTTCATCAAGAATAGGTCAGACCAGATGAACCTCATTTCCTTTTTTCATTAGGTTGCTAGAATGGTAGATCAGGGAAAGGCCGCACAAACGTATTTCAGCAAAGTCTTTGTCAAAGCCTCATACTGTCTTTTGTCCAGTTTTTAGTTCTGTGTCTTTTCTCCAGTTCTATCTGATTTTTTTGAAGGTCACAAATAGCAACTCAGAATTAGCTAATAACTAGCATTTATATAATGCTTCATGGTTTGCAAAGTACTTTATACATATATATCTATATATAGTATTTATATATATATATATATATATATATATATATATATATATATATATATATATAATCTCATTATTACTGATCTTTGAGGTAGCTTTGTTATTATCACCATTTTACCAATGAAGAAATTAGGACAATAAGAGAGGTTAAGTAACTTAACCTGTCTGCCCCTGGTGCACTGAGAAAGTGAATTCATAATGTATAGATGAATATCATGTGATGTCTCATGAGAATACAGTCTAGGTATGGAGATTACATGCTATCCATTTGCTGGGGGTATATCTGGCTGAGATGTTGAGCATGTTGGGAAGGCCAGAAAGGTCTGTCTAGGTGACTTGGTACTGAAAATGAGTTTAACAGTAATTTATACTCAAGTTCAGCACATATTATTAAGTGTCCACTATGTACAGAGTGGGCAGCTGGGTGACACAGTGGCAGATTGCCAGGTCTGGAATCAGGGAGACTCATCTACATGAGTTCAAATCTAGCCTCAGGCACTTATTTGCAAGTCACTTAACCCTGCTTGCCTCAATTTCCTTGTCTGTAAAATGAATTGGAGAAGAAAATGGCAAACCGTTCTAGTATGAGTGTCAAGAAACCCCCTAATGTGGTCATGAAGAGTCAGACCTTACTGAAACAACTGAACAACAACATGTATAGTATGGCCTGGTGAATGGTTCGAGAGATTGCAAGAAGGCAGCGTTATCAGTCACAGATAAGAAAGTGTCTAAGGTAGAATTTGGACTCAACTGCTTTTGACTTCACCTACTGTATGGCCTATCCGCTTCGGTGAATCATATTCACCAGTTATATTAGCCCTCTTCAATACAGTTAATGAGTACAACTAGGCTTTTATCCATTGTTATCTTGGGTTTTGACTTTCTATTAACCATTTTTAGTCCAGCAAAGCTTATAAAATAAGCCAAATGGTTACTTTCCCTAGTAGCTGTCCTTGTTAGGGAAAACAAAAGTTGAGTAGTTTTGCCATCCCTACACCATCTATTATTACTATCCTATCCATCCCAATAAGTTGTTTTGTCCTGTTCTTCTGGTTGACATCAGTGGAGATTTAAAGTTTATGAAGCACTTTATGTGTTATCTTATTTAATTCTCATGATAACCTGGTGAGAATCGGTACTATTATTAACCCTATTTTACAGATGGTAAAATGGCAAGAAGAGCTCTGTTAAGTGACCGGCCCAGGATCACACAAGTAGTAGTAAGTGTCTGAGACAGGATTTGAACTCAGGTCTTCCTGACTCCACACCCAGTGAATGCTCTTACTTACTGAACCATATAGTCAACTCATTATTGAAGACAGTACTCAAACCAATGAAATAATAGGTTATAAAATATTGCTGTTATTTTACAATAACTTATTATTGTATCTTTCCCATCACCTTATAGAATGTTCAGTAAATTTCTTTGGTGGGAGGTAGGTAGGTAAAGGGATTCCTATCTGTAATTTTATAGATGTGGGGAACCATCGGTATGGAAACTCCCTGTGTCTGTTGCAGACCAGCAACCAGATTTGCAGCTTAGACAGACCTGGACTTCTAGGTGGTGCCAGAGTGCACAGAGTGCCAGGTCTGGAGTTAGGAAGACTCATTTTCCTGAGTTCAAATCTGGTCTCAGACATTTACTAGCTGTGTGACCCTGGGCAAGTCACTTAACCCTGTTTGCCTCAGTTCCTTGTTTGTAAAACCACTCCAGTATCTTTGCCAAGAAAACCCCAGATGGGGTCACGAAGAGTCAAACAAGATTGAACAGCTGTTAGACAGATGCCTGGTCATGGAAAGATTAAATGACTTGGCTCAGGGTTCCAGATCTAGTACAAAATCAGAGGCAGAGCTCAAACCTGGATCTTCTTGTCTCCTTGCAGGTCCTCTAACCACTCTCTTTCACTCCATGCACAGTGGGCACTCAATAATGTCTGCTGAACTTGAAATGAGGTCCTGTTTAACTTCTTTTCAGGACCAGGAATTCTTTCCTTGCCCCAGACATATTCACTACTATTGATGTGTATGAAAATAATTACTACAGAAATATGAAATGTTAAAGAACTGGGGAATAATGAATAATTTATCCTATTTTTTCTTAAGTCAGTTTTGGTTATTTTAATTGGCACTTTATTAAACATTTTAAACAATTCCCATAAAAACATCCAGTTTCCTATTTTCAGGCACAATTGTTATTTATTCATGTATCAATATATTTATACAAACAAAAATATTTACAATCTCTTCTAGCATTGCATAAAACTACCAATAAAGTGTTTTTATGATTATATCTTTTTCATTTTTGTGTATAACCAATGTGTGTTCAATGCTTACATACACACCAATTCAATCCAGAGACCACATTATGAATCTCTCCTAATTTCTTTTCTGTTAAATATGTATTTGCTTGTTGTCTCCTCAATTAGAATTTGAGCTCCTTGAGAGCAGGGACTGTCTTTTGCCTCTTTTTGTATCCCTTGTGCTTAGCACAGTTCCTGAGCAAGTGTGGATTCACTCTGACTTGTCAGTTCTTCCTGGCCTTTCTACCCCAAATGTGTCCAATATCTAGGTCAGCTATACCTGGAGCAAGCAGGTAACATGTAATTTCATACCTGGGTTATACTCTTATAAGTGATTATTCCATAACCCATCCATATAAGGGGAATTCACTTTCTTAGTACACCAGGAGACAATAAACACTTATTATAGGCTTACTGGATTAATTTATTAATATCAATAAATGTTATTATATTTATTATAAGCTTATTGTAGGCCACACTGTGGCCTAAGCGCTGGAGATATAAATGCAAACAAAGAGGAAAGGTAGTCCTTATCTAGAGGAGCTTACATACATCCTAACAGAGGAGGACAATGTCCAGATTGGAGTTGAAAAGTTTCTGATTGTTGCTCCTGGAGAGCATGGTATTCAAGTCCAGAGGATCAGAAAGAGAGAGAAGGAGGGACCTCAATACCTCCAAGACATGGGGCAGATGTCTTCTACCTTGATGTTTAGTGCACCTCAGTTTAGGAGGCCCATACTATGGAAATGGTAAAGGATATAGGGATTCCTAAAGTGAGATTTTTTTTTTCTATTAAGAGTTACATGCACTTGGTGTTTTCAAATGTTTTAAAATTACAATTTTAGAATGGAATTTTGAGGAAGGATTGTTTCCAGCACCTAGCATAATGTCTAACTCTGGGTAGGTGCTTAGTAAATACTGACTTGGGGTAGCTGATGGTGTGGTGGATAGAATGTGGCGCTCAGAGTTCTAATCTGCTCTCAGATATGTATTAACTGTGTGACCTTGGGCAAGTCACTTAACTGCTATTTGACTTAATTATCTCATCTATAAAAATAGGAACAATAATGATAATAGCATTTACCTCCCAGGATTGTTGTGAGGAGTGAGATAACATTTGTAAATATTTGTAAAACTCAGTGGCTGACTCATAGTAGGTGCTATAAAAATGTTAGCTGTTATTATTAGAAGTCAAATTACCTAAAACCCACAGCAGTGATTTAAAGATGATATTTAGGCAAACAGTCAGCAAAGACAAATAGCACTTCTCTGAGGATATAAACTCTAGGGGAGAAGGCATTAAAATTTAGATTACTTAATCTATCCCTGTTTTTCCAGCTGTCTGGATCAGGGTTCATTTCTGCTTTTCATGTTTTCTGCGGGACACAGGGCTGATAACTCAGCAAATTTGTGAAGTGGCAATTTTGTCCTCTGTGCTGTCCCCATCCCCCGCCCCTCGGTGCCCCATGCTCTGATCTGTTCTTGACCCCTTTGCCCCCAATTAAAATTTACCTTGTGAAAGTCACACAGGATTTATCTTTCAAATAGGACTTTTGTATCCACGTCAGCCGTGTCAGGATGAGGCTCTTGGTGGGATATGAGAAGGGCCTGATTGTATTGAGCTAGATGTTAGAATGGGAATCTTCTGGTGACCAGAAATCAGAGTTTACAAAGCAACTGAATAATGGGTGAGTATTCACATTACAAAGTCACTGAATTTTAGAATTGAATATACATGGGATGGAAAGTGTACTGACTGTAATATAGTGTATGTAGTTATAATACTGACTTACGTAACCATTACGCATATATGGACGCACACATACACAAGCGTATAAATAGATGACATACATGTATGCACCCACATATACACACACTACACATGTATAAGCACACACACGCACATATACAATACATACATATGTGTGCATACACATACAACACACACAACACACATATACATAAGTATGTATATATAATGCACACATATATTGTGCAGACATACACATGCGAACATATATGTACAAGCGTATGTGATATATATAATACATATGTGTACCATGCACAGAAATACATGCACATATGTATGAGCACACATATACACAACTGCACGTATGTTTGCATACACATGTACACATATACATGCATATACACATATACACCCTCATGCAATTCAACAAACTGCTTAGCAGTGATGGAGAGTTGGTCCTGGAACCAGGAAGACCTGGGTTCAAGTCCTACCCACATACTGCTTATGTGACCCTGGGCAAGTGACTTACATTTACAGTGCTCTAGGAATGTCAAACTCAAATAGAAACAGATCTCTGTGGGCCTCACACTGACTTAGAAAACCATAAATTAATGTTATCTATGTTTAATTGTATTTATTATTTATTTTTGTTAAACATTTCCCAATTGCCTTTTAACCTGGTTAGGGCCATGCTCTGGAGTTTTGCTGGCCAGCCAGCTACCAGTTGGGCACCTCTGCTCTAGGTAACTCTCTTAGACCATAAGTTGCAGAGAAATTACTAACAGCCTGCATTGCTAGAGGGAATTTCCTCTTCCTTAAGTTACCTACATCAGTGAAATCATAGGTCCAGTCCCCATCTCTTATAAGCAAACAAACGAATAAATAAATGGACAAATAAATGAATATATGTCTTTGTATACGCACATGTTGTGTTCAATCATTTGTCAGTCATTTCTGACTGTCTGTGACCTCATTAAGAATTTTCATGGCAGAGGCACTGGAGTGGTTTGCCACTTCCTTCTCCAATTCATTTTACAGATGAGGAAACTGAGGCAGACAGGATTAAGTGACTTTCCCAAGATCACACCACTAGGAAGTATCTGAGCCCATTTGAACTTGGGTCTTCCTACCTCTTTACATCCACTGGGACACCTAGCTGCCATGTTAGATTGGAGCTGTATCCATGCTGCTAAGCTTTTGGAGCTCCCATCAGATCTGGTTCTGACTTTATTCTGTGCTTATCTTGCTTCTCCTTTCCTGCTCCTCCCAGTGAGCCCTACATTTGTCAAAGCCGTGCTGAATGAAATTCTCAGTCTCTGATCCCTTCCTTCTCCTCAAGACACTCCTCTTTCTGGGAGAGAGTGAATACAGTTACTGGCCATTTTATTACTTTTAAATTCTGTTTTATGTTCAATTATGATTCTGTGTGGCCTCCCTTCTCACTTAGTTGTGTTCCATGTCCTGCTCTCAGCTAAGGACCAGCATGCTTCTTTACATATCTCTGATTAAAATTCAATAAAACTAAAAGAAGGGGGAGAGGATAGAATGAACGAAGTGCCCTGTAACAGGTGGAGGCCTAAAGGCAATTCTGTTCTGAAACTCTTGCACATTTTGGGGACTGTGCCTGAGGGTTACACCTATCAAGTTAATTAGAGCCAATCTCCTTCCCTTTCCCTTTCCCTCCCCTCCCCTCCCCACCCCTCCCCTTCCTTCTCCTCCCCTTCCCTCCCCTCCCCTTCCTTTCTCTCCCCTTCCCTCCCCTCCCCTCTCCTTCCCTTCCCTCCCCCTTCCCTCCCCTCCCCTCTCCTTCCCTTCCCTCCCCTTCCCTCCCCTCCCCTCTCCTTCCCTTCCCTCCCCTTCCCTCCCCTTCCCTTCCCTCCCCTTCCCTCCCCTCCCCTTCCCTCCCCTCCCCTCTCCTTCCCTTCCCTCCCCTTCCCTCCCCTCCCCTCTCCTTCCCTTCCCTCCCCTTCCCTCCCCTTCCCTTCCCTCCCCTTCCCTCCCCTCCCCTTCCCTCCCCTCCCCTCTCCTTCCCTTCCCTCCCCTTCCCTTCCCTCCCCTCCCCTTCCCTTCCCTTCCCTCCCCTCCCCTTCCCTCCCCTCCCCTCTCCTTCCCTTCCCTCCCCTTCCCTCCCCTCCCCTTTCCTCCCCTCCCCTCCCCTCCCCTCTCCTTCCCTTCCCTTCCCTTCCCTCCCCTTCCCTCCCCTCCCCTTCCCTCCCCTCCCCTCCCCTTCCCTTCCCTTCCCTCCCCTCCCCTTCCCTCCCCTTCCCTCCCCTTCCCTTCCCTCCCCTTCCCTCCCCTCCCCTTTCCTCCCCTCCCCTCCCCTCCCCTCTCCTTCCCTTCCCTTCCCTTCCCTCCCCTTCCCTCCCCTCCCCTTCCCTCCCTTCCCCTCTCCTTCCCTTCCCTTCCCTCCCCTCCCCTTCCCTTCCCTTCCGTTCCCTCCCCTTCCCTCCCCTCCCCTCTCCTTCCCTTCCCTTCCCTTCCCTTCCCTTCCCTTCCCTTCCATTCCCTTCCCTTCCCTTTCCTTCCCTTCCCTTCCCTTCCCTCCCCTCCCCTCCCCTTCCTTTCCCTCCCCTTCCCTTCCCTTCCCTCCCCTCCCTTCCCCTCCCCTCCCTTCCCTTCCCTTCCCTCTCTTTCCCTTCCCTTCCTATATATGTACTTCCTTCTCACCTCTTCTTCTAGTTTCCTGGTCACCCTTCAAGATTCAGTTTAATCCTACCTTCCCACACCCCTCTATGTTGTTGAGTGGTTTCAACCATGTCTGATTCTCTGTGTCCCCATTTGGGATTTTCTTTGCAAAGATACTGGAGCATTTGCCATTTCTTCTCTTCCTGTGTTAACTTATTGTATATGTCTTATATATACATAGTTATTTGCGTGCTCTCTCCCTCATTAGGATATGATCTCCTCAAGGACAGAAATCATGTTTTAGCCCTTTTTGTTTTGGTATCCCCAGTACTTAGGGTCCCCTCTACTTAGCACAATTCTTGGAATATAAACAGACTTGTTAGCCGACTGACTGATTGATGTTATGAGCTACTAAGGGGTCCCCTGAACTTGTCTTTTTCCAGAAACATTAAGCCCAGAGCATGCAGGAGGTCCTGAGTGTGTCAAGGATGGAGGACCCTCCTTGGCCCCCAGTTGACATAATTTATTGTTTGTAACCCAAGCTGGATTCCCTGTGTGTCCTTAGGAGTCAGAATAGGCTCCAACCAGTCCATACTAGGCTTATGCTGCTGGGACCTTTATAGATAAGGAGCCCAGCCTATCTTCATGGTCTAACAGCTCCCAAGGGAAAAGAAGGTTGTTTTTGACATTGTCTTGCTCTCCCCTTTGGGTGGGATTTTGTCCTTTTCCTAACTTTACTTCTCTTTTCCCTGCCATGCCACAGCCCTTTAGCTGGAGATTCTGATATGTCCTCCTTCCTTGTCCTGTTGTCCTAAATATGTAAACTTCTGTTTGAATTGTGAACTTTTTGGGTTTCACATGCATGTTCATTTCTTTCGTATTAAACCTAGTTTTCAGGGAAGTTTTGTGCAATTGTTATTGCTTGTTGACACTAACAATATTTTTCCAAAGACTTGCCAACATATCTGGATGTTTCTTGTTTGTGGCTCCCCTGAAGCTGGTGTTGCTTGTCCATAGGTCTATCAGATGCCAGAGGCTCTTTCTAAAACCTACTCAATGCACTCTGGCTATTGGCTCAATGATTTGAGTGAGTAAAATGCTCTTTCTTTTAAGCACCCTGCCCCAGGTCCAGTGACTTCAATTCTCTTTTCTTCCCCCCATCTCCTCCTGTATCTCTCTAATATTTGCCAAGATCCATTTTTCCACTTATTCAGGGCAAAAGCCGATGTTAAGAATTTGGAAGGAAGGGAGCTCTCTTTTGTTGTCCTCTGACAAAATAAATACTTTATACAGCAACGTGCCCCAGAAAGGTGGAGGCTCTGGATTCAAATCTTTCACTAACTATCTGTGGACCGTAGGGTGGGTCACTTTTTTACCTCTTTAGGCCTTATTTTTATCATCTGTAAAATGAGGCAGATAGTTTTGATGATATTATCTCTAAGCTTCTCAAATTCAAAATCTGTGATCCTAAAATATTTAAATAGATAGCAAGATTTTGGCTTGAAAACTAGTTTTTAATATATTTCTTTCTCCTATTTAGCACATGCAAATGGAAACACTCAACATATATAATATCTTCATGGTGTCTTTTTGTCCCTCAAATAACTACCACTTGATTTTGAGAAGAAAATTTAAAAAAAAAAAACATTCCCTACATAATTCTTTCTTGTAATTTTTTTTTTTGGGGGAAAAACAGCAACTTGAGCTGTGAAGCAGATACATGGGTGCCTTCACACAGTCTGTTTTCCTTTCTTGCATAAAGCATTTTGGTTCTAAGCAGAAGGTTTTATCCCCCCAGGCACCCAAGGAATTTAATTGTTGGGGAAAAAGGAAAGAAGTATTTGGTGATCCATATTTGGATTAACAATGGCATTGCCTACTGTGCAATATTAAGTTAGTCCCTGCTCCTCTGGCAAGTGGATTTAGGGTCTCCAAAGAATTTTGGAGAAGAGAACTATATTTCATCATCTCTTTTCAAGATTATTGCAAGATTGGCCATTGTAATTAAGCTGATTTTAGCAAACCACTAGGGTTGTTTACCTTTCTGTCATAGTTGTTGTGTATATTACTGTCTCAGGTCTACTTATTTCACTATGTGTCAGTTTGTACAAACCTCCCATGTTTCACTGTATTCCCCATATTCAAGAGCAGTTCCATTAATAAGCATGGATTCATGTGCCAGGTACTACGTTAAGTGCTTTTCCAACATTATCTCATTTATTCCTCACAGCAACCTTGGAAGGTAGATACTATTATTATCCCCATTGTATAGTTGAAGAGACTCAGTCAGATAGAATCTGACTGCCCAGTGACTTGCCTAGGGTCACACAGCTACTATTTGGAAAATAGATTGAAGAAAGATAATTTAAGAATTATTGAAGAAAGACACAATAGTAAATGTAAGTAATTCTTACAAAATTGCAAGAAAGATCCAATAAAAAAGAGCCTAGGCATCATATTTCAAGAAATTATAAAGGAAAATTTCCATTATTGTAGATTCTGAGGGTCAACTAGAAATTGAAAGAATCCACTGGACATGTCCTGTAAGAGATTCTAAAATGAAAACTCCAAATTCCAGCACTCCCTGGAGAAAATATTGCAAATAGTCAAAAAGAAACATTTCAAATATCATGAAGCACCAGTCATGATTACAGAAGAGATAGCAGTTTCCACTTTAAAGAACTGAAGGGATTGGAAGATGATACTCAGAAGGGCAAGGGAACTAGAATTATAGCCAAGAATCACTTACCCAGCACAAATGATTGTAATTCTTTGGGGTGTATGTGTGGGGGAAATGGACATTTAATGAAGTGGAGGACTTTCAAGAATTCCTGATGAAAAGACAAGATTGGAATGGAAAATTTGACCTTCAAACAGAAGATTCAAGATAAACATAAAAAGGTGAATGTCATAGAGTAATCATAAGGGATTCAATGGTGTTAAACAGTTTATATTCCTATATCAGAGAAGGAATATGTAACTCCTAAAAACTTTATATTATTACAACAGTTAGAAGGAGCCTGGATAGACAGAGGGCATGGATATAAGTCAATTATGTTGAGATGGGATGTGGGATGAGAAAGAGGGATGCACTGGGGGAAGAGGAATGGGAAAAGTAGAATGGGGCAAATTTTCTCACATAAAGGAGGTGTGCAAGGAAGAGTTTTATAGTGGATGAGGGAATGAAGACATGGTGGGCCAATGCTGGAAACACTCTTAATGGAATTAGTTCAAAGAAGGAAGAATATATATATATATTATATATATATGTATGTATATGTATATATATATGTATGTATGTATGTATGTATGTATGTATGTATACACTCACTTGGTTATTGAAATCTGTCTTGCCCAATACGGAGAAAGAGAGGAAGAGACTAAGAGATGTGTGTGTGTGTGTGTGTGTGTGTGTGTCAGAGAGAGAGAGAGAGAGAGAGAGAGAGATCATAAGGGGAAGGGTAGATTGGGGGAGGAAATGTTCAGAAGACAGACTTTTGAGGAGGGTCATGATAAAGAAAGAGAAATATGAACAGAGGAAAATGGGATGGAAGGAAAAGTACAGTGAGTGATCATAACTGAATGTGAATGAGATGAGCTAATCAATAGATTAGAAGTGGACACCATAATGGATTGGAAACTGGAATCCAATCATATATTGCATACCAGAGACAAACTTGGGACAGAAAGATACACACAGATTTGAAATGATGGGGTGGGTCAAGGTCTCATGCTTCAACTGAAGTGAAGAGCACAGGTATGGTCATCATGACCTCAGACAATGCAAAAGCAAAATTAGACCTAATTGAAAGAGATAATCAGGGAAACTACATTTTACTAAAAGATATCATAGACAATGAAGTAATATGAATTTTTTTATAATAAGTTTCTTTTATAAAGATTTTATTTCTCAAATATATAGAGAACTGAGTCAAATTTGTAAAAAATAATTAAAAGCTATTTCCCAGTTGATAAATGGTCAAAGGATATGAACGTACAATTTTCAGAAGAAGAAATCAAAGCTACCTTATAGTCATATGAAAAATACTTGATTAGAGAAAGGCAAATTAACACAACTCTGAAGTATCACCTTATACCTATCAGAAATGACAAATGCTGGAGGGAATGAGGGAAAATGGATACATCAGTGATAGTGCAGTGAACAGATCCAATCATTCTGGAATAAAATCTAGAACTATACCTCAAGGGCTATAAAACTGTGCATACTCTCATCCAACAATACCACTACTGAGTCCATACTCCAAGAAAATCAAAGAAAAAGGAAAGGTACCTATACATACAAAAATATTTATAGCAGCTCTTTTGGTGGTAGCAAAGAATTGGAAATTGAGGGAATTAATTGGGGAATAGCTGAACAAGTTGTGGTGTATTATTGTGAGAGAATACTATTGCTGTGTAAGAAATGATGAGGAGTTCATTTCAGAAAAAAACAGCAAGAACTATATAAACTGATGCAAAGGGAAATAAGAAGAACTGGGAAATTATTGTACACTGTAAAATTGTACATGATGTAACATCATGTTGTAATGATGATCAACTGTGAAAGCCTTGGCTAGTCTGATCAGTGCAGCGATCCAAGACAATTCCAAAGGATTCATGTTGAAAAAATGCTATCTACCTCCAGAGAAAGAACTGATAAATTCTCAGTGAAAATTGAAGTATACTTTTCTCACTTCATTTATTATTTATTTATTCCCCCCCGCCCTTGGTGATCTGGCTAATATGGAAATATGTTTTGCGTGATTTCACATGTATAATTGATGTGCTATTGCTTATCTTCACAGTTGGTGGAGGAGGGGTGAGAGGGAGGGAGAGAATCTGGAACTCAAAATGTAAAAAGAAAAGAATGTTAAAAAAACAAAGTTATTCCAAAGTGTGATGGGTTACTTTGGGAACTGGTGAGATTGGCATTAGTGGAGGTCTTTGAAGTTACTTGACTTGTTGGGAATGTTGTGGACAGGATTGTGTCCCACTGGTAAAAATCAGAGTAGATAGAGTCTTTACCAGCTTTGAGGGGCTAAGAGCCTAAGATTAAGGATGAGTATTTAGGATGTCAGCAGACAAGGACGCAGATGCTCATGTAATTAATTTTCCTTTCTCTCCACCTTTGCATCCCCTAAACCTAATTCCGGGTGAACGGCAGAATGAAAGTTTCTAAGCGCAAGGGACTAGAGGGAAAGGAGGATGTAATGACAATGGATACTGTCAATGGATCTAAATTTTATGTATAGGACAAACTATACCTCCACCAGTGAATGAGGTGAAGGAAGAGAGAGAAGATGAAAGTTAAATTTGTTTTGTTTCTGTTTAGTAACATTTGGTTGGAGAAGTCCGATGTTAACAACCAAAAGGAGGTTCTGAAGTACTTGAAATTCAGTTTTCAACATTTCAGCTAGACTCTCTCACCATTTCTTATGGAAAATTGAGACTTGACTGTAAAGTGCTTATGAAAATAACCATCCTTAGAAGAGTTTAATTACCTTAATAAAATGGAGACAAATATTTGTAAGTGAGGAGAATGCTCATAGATAATACAAGTAAAGTACATGCATTATTCAGCAAATGACTTAATTAGTTTTTAATTAGTAGAAATTACAATGAATTTTCACCATATCTTTTATTGGAATGGTTTTTATTAATAAAAAGCACGTGGGTATCCTTAGAAGAAAGCCATTTACAGTAAAGCACTCTAACAAATCTGTTGTTTAAGCTAGGAAATTCTAAACTTTATTACAAGCTAATTATGAAACGACATTTCACTGAATCTGAAAGTATGATGGCAGGATACTGGAAAGAACACAGGACTGACCTTCTAGTCCAAGCCCCTCCCCCCACCTCCTTGCTAATCTTTACAGTGTAATTCACTTGTCTGAAGCTCCATTAAATTGAAGTAATGCCTGCCTGCCTGCCTGCCTGCCTATCTCCCAGGCTTGTGAGAATCAAATGAAATAATGTAATAAAGGTTTTTGGCAAATTGTAAAGTCCTTTAAATGTAAGGTATTGCATGCATTTGTCCATATTCAGGACCTGTGCATAACTCTTTATGGGAGGATGCTGGCAGAACCTGCCCCTGGTTGCCAGCCACTGGCCTACATCTCAATTTCAAGGTCATCAGAAGCTGTGCATACCCGGGGCTTCCCAACAACTCCATCCAGATGTCTGTTCTCTTTTGTTTCCTGAACATTGTCAGTTACGATAAACTGTCCAGCACTAGGCTCTGATGTGCTTCTGAGGCTTTTCACGGCTTTTTGAAACTGATAGATTTATTGGAGCGCACCTCACTTAATGGACATGAAGAGAGTTTGGGGATCAGTGAGATCACCATTTGTCAGTTTTGAGGGGTAAGCAGGTTTGCAAAATGATTAAAGAGAAGACAGTGCCTTGGAAGACTTCTCAGGACATGGGAAAGGAGTGCTAACCTTTGAAAATGAGACATTGGATCATTCCAACCCTGAGGAAGCTGGCATAAAGGGAAAAGCTAAAAAGAAAAAAGGAACAGAAAAGGAATAAATGCATACTGGTTCATGACACTCTCTGACCAGCGGGAAGATGGACCTGGTGTTGTGGCATGGAAAGTATGCTAAATTCAGAATCAGAATACTTGAGTTCAAATCCAGCCTTTTGCCACTTGCCAATTATGTGACCTTGGGCAAGTCATTTAACTTATTGGCCTTAGTTTCTTTACCTGTAAAATGAAGAATTTGGGTTAGATGGCATTTAAGGTCCTTTTTAGTTTTAAATCTATAGTCCCTGCTAATGGAAGCCCTTTTAGTTCCTTGTGGGTAAAATTTTCCCCTGATAGAGGCATTAAATTTATCTTTCATCTGTACTGGGACAGACTGCTGCTTGGTGGCCCCAAGGAATCCCTGCAGTCTTTTCTGAGCTTGCTGTCAATCAATCAATGAGCGTTTATTAAGCACTGATGTTATGCAAACTTCTGAGAATACAAAGGAAGACAAGTCCTTGCTCTCGAAGTGTGTATTAGTCCTTCATGGCTGAAGAAGACCATGCCATCAGAAAAAGGATGACATGACTTGCCTTTGTTTTGAGTGAGGGAGGGCTGTGCAGGTCACCAGCCTCACTTCTCCTCCAGAACCATCTGAATCCAGTGACCAGATATTCACCAGGATGATAGGAGATGATCCAGGATGAGGCAGTTGGGGCTAAGTGACTTACCCAAGGTCACACAGCTAGTGAGTGTCAGGTGTCTGAGGTGAGATTTGAACTCAGGTCCTCCTGACTCCTGCACTGGTGCTCTATCCACCGCACCACCTACCTGCCCTGCTTTCAAAGAGTTCACAGTTTAAAGGGGTTGATATCACGTTAGTATCATTAAAGCAAGTCCAAGTGACCACAGAGGCATCTGTCCAACTCTTGTGACACTATTGGCATCACATGGACATTTGGTGGCAGGCACCAATGCAGACATCATATTGTACTGATAATTTCCTCAAAGACCTGCCTGTGAGGTCAGGCAGTGCCAAGGTCTTGTACATTTTGTTTTCTGATCCTAAAAGAAAGGTGAGTTCCCTGTGACTCTCCACCTTTTCATAGTGAAGTTCAAGGTGAACTACCTAGACTGACATCTGAAAGCATTTCTTGCCTGGATCTTGCTCCTGGCTCTTTGATTTTTCTGGCCCTCTTATCTTTTTTTTTCTTTCTTTTTTTACAATAGCATCAGGTAAGCTTTTCAGACCTGTTAACTCCTTTCTGGCCATCTTGGGAAGCTTCATATTTCAAATAATACTACTTTTGCTTTAGGATTTCTTAGTCTTGAGAGATATAAGAATCAGAATCTGGACAGAACATCTCAACTTTGGTATGCTGGTAAATGTTTAACTACTGGCTCTCTGGAAAAAAATGTACACAGGGTGCAATTTTAAATTTAATTTGCATTATTAACATTGTCTCCATTGTTTTCTTAGCTGTAGACAATCAACAAAACAGTAACTTGAGATTTAGTTTGCTGCATCTGCCCACTTCTGTGGTGCAAATGCTCATGCTGAAAATTTAACAATTGGTTTTTGTGGGTTGGGACACACTGATCCCACACCTGGGATAAAGTGAGTCCTATAGGAAGCCTCCCAAATAGCTATGAAGTTACAATAGGTAACATCACTTGATAATTCTGTATCACGACCCTTCATTTTAAGACTCTTGCCTATGTGACCTTGGGAAAGTCATTTCACAGATGAAGAAACTGAGGGGGCTCTGCTAGCTCCCCGTCCAATCTGTTGTTACAGATGGAATTGCTTATCCTCTGTACATGGATAGTATTTGACAGATTCTTTCTTTGCTTCACCACAGGGTGGTGGTAATGTACCCATGAAAAGATCTTCACCCTTCTGCATCAAAAATTGTATTAATTTCAGAGTTAATTCATTATTAATTTATGATTAAGATTTACTGTCAGCTACAATATATTCTGGGGTCACAGTGTCCAAGATGGAAGTTTTATTGTATTTTATTTTAAAATTCAGGTGCCAAGGAGTCTCTGGGATGATGCCAAAAGACATTTGGACAGGTAGACACAAGACCTGGGTGTCATTCCTGCCTAGGCCACGAACAAGGTGTGTGATCTTGGATAAGTCATTTTATGTGGGCCTCAGTTTCCGTGACTATTAAAGGGGGATTTGGACTTAACTAACACTAGATCTCTGGAGTCCCTTATAGTTCTAACATCCTGTTATTCTATATCATAGCTCTCCTTTGTCTTCGTTTCTTCATTTATAATATGGGAATAGGAATGACTCATCTTGGAGTCAGCTAGGTGGTGCAGTGGATAGAGTGTCACACCTGAAGTCAGGAAGACCTGAGTTCAAATCCAGCTGCAGACATTTATCAGCTGTGTGATCCTGGGCCAATCACTTATTCTTGTTTACTTCAGTTTCCTCATCTATAAAATGAGCCAGAGAAAGAAATGTTAAACCATTTCAGTATCTTTGCCGAGAAAAGCCCAAATGGGGTCAAGAAGAGTTGGATGCCTCCGAAATGACTGAATAACCATACAATCTCTGACTTCCTATCCAATGCTTTTTCTGTGACACTATGGTGACTCAGTGTTCCTTTTCTTAGGCAACCCATGAAATAAAATGGGACAATGCAGCAAAATATGGATTATTTCCATATGTATGCAGGACGTAAGAGGCACTGTGGCTTAGTAAATAGAAAGAGTTGACTTTGAAGCCCAAAAGACATGGGTAGAAGTCTCGTTTCTGACATATGCTGACTATTTGACCCTTGGCAATTCCCTTAACATCCCCGTGTCTCTAGACAACTTTCTAAGTAACCTGTAGGCCACCTCTAAGGAACCTCTAGATACCGTCTAAGGCTAAGTTGCAGGGAAGGTGTGACTTGCATTGGAAGAATGACTTTCCTCACCTGGATGTTCCCTATAGCAATGAAATTATAGACCCATTCCAATATCTTCTGTAGACCCTCAGCGTGCTTTCTCTTGCACCTTTCTACCTTTATGTCCTTGATGACGCTTGAAACAAAATGGGATGAAGGGAAGGGTATGCTGGAGTCAGCTTGGACTTCCTCAGAGTGTGAACATTTACACCTTGAAAGTCAGCTAATGCTACAAATCAGGGGCTGATTTACTGTTTTGTTGATTGGCTAGAGTCAAGAAAGCTATAGAGAACAATGTTAATAATGCAGTTTAAACTTTAATTGGGTATACATTAAAAAAATAGAAAATTTTGGTGTGTGTGCTTTGCTTCCAGAGGTATTTAAAGTATACCTCTAGTAAGAGTCATGAAATATAGGTTATTCCCATATACATAAACGGCAAAGAATCACAGAATTCTAGAACTAGAAAGGGCATCAAAAGTCAATTAGTTCAACCTGCCCTGAGTAGAAATTTGTGAATCTCCACACAAAAACCTATGTTGATTACAATTAAATTTCTCTATTTTTCTGTCTCAGTCCAGGAGTCAGAATTTCTAGAGAAGCTCTGCTGTTTGAAGAGACCCCAGACCAAAACCATAGCCATCTAAACAGCTTTTGACTGGTGAACCAAAAAATTTCAATATATCAATGGGGTGAGTTACTCTTTACTTTCTTTGCATTCAATTTCCTTCTGTAGGAGAGCTGAATAGTGAATGAAAGATGAGAATATGAGGTCACTAGAAGATGAATTGTGTGCTTTTCTACTATGTCTTTTGAGGTCTGACACTGAGAAAAAGGACTTGTGAGATGAAAAAAATTTTAAAATGCCTTTTCTTTTCTTTTTTTAAAATAGTATTTTATTTTCCCCCCAATTACTTACTATTTTTAACATTCATTTTTTAAGTTTTTAGTTACAAATTCTTTATCTACTTCTCTCCCTTCTCCTCTTCCCCAGATGGTAAACAATCTGATAGACGTTATACTGTGCAATGTAAACATTTCCATATCAGTCATTTTGTGTAAGAAAACTCAAAAAGGAGGAAAAAGAGAAGGGGGGGGAAGAAGAATAAGAATAATAAGAAGAAGAATACGAAGAAGAAGAAGGAGAAGGAGAAGGAGAAGAAGAAGAAGAAGAAAGAGGAGGAAGAGGAGGAGGAGGAGGAAGAAGAAGAAGAAGAAGAAGAAGAAGAAGAAGAAGAAGAAGAAGAAGAAGAAGAAGAAGAAGAAGAAGAAGAAAAGAGGAAGGAAGAAAAGGAAAGAAAGAAGGGAAGAAAGAAAGAAAACAGTATGTTTCATTCTTATTCAAGTGTCATCAGTTCTTTCTCTGGAGGTAAATAACCTTTTTCATAGTGAGTCCTTTGGGACTGTCTTCAATCCCTGTATTATAGAGAATAGCTAAACCATTCACAGTTGTTCATCCTATCATATTGCTGTTACTGTGTACAGTGTTCTCCTGGTTCTGCCGAATTCACTCTTCATCAGTTTATATAATTCTTTCTAGGTTTTTCTGAAACCATTCTGTTTGTCATTTCTTATAACACCATAATATTCCATTACAATTATGTACCACAACTTGTTCAGCAATTCCCCAGTTTATAGGCATCTCCTCAATTTCCAATTTTTTGCCACCATACAACAAAAGAGCTGCTACAAATATTTTTTTGTACATGTAGGTTCTTTTCCTTTTTTGAAAATCTCTTTGAGATACAGATCTTAGTAGTGATATTACTGGATCAAAGGTTTGTACAGTTTTATCCCTTTGGGCATAGTTCTAATTTACTCTCTGGGATAGTCGGTCAGTTCACAACTCCACTAGTAGTGACTTAGCATAACAGTTTTCCCACATTCCCTCCAACATTTACTATTTCCCTTTTCTGTCATATTAACCAATCTAATAGCTATGAGTTGGTACTTCATAGTTGTTTTAATTTGTATTTCTCTAATCAATAGTGATTTAGAGCATTTTTTCTTTGACTATATATAGCTTTGATTTCTTTGTCTGAAAACTGCCTGTTCATATTCTTTGACCATTTATCAATGGGAAATGACTTGTGTTCTTATAAATTTGACTCAGTTGTCTATATATTAGAGAAATGAGGTCTTTATTCAAGATACTTGCTGTAAAAAATCCCTTCCCAACTGTTTTCTCCTTTCCTTCTAATTTTAGTTGCATTTGTCCTTATTTGTAGAAACGCTTTTTAATTCAATATAATCAAAATTATCCTTTTTTATTTTTTAATGCTTTCTATATCTTGTTTGGTACTAAATTCTTCCCTTAGCCGTAAATCTGACAGATAAAGCAGTCTATGATCTTTTAATTTACTTGTGGTATCAACCCTTTATATTTAAATTATGTACCCATTTTGAACTTGTCTTGGTATACAGTGTGAGATGTTGTTCTGCACCTAGTTTCTGCTATACTGTTTTCTAGTATATTTCCAGCAGTTTTTGTCAAGTAATGAATTTTTGTTCCAAAAACTTGGATCTTTGCATTTATCAAACACTAAATTACTATGATCGTTTACTACAATGCATTGTGTATCTATTCCACTGATTTACCACTAAAAAAATGTGTTTTTTTTTCTTGGAGATGTGCAATAATTTATGAGGAGTAACAAATGAGTATTGTCAATACCCACTATTTTACACAGACACACACATACATCCCCCTAAAATTCAGTTAGGCAGGAACAGTTCTGAAGCTTTTTTAAGGCTGTGTCTATACAGCAACACAAAAATGACTTTTAAATGGAGGAAGAAACAACAATCTACCACCTAACAAAACAGCATTATGGGCGATTCCATGGTTGTTAAAACTCCTCATACGCTAAACATTTTTCTCCTCATTCTCAATTTTTTTTGGGGAGGGCAAACATTATACAAAATAGATGGATTCAGCTTTCTTGATTTAGCCCTGTAGTTCAAAGATTACATTTGAATTTTATTTTATTTTGCTTGTTTCAGGAATGAATTTTGTGAAAATAAGAGTAGAAAGCCAGGAGTCCTAGTTAGGTTCAAATCTGGCTATGTCTCTTACTAACTGTATGAACATTTAACCTCTATGAACCTCAGTTTCTTTATCTACACAACGGTTTTGATAATAGCTGCCTTTCTACCTAGATGATTTTGTAAGTCAGGTTAATAAGCATTAATTATTGCATCTTGTGTACCAGGCACTGTGTTAAGCACTGGTGTTACAAAAAAAAGGCAAAAACCATGGTTCTTGTTCTTGGCAGCATATTAACTAATGGGAAAGGTAACAAACAAATAGCTATGTATAAACAAGATATATACGTGATAAACTGACGATCATCTCAGACAGCAGGCACTAGCGTTGTGATAATTAAAATGAGATAACAGATCTGAAAGTTCTCTGTAAACTCTAGCATGTTGTACAAAATATAATGTACTGATATTAGCAATTAATAATTACAAGAGGTAACCTGACATAGGGAAGGGATCTACCTTCCAAATCAGGAACTTAGAACATGTCCAGTTATCCCTTTCCCATTGCAGGGATTAAGGGTGTTGGGCTCTCCTTCTCAGCAATCTGGAAAAATTTTGGCCCTTGCTTCATACCAGGGAAGAAATCTGAATATTTTCTTTTCCTTTTATGGGTTGTTTATAGTACCTTATTGTAAAATTTGTCCTAAATATTTGGTCATAAGGTCTTTGTCTCTGCTGGTTTTCACCTGTCATCTGGGGCTTCTGCAAAACGCCCCCCAAATTCCGATTTAATTTCTCATGCCCACCCATAATATATCAAAACTATTATGATGAAAGTCATGATGTGGAAGGAGTAAGTGTACCGGCTCTGGGACCCTGACCAGGTCACCTTAGTTTCTCCCAGCTCTAGAAATCAAATGAGATTTAGTGTAAGCACTTAGTATAGTGCCCTGCACATAGAAGGCATTTAATGTTCATTGCCTTCCCTCCCCTTCTAGGAATTTTCTAAATCTGTTGGTTGTAGGGAAGGGAATAGCCAGGGTGGATAGGGGGAGTTTGCTCATCTGGAAATAGCAGGTGACGAGACTTACTACCTGATGCCAAATCCAGCAGCCATCCTTAACTTTGCATAGGCTCAGTGCACTATTGACAGCTCAGCCAGTTTTTAATTGCCCCCTTTGGGTGGTACCACTTAGAATTGGGAATAGTTGACTAAATACTTTTATTTTTGAAGGCATTTTTTTCCTCTTTAACGCTCTTTTTCCCTTGGTGTCTCAAAGTTCCTCCTGGAATAGCAATATGCTCCATTTTTTCACTTTACAAATCAGGTCACTCCGATATTGAGCTTAGGAGATTTTCAACGAAACTGAGGAGTTTGAATGATATACATAGAAAAAGCTTACATATGGGCATGATAAAATTGAATTGAATAGCAGCACACAAAAACGAAACGAAGAATAACACAAGCGGTTGGCCAAGCAGCTAGCCAGGTAGGTGCTGCTCCTGTCCCGGTCCTACTAGGCTTCTCAGGACTATGGGACAGGAAAATATTTGAGTCAGAAGGACCTAGGAGGCCATGTAGTACAAGCTCCTGCTGGGTGCTGGAGCTTCTCTGCAAAAACTGCAACAGGGAATTACACAGTCTCTACTTGAACACATCAGTGACGTCCTCAGCATCCCCGAAGACAGCAAGGTTCCATTACAGAGCTGTCTGCATCATTAGGGTTCTTTCTTTCAGACTAGGTTCAAGTCTAGCCTATGACACATACTGGCTGTTTGTCTTTGGGAAAGTCATTTAAATTCTCAGTGCTCTGACCAGGGGCTTCTTAAACCTTTTCTTCTCATGGCCCCTTTTCACAGTTCCCCAGCATTTGTTGGTGTTTCATGGCCTGAGGGCATGCTCAGTGCAAAGTGTGCATGCTTTGTGTTCAGAATCAAGGCTGCAGTGAAGGCAGGCAAGTGCTTCCAGAAACACCTTCGATTCATGATGCATTTGATTTTGAATTAAGTTTTTTCATTGTGCATTCAGAAACTTTACTGTTGCCGAATTTTTCATGACCCAATGTGGATTGTGGCCCACAGTTTAAGAAGGTTTTCACCTAGGCCAGCTAGGTGGTACGGTGGACAGGTGCCAGACCTGGAGACAAGAAGACCTGAGTTTGAATCTTGCCTCAGATACTACTAGTTTTGTGATTATGGGAAACCAATTATGAATCCGTAATCATTATTAAGTGCTTACTATGCCTGGGCACTGAAATAAGTGGCTGGATATAGCAATACATTAATAAATACATAAATTAGCACTATCCTAAGGGATGGGGATACAAAAACAGGGCAGAAAATATTCCCTAATGCTCCTCCATTGGAGAATGGCAGAACAAGTTATTGCAAATGAATATAGTGGAATACTGTTGTGCTATAAGAAATGATGGGCAGGCGGACTTCAGAAAAGTCTGGAAATTCTTCATGAACTGATGCTGAGTGAAATGAGAAGAAAGAGAATCCTGTAGCAGCCACATTGTGTGATGACGGACTGTGATAGACTTAACTCTGCTCAGCAATGCAAAGGTCCAAGACAACTCCCAAAGACTCATGATGGAAAAATGCTATCCACCTCCAGAGAAAGAGCTATGGAGTCCGAGTGCAGATCGACTATTTGTTCTTTCTCTGTTTTTTGGTGTTTTGCTTTTTTCTTCCTCATGTTTTCTTCCTTTCATTCTAATTTCTCTTTACAGCATGACTAATGTGAAAATATATTTAATAAGAATGTATATATACAGCTTTTATCAGATTGCATGCCATATTGAGTATGGGGGAGGGGAGGAGGAGAAAATTTATATATTTTATTTATGAGAAAAATTTAATGAGAAATATTAATAAGAAAAATTATATATATATCAAAAGATTATAGAAGTGAATGTTGAAAACTAAAATTAAATGAATTAATTCAAAAGAGGAAAAAAAAAGAAAAAAGATATTCCTTGTCCCCAAGGAGCTCACAATCTAATGGGAGAAAAAACATGTAAGTAACTATGTACAAATAAGATATAGATGGGGTAAAGTTCCTTAATCTCTTTGTGCCTCAATTTCAATATCTATAGAATGATGAGGTGGGACTCCATGGCTTCTATGGAACCTTTCAGCTATAAATTTATAATCCCATGGATTGGGTGGAGATCAAAGAGAGACAACTTTCATCTTCATATGAGGAAAACCTTCCCCAAATTTAGAGCAATCAAAAAGTAGAATGGAAAATCCAGGTGGGAAGTAAGTTTTTCATCACTGGAGATATTCAACAGAAGGTGAGATGACCACTTGCCCAGAAATGTTTTGGAGGGTATTCCTGGATAGGTAGAGGTTGGACCAGATGATTTGAGATCCCTTCCAAGACTAAGAATTGATTTTTCTTGTTGACTATCTGATAACCAGGAGAAAACCTTCAATTCTTTAAACAGTCATTGTATTGTACAGATCTCTCAGACCCATCACCCTTTTGGAAGTCCTTTTCTAGAAGTGTTGTAGTGTGTTAAGACCTCTCTTAAAATGTGGCACTTCTGAATTGAACTTAATACTATAGGACATATCTGGAAGATAATTTTTCTCTATCTGGATTTCATACATATGTTGACATAGCTTAAGATTCAGCTACCTTTTTGAATAACTTTATCACATCTCGCATTAAGCTTGGCTGTTGTTCAGTCGTATCAGTCATGTCTGACTCTTCATGACCTTCTCTGGGGTATTCTTTGCCAAGATACTGGAGTGGTTTGCCATTTCCTTTTCCAGCTCATTTTACAAATAAGGAAACTGAAGCAAACAGGGTTCTGTGATTTGCCCAGAGTCATATAGCTAGTAAGCGTCTGAGGCCAAATATGAACTCAGGAAGTTGAGTCTTCAACTCAGGATAAAGTGCCAGGCCTGGCACTGTATCCACTGTGCCACCTAGCTACCCCATGGTCACCTGAAACCCTTAGGTATTTCCCATGAGAACTTCTGTCAAATCAGTTCTTCTCCATACTATAGCAATGTCTCTGCTTTTTCTGAACATCTGTATAGGAATTTAACACTTCTCTCTGTTAAATTTAATTTTGTTGGTTTTGGCCTAGTGTTCTAGCCTGTCAAGATCATTTTGAATCCCAATTCTATCAACTACAGTATTAGCTGACCCTCCTCGCTCTGTGTTATCGAAAAATCTGATAAGCATGCCTTCTATATCTTCATGTGAATCATTGATAAAAGTATTAGACCAGACAGGGCCAAGGATGTTTCACTAGAGACCTTCTTACACATTGACACCACACAATTAATCAACACTTTTTTGGTAGGGCTGTTGAAATAGCTTTGAATCTACCTGGGGATATTATTGCCCAGCTTATATTTCACCATCTTAACTTTAAGGATACTAAGTGAGACTTTGTCAAATGCCTTGCTGAAATCAAGACAGACTATGTCTACAGTGGTGTACAAATTTTTTTGGAAAGGCAATAATTTTGATGTGGTTTCATTTTGTGACTGCAATGCTCATGTGTGTGAGGACTTCTCCTGACATTAGGCTGACTCAGGTTGCCTGACTTTGACTAGATGAAGCCATGTTAAACTGATTTTCCCATCTTTAGTTAGTGGTCTGTCATTTGAGTCCTGGATTTTGTGCTGTACACACATCTGGCTCATGGTTCCTTTTTGTTGTGTTTTTAATCTGTGGCTATTCCTCCAAAGAAATGTTCAAAAGTTGTGTTTCTTACCACACTTCAAGGACTGTTAGAGATATTGCAGTGTCTATTGGTTTACGTAGAGAAGTCATTGAGGGATCCATCAAGCTCACACAAGATCAGTCTCACTGAAGCTCAAAGGAAAATGCAATTGAAAGTGGAAAACAGCACCAAGCATTCATATAAACCAGGCTAATTAGTCTCTAGAAAATAAGTACAGACTTTCAGATGGACCTGGCAGCTGGAGAAGTTGTTATTGACTCCTGTACTCTTCAGCGTAGATTTCTTAACTCAAGAAGGCTAGGGTAGACCTAACTATATTGTCCACATTGATGGAATGATGAACTTTGACAAATATATTAGTGTGCTAAAATCAGAATTACTTCTCACTTATAGAAATTCCCAAATGGAGATGAAGCACTACAGCATGACCTGGGACCGTGCCATGAATCCTTAAAGGTTAAAAAATGTATCTAACAGATGAAAACAAACATACTTCAGTGACTTGACCAATTGTTTGAGTTAAACCTCATTGAAACCAACAAGCTCTGGTGGAGTTGCAAGCTAATCCAACCATTCTGGAGAGCAATTTGGAACTATACCCAAAGGGCTAAAAAATGTGCATACCCTTTGATCCAACAATATTACTCCTAGGATCATATCCCCAAGAGATCATAAAAATGGGAAAGGGTCACACGTACAAAAATATTTATAACAGCTCTCTTTGTGGTGGCCAAAAACTGGAAATCAAGGGGATGCCCATCAATTGGGGAATGGCTGAATGAATTATGGTCTATGAATGTAATGGAATACTATTGTGTTATAAGAAATGATGAACAGGAAGACTTCAGAGAGGTCTGGAAAGACTTATATGATCTGATGCTGAGTGAAAGGAGGAGAACCAGGAGAACTGGTTTTATCTACCTTAAATGATCCATAGGTTACTCCCCTAGGGGCAGCTAGGTGGTGCAGTGGATAGAGCACCAGGAGTCAGGAGAACCTGAGTTCCAATTTCTCCTCAGACACTTGACACTCACTAGCTGTGTGACCTTGGGCAAGTCACTTAATCCCAATTATTTCATCCTGGGTCATCTCCAGTCATTCTGATGAATATCTGGTCACTTGATTCAGATGGCTCTGGAGGAGAAGTGAGGCTGGTGAGCTGCACAGCCCTCCCTCACTCAAAACAAAGTTAAGTGCAAGTCATGTCATCATTTCTCTGATGGCATGGTCTTCTTCGGCAATGAAGGATGAACACACACACACACACACATACACACTTTGCTTCTAGGACTGTATCCCAAAGAAATCATAAAAATGAGAAAGAGTCTTTTGTGTACAAAAATATTTATAGCATCTCTGTTTGTGGTGGTCAAGAACTGGAAATCAAGGGGATGCCCATCAATTGGGGAATGACTGAACAAGTTGTGGTATATGAATGTAATGGAATACTATTGTGCTATAAGGAATGATATATAGAAAGACTTCAGAGAGGCCTGAAAGGACCTATATGAACTGATGTTGAGTGAAACGAGCAGAACCAGGAGATCATTGGACCCAGTAATAACCACAGTGTGTGAGGCATTTTTTCTGGTAGACTTAGCCCTTCACAGCAATGCAAGGACCTAAAACATTCCCAGAGGACTCATGAGGCAAAATGTCATCCACATCCAGAGAAAGAATTATGGAATTGGAACACAGAATGACACAGAATATTTTCTCTTTTGTTAAAAAAAAGAAAACCAACAAGCTAGATTGGGGAAAAAAAGAACTGTTCATCCAATGTGATAAAGTATAATTTTATAATGAAGTATTAAAGGATATGTATCAAAATATGATGAATTCAATGCCAAATCAAGTACAACATATAACTGCAGCAAAGGGACATGATGCATATTAAAACTTTTCCAAAGGTATACAAAGTTTATTATATATAAATTAATTTGATATTTTATGGTGTCCCACCTAATTCATGTACCTTTATATTTGTATATTCCCTGAACAGTTTGCCATAATTTCATCTTGGCTTTTAGTAGTTATAATTCCTGTTCTAAATATTGGCATACTGTCTATTTAACAACCGATTCTAGGGAGCCAAGATAGCAGAGTAGAAAGATGCATATACTTTAACACTTGCCCCACAGCCCACAAAATACCTGTGAAAAATGACTCTCAGTGAATTCTAGCGCAGCAGAAGCCACAGAACAATAGATTAAAAGAGGTTTCCAGCCAAGGGGTAACCTGGAAGGCCAACAGAAAAGTCTATCTTCCAGGACACTGGACACTGAGTGGAGCGGAACCCAGCCCTGGCCATGTGGCACAGGGAGGAACAGGACCTGAACAGACCTCTGGGGCAGAATTCCCAGCAAGGGGGTTCCCAGATCCCTCAACCCACAAGCAACAAAGGAAGTTCCAAAGGTCAATGTTGGAAGGCTTTCCCAGATGGGAGAGAGGGGAACAAGGTTCCCCCAGCACTAGCCTCAGGTGCCAGCAGCAGCGGGCAGCTATGGTTGGCAGCTATGGTGGCTGAGGAAGCAGCCTGGGTCCATTGTCCAGGCAGTTCAACTTAAAGCCTCTGGCAGAATTGAGCAGCTGATCTAAACCTCAGCCCTCAATGGAGGCCTCACCCCTACTCAAAGCCCTGAGGAATTGAGCAGCTGATTTGAATCTCAGTCTTGTACTGGGAGAGGAGAATCACTAGGACCCTCCTCTTGACAAGTATTCAGAAGTCAAGTAACTGGCTGGGAAAATATAAGACCATAGAAGGTTACTTTCCTGGTGAATAGGTGTCTCCTTCCATCCTTTCAGAGGAGGAAGAACAAGGCATACTGTCAGAGGAAGTCAAGGCCTCTGCCTCCAGTACCCTCAAAATGAATATGAAGTGGACTCAGGCCACAGAAGAGCTTGAAAAGTGTGTCAGCAGCCTGCTAAAGGAGAACCAAAAAATTCTGAGGAAAATAACACCTTTAAAAAGAGGTTCACTCAATTGGAAAAAGAGGTCCAAAAAGCCAACAAGGAGAAGGAGGCTTTAAAAAGCAGAATTAGCCAAATGGAAAGCAAGGTTCAAAAGCTCACTGAACAAAATAGTTCTTTAAAAGACAGAATCAAGTTCAGGCAAGCTAATGACTATGAGATAAACCACGCAGTTAGAAAACAAAACCAAAAGTTTGAAAAAATAGAAGATAATGTGAAACATCTCATTGGAAAAACAACTGACCTGGAAAATAGATCCAGGAGAGAAAATTTAAAAATTATGGGACTACCTGAAAGCCAAGATCAAAAAAGGAGCCTAGACATTATCTTCCATGAAATTATCAAGGAAAACTTCCCTTCAAAATATTAAAAATGAATATTGAGAATTATTATTACATAAAACTGGGAAAAAACCACAGGTAATAGGATATAGAAATTTATCTTGCCCCACAAGAAAGGAGAAGATGGGGATAAGGGAAGGGTGAGGTGTGATAGAAGGGAGGATACATGAAGGGAAGGGATCAGAATGCAAAGTATTATGGGGAGGTGGGAGAGGAGAGATGGGGAGAAAAATTGGAACTCGAAATTTTGTGGAAATGGAAGTTGGAATCTAAAAATAAATAAATTAATTTAAAAAAACAAAAAAAAAACACAAAAAAATAAAGAACAACCAATTCTAGAATTTTGTGAGGAGTTGACATGAAATATTTTGGAAAAAAAAACCTTTAAAAAAATCCATCTTAAAAAATGGGCAACATTTTCCTACCTTCTAGAATCTCTCATTTCTGTTTTGCTTTTAGCCCCCTGGGATATAATATTTCTGGGTCCAGAGACTTGAACTCATGTTAAGACAGATGCAGAAAGCTTTTTATCTTCTTACATTCCTTGGGATTAAAATGTAAAGAGGATTCTGAACTTTCCTTGGCTTGTTCCACTTAGAAGGACTTTATCTTTGAAGGAAAAGACAAAAACAAAACAGGAGCTGAATTCTGTCTTTTCTTTTTGTCAGTTGTTAATATTATTCCATCTGTCTCAAGCAATGGACTTAAAGCCCCTTTTTGTTGTATTTAGCACTTTTCATAAGACTTGGCTCATTCTTGGCTTTAAAGCATCTTGCTATTTTAGAATATCAGTGTAATCTGTTATCCTTCTTTAGTTATGTGCCTCTCCTTCCATCTTTCATCTATGTCCTTTTAAAAAATCTGAGCTCAGAAGAGCTTTCTATGACACCCCATTAATATTCTAAGATGTGACTATCCTTTCTCACTAAAATTGTGATGATCCAGTTTGAGAACCTCTGATCCCTCTAGAGCTATATCCTTTTTCAACATCTCTGGCCAAGGGATCAAATCTACCTGCTGAATTCCTAAAGTCTAAGACACTTGTCTGATAATGCTCCAACATTCTTTCCTTTGCTATCATAAACTCTAAGGTGAAATGAACACTTTCTACTAAGGCCTTATCATTCCTTCTTCATCAGTTCATTGGTTGTAATTTTCTGAACTGGGAAGTGTTAATAAATTCTTATTAAACCCTACTATGTATAATTTACTGTAAATGGTGCTGGAGGAAATACATAGATATTCAAGAGTCTTAGTGCATTTTAAAATTTAGTGTCTCTTAAAACTACACAAAGATTTTTGGGATGCCCTGTGCAACATGGGTCCCTGCCTTCAAGTAGCTTACAGTGTAAATGGGAGTGGAGGAGAAGAGAGAAATAACTAGAAAAAAAAAACAGAATACAATAAATGTGTGTGTATGTGTGTGTGTGTGTGTGTGTGTGTGTGTGTGTGTGTGTAGGGGAAATACAAAGCTCTTTGAGGTCAGATGTAGGAGGGACTACTATTTCAAATCAAAGTTGAAAATGGCAAATGTCTTGGCCAAGATGACAGTGAGGGTTGGCCTCTTGATTTCCCTTCGGCATGTCGTTCATTCTATTCTGCTGCCAAATCCACCTACCCAATTGTGCACTGCTGTTCCTGGGGAAAGCATTCATCTTGATCTCGGCTGGTGATCAGCTTGAATTCTGTATTATGGGGATGGATAGCAGTTAAAAAAAAATAATAACCACAAACCTCTGAAGTCATGCACAGCTAAAGACCTTCATCCTTTTGTTCAATCCTGTTTTAAATGTAAAACCTATCTTGTTCAGGAATCAGCCATTTGGTGATTATTTGCAGGTTCAGGTACTAAGATGAAATGCCCAGAATGCCCCAGTTCAGCCCATTTTCTGACTGTGACTTAAGCAGATAGGTTAGCTTAGGCAGCATTAAGTCAAACCTGGTAGATTTTAGTGCTCATGTGAGCAGAAAGAGAGGCAGTCTGTTAATATATCTAGATAACTGCGCTCTGAGTCAGGAAGAGGTGGGTAGACTCAAGATATACACAAGCTATGTGACCGTGGGCACATCACTTAACCCCTCAAAGCCCATTCAACTTCTTAAGACTAAGTTATAGACAAAGTGCTAATCTGCTTTGATAAAAGGAGACTCTTCACTGGAGTTCCCTTCATAAGGAAGAAGGAGGGGAGGGGAAAGAAGAGAAGGAAAGACAGGAGGGGGAAGGGAGAAGAACAAGAGGGAAGACAGAAAAGGGAGAAAGAGAGGGAGGGGAGAAGACGAGTTATCATAGTTCTAAGAATATAGGAAATCAGAAGTCTTCGGGAATATGAAAAAATGGTCAGTACCATCCTAGGGGAGCTAGGAATGCCTGTGGAAGACTGAAGGGCTCAGTCTCACCTGTGTGGCAGGAGCATAGAATCATAGACATTCAGTCAGAAATCTATTTCTTGGTTTCTCCTCTTACAGAAGAGGAAACTGAGGCATATAGCTATTGAATGATTTGTGTAATATAACACAGCTAGTAAATATCATGGCTGAGACCAACCCAAGCTTTCTGATTCCAAATCCAATGCTCTTTTTATGACACTGTATTAGTCTGGGAGGCTCACTTTGATTTTGTGCCCATTGGAAAATGACCCTGAAGCCCAGCATCCTCCCCCTTCCTTGCTTGTTTTTCTGTCCTTTGGATTATGGGTGTTTTATAGCTAGACCCCAGGCCCCTGGAGATCAGGAAACTATGCTTTGAGCCAGCTCTATCCCTCGCAAGTACCATGACCTTATTCCAGTTGATCTCTAGGGATGGCAAATGGACACTGGGCAATCCTAGTTATTTTCCTATCAAAGACATGGCAGAGGCCAAGGCCAGGAACCAGAGCAAAAGGAGCCATGAGAACAGATAAAAGAAAGAAAAATCACACCAAACTGCTTGTTAATGTGTATATTTTACATGGCACTTGTGAAGATGAAACTGTTGCTTACCTACCTTTATTCCAATTCAGTGACTTTTACAAGGCCACAGGGGGACCTGTTAGTGCTGGAATGAACTGAAAATGCTGTCGAGACTCCAGAATAATGAGTATTTTTCTTTCCTTAATATTTTGCATCCAAATCAGGCAGCTGTTAGAACCTGTCACTCTGCCTAATACACCTTCTGTTTGCATTTTAGATAAATTCCTGTGAATTGCAGGCAGATTTATTTCTAAGTACAAAAAGAAAACCAAATTTAAGCAATTCTTTAAAATGACTATTTAACATTTTCCCTAAGTACTGTCATGTCTCTCAGTTTGCTAGATGTGGAAAGCTCTGCTGCTTTATTCTTGATTATCACTGACCTCATGATGCAGACAAAACTTCCCTCTTTGTTCTTGTATGTTTGAGGGCTCTGGCCCTGATCTGAACTAGTCCAAAGGGAACGCAGGAGCAGCAGCGGAGGCTTAAAGCCTTTCAAGGGAAGAATATCTAAGTTTAGGCCATTACCAGAATTTGGTCTACCCAAGGGTGAGAAAGTTCATTGCTTAGTGAAGGATTATGTGGGGCCCTGAGGTTAATTGCTAACTGAAAGGTGTTTATTAAGAACCCTATCTGGCAGACTCATCATTTTTTCCCCTTCAACCCTAAGGATTATGTGTAAAAACACTCTACTGACTCCGATTCTTATGGAATCAAGTACCCTAGATGTTCAGAATTCCACCTCTCCTTGGCCTCACATCCATACCTGGAAACCCATGAGTGTGAGTGTTCATATACAGTAGGCAACATAAGGTCAGGACATGGAGCGGATGGATCACGGAGGCTGTGACCCTCTTTTTCTGATTCTGTGTGTGCTAGTTCACTTGTTTTAGGTCTTACAGGCTCACATCTGACTTGTTTATCAGAACTGTACTGGCTGTTAGAGGTGAATGTGCCCCACAGAGCTCTGTTTGGGAGGAAGGAAACAAGCATTTATTACATATGTAATTATGGGCTTTTATTATATGTTGGTGATTTATTATTATGTGCCAAGGAACTTTACAAATATTATCTCATTTGACCTACACAATAAATCCTGGGAGGTAGGTTCTATTTTTATCCTCACTTTATATTGAGAAATATAAGGTGAACAGAAATTAGGAGGCTTGCCCAGGATCACACAGTTACATACATGATAACCATGGCTGGATTTGAATTCAGGTTTTTCTAACTCCAGGTCCAATATTCTGCTCACTGCACTACCATGCTGCCCTTAGCTATTTAACATTTTTGTCAATGGTTTGGATAAAGATTAAGAGGGCATGCCTTTCAAATTAGCAGATGACATAAAAATTGGAGCTGGAGGGCAGGGTAGAATCAGGATTTTGACATGTTAGACTATTGAACAGAATAGCATGAAATTAGATGTAATGAGGCTAAATGTAAAGGTTTACATTAGGGTTCAAAAAATGAATTTCACAAGTACAAGATGGAGGGCAGTATGGGGGAAGCAGTCACTTAACTCTTTTATAGTTTAATTTTTTTAGCTGCAAGATGGGGCTACAGAAACTTATAATAGTTACCTCATAGGACTTTTCTGAGTGTCAAATGACATAACATATATAAAGTAGCTCTGTAAACTTTTAAGTGCTATAAGATGTCAATAATGAAAATTGTTAGACTGCAATTCATTTGAAAAAGCAATAACAGCTTTAGAGGTTTGAAAGTTGAATAGAAATGTTATGGCAGCTGAGAAACTCATTCAGTCTTGGAGAGCAAGAGAGAGCGAGAGCGAGAGCGAGAGCGAGAGCGAGAGAGAGAGAGAGAGAGAGAGAGAGAGAGAGAGAGAGGGCGAGAGACAGAGAGACAGAGAGATAGAGAGACAGAGAGACAGAGAGAAGGAGAGAGAGAGGAGAGTGACAGAGAGGAAAGGAGAGAGAAAGAAAGAGAAAGATAAAGAGAGAGAAGGAGAGAGAGGACAGAGACAGAGTGAGGGAGAGAGCGAGAGAGAGCGAGAGAGAAAGAATGAGAATGAATTTATGGATAAGGAATGACCATTCTTCTATACTCTTCCCCCATCAGACCACATCTGTAGTAGTACTGAACTCAGTTCCAAGGGGTGTATTTTAGGAAGGACACTGATAAATTAAAGAGTGCCTATAGGAGGGCAATCAGATGGATGAATGGTCTTGGGTCTATGCTGTATGAGGTTCTATTGAAGGAATTGGGGATGTTTTGCCTGGAAAAGAGAAAACTCTAAGCAACATTAGACCTTTCTTTTAGTATTTGTTGGGCTGTTAAGAGGAAGAAAGATTTGACTTGTTCTTCTTGGTCCCAGATGATAAAACTATATATGGAAGTTGTAAAAGGGCAATTTAAGTTTGATGGCAGGACAAGGGAGGACTATCCCAAAGTGGGAGGGGAAGCTTCAGCGACTTTCCTCTTACTGGAGGTCTTCGAACGAAAGCTAATGAATATTTATCAGGTATGTTGTAGAGGGGGCTCTTGTTCAGGAAGGGGATGGACAAAACAGCCCACTCTGAGTTTCTGTGATCTTAGAGGTCTTTTATTTTCACCTCTTCATTTAGCAGATGAAGAAGTCAAGTTTCAGAAAGGTTAAAGACATTTGATGAGCAACATTGGCCATAAGAAAGTTGTAGCTTATCTTTCTGATGAATGAGATAAAAATTATTTTTAAAAACTCCAAAGCTATAATAAAAAAGAAAAATATGAATGATTAACACCGCTGAAATGCTGACACGCTTGGATACTTCTCCTTTGTTTCATCGATCTGTAGAAAGCACAGAGAACTCTGTCTTTTAGCAGCTACTAGTAGTTCACTTCAAGCCAACTTTGGTTTTTCTTTGAAGTTTTACTGATTTTCTCCTCTTCTCTCTTGGTTCATCTGCTTGGTATTTTACTTAGCTTTTTTCGCTGTATGTTATGGTTATTCAGCCTTTTTTTCTTGTTTTCTTTGACATCTATTTTCTCTTCCTTACCTTTTCACAAGTGTATAGATACTCCAAGGTGGAGCTGCGGGACTGCCTCAACCTCCTTGAGTTGAGAGATATGGGGATCACTAAATGGTATACCTGTCTTGGAGGAAAAGATTGATCCGAGGGGATTCCAGTTCTTTTTCTATCAAGCCTGAAGGAGCTGCCTGGACTGGCATGGTTTTAGTTTTCCTTTCCTTTCCTTAAATTTGCAGAATCAGATCTGGAGTTTCTTAGAGGGGAGAAGTATATGAGGCGATGTTTGGACAGAGTCACTCATTCCACTGGTGGTGGTGGTGGTGGGGTGTGTGTGTGTGTGTGTGTGTGTGTGTGTGTGTGTGTGTGTGTGTGCGTGCATGTGTGTGTGTTTCTCTGTCCTTGAGTCAAACTTCTAGGCAAATGCCTTTTCATTTACTTCTTCTCACTGTCTCTGGCATATGGTGGTGGGTGAGCAAGATGTGCTGAGGGAGACCTCAAGGTATTAAAGTGTTCCAACGTGAATTCCTAAATTCTTACCTTCCCAGTAGTTTCTGTCTTCTTATCTTGTGAATTTGGCTGTAATTATTCTGCACCTGATACACAAATCCTTTGGTTGAAGAAATCTGTAGAACGTTATTACTCCACCATCTGATTGATCACATGGTTCAAAATTTATACTCTGTTGTGTAGAGAATTTATAGTTTGAATTACAGGAAGAAATTCTCTAGCCTAGACTTATTTTTTCCGTGTAACTTTATGACTGCACAGTATACCCAGCCCTCCTTAAATAAGCACACACATACTTTTTTTTTTCACTTTGTATTTCCCCAAGAGGATTTAATCTTTTTGAAATCAGGGAATGTTTTAAAAATTTGTCTTTTTGCTCCCAGAACTTAGCACAGTGCCTAATACTTAGCCTGTACTTAATAAATGCATATCACACACCCCACACCTAACAGATTGGCTAATATGACAAAAAAGGAAAATGACAAATGTTGGAGGGAAAGTGGGAAAATTGACACACTAATGCACTGTTGGTGAAGTTGTGAAAGTGTTCAACCATTCTGTAGAGCATGACATGCCAATCTATGCCCAAAGGACTATAAAATCTTGCCTACCCTTTGACCAAGCAATACCACCACTAGGTCTGTATCTCAAAGGAAAAAAAAGACAAAGAGGAAAAGGACCTATATATGTACAAAAACATTGAGGGGATGCCCATCAGTTGGGGAATGACTGAACAAATTGTTGTATGTGATTGTGATAGCATACTATTGTGTTGTAAGAAATGATGAGCAGGATGCTCTCAGAAAAACCCAGAAGGACTTACATGAACTGATGCAAAGTTAGATGAGCAAAACCAGGAGAACATTGTGTGTAGTAGCATCAACATTTTATTATGATCAACTGTAAATGACAACTTTTCTAAGCAATACAATGATACAACACAATTCTAAAAGACTTATGATGATAAATGCTACCCATCTCTAGAGAATGAATTGATGGAGTCTGAAAATGTAGACTGAAGCATATTTTGTTTTGTTACTTCCTTTAGTTTTTTCTAGTTTTTTTGTCTGTGTTTTCTTCTACAACATCACTAACATGGAAATGTGTTTTGCATGACTGCACATGTATAATCTATATCAAGTAGCTTGCCTTCTCAATAAAGGTGGAGGAAGGGAAGGAGAATTTGGAACTATTTTTTAAAATAAATGTTAAGAATTATGATTTACATATAACTAGGGAAAAATAAAATATTAAATTAGAAAAAATGCATATCATATTGAAATGGGATAGTGAGTCATCAGTAAATATTGGTTTAATGAATGAATGGCCAAGATTTCATTCATTTGAACTGTACATAAGAAGTGGAAAAAATTCCTAAGTTTTGAACATTCAGATGGAGGAATTGCTCTTCCTAAGGAGGTAAGTAGGGTGGGGTATGACCACACTTGACATTCTTAGTGCCACTGTGGGCAAGTCACTTATCTCTCTGAGCCTCAAATGGGAAAATTAATACTTGAAAGTATACTCCATAGGGTTGTTGTGAGAAAAATACTGTGTAACCCCTGAAGCACTAGATTCATTCCTTTAGATCTGGAAGGGACCTGAGAAGTCATTGAGTTCAGCTCTCTCATTTTACAGATGAGGAATCTGACGTACGGAGAAGTTGAGGAATTTTCCTAAAGTCACATTAGGTCATAGGTAGCAGAGCTGAGATATGAACCCAGGTTCTCTTACTATAAACCCATCATTCTTTCCATTGTGCTACCCCACTTCTGACAAGTATGAGCTATTGCCATCATCATCATTACAACTATTAAAGTCTGAGCTCCAACAAGGATTTTTTTTGAACAAACATGGACAGAATTCTTAATACCAAGTGGACACCAAACTGTGCAGGTTCAGATAGTCAAGAATGTGGACACAGATTGATAGGCAGTTCAGCACAGTTCAGTTGTTTTTCATTTGTGTCCAACTCTTCACTGGACATTTGAGATTTTCTTGGTAAAGATACTGGAGTGGTTTGCCAATTCCTTCTCTAGCTCATTTTGCAGATGAGGAAACTGAGGCAAACAGGGTTAAGTGGCTCACCTAGGGTCACAAAGCTAGTAAGTGCATGAGGCAAGATTTGAATTCAAGGTCCTCCTGATTCCACACCTGGTGCTCTATCCACTTCCACCTAGATGCAGACAATTTTTTAAATGAATAAGGCTATGCATTTGGGAATGATCTTTAAGGGGAACAGAAAAGGCTTCAGCATCTACTTTGTCATGTGGTCAGACATTAGAAAGCATGGTTAACCTGTTTCTTGGCTCTTTTCCAAATGTATTTCTCTTTCTGTTTGGGTGTATCAGACTTTCTTTCCTACCTCCTAGAAATCCTTAATGAGCCGTTCCCATCACTGCCAAGGATCAACTGTAGTACTAACTACTAGATTTTTCATCATACCACAGGCATCATTGCTCTGTCTCTCTCCCTCTCCCTCTCCCTCTCCCTCCCTCCCTCCCTCCCTCCCTCCCTTCCTTCCTCTCTCTCTTTCTCTCTCTCTCTCTCCTCTCTCTCTCTCTCTCTCTCTCTCTCTCTCTCTCTCTCTCTGTCTCGTCTCTCTTTCTTTGTCTTGGCTGCCTTATGTTCTCTTTAGCTTTTCTTCAGTTTTCCAGCTTGGGGGTGGGAGTTGTTTGTGGGAATGACTTGTTTCTATTTCAGTAGAGGTACACAGTATGATACACAAGAAATTAGTTTCTGAAAAGTCACATGTAAATCTATGCTTTTACATCAACTCATATTTTAAAACTTCACACAACTATCAGAGCAAAAACTATTGTATACTACTATATACTACTCTCAGAAATCTGTGGGTACATGTATGCGGGTCACACTGGTAAAGTGATATTGGTGTCAGGGAAAGCTTCATGGAAGGAATGGTACCCACGTTGGACCTTGAAATAAATAACTTCAACAGATTGGTGAGGGGAGATCAAGAAAGCTCTCTCTCCTCACCTCTGCCTTCTGGTTTTCTTCAAGTCTCAGCTAAAATCCCACCTTCTGCAGGGAGTCTTTCTGGGTTCCTCCCTTAATGTCAGTGTCTTTTCTTTACCCGCTCCTTTGTATATCTTTTTTCTACAGTTGCTGGTAGGCTGCCTTCTCCATCAGAGTGGACTCCTTGAGATCAGGGACAATGCTTTTGCATTTTTGTGTGTATGTCCCTAGGACTTAGCATGTTATGTCTGCATTAAAAGGTGAGCTCCTTGAGGATTATGGGATAGATCAATTGCGACACACAGCAAGTGTTTAAAAATGCTTGTTGATTGAGGAAAGAATTTTGAATGTAAACTTCTTTGGAGGGAGATTGTTTCATTCTTTGTTTTTGTATGCTCAGCACTTAGCACACGGTAGAAACTTAATAACATTGTTTAACTGAAAAATTGAGAAAAGGTCATTGCAGGCAAGATTCAGAGTGTGAAGAAAGGTGGAGAAATGGGACATGGCTGAATGAGAGAACTAGGGACAGAGAAATAGTAGCACAGTCTGGAAGAAACCTGTTACGTGAAGAGGGGTCTGTGACACAAGAATGAACATTAGAGGCAGACTGTGGCATATATATAATGCCAGGATGAGGAATTTATGCTTCTGTTGGTAAGCAATGGAGAACCACCAGAGTTGAAGGCTGCTGTGATGTTACTTATCTCCTATCAGTCAGTCCTTATCAATCCAATTAAATTCTAATCTGCCAGCCAATCCCTTAACCATCACAAAATTGAAAATGCATTATATATGTGGATACGTGTGTGTGTATATATATATATAGGTATATATATATATATACCTATATATATATGCATTTTGGTATGTACGTATTTATCACAGTCCTTATTTACAGCTAAAAATACTGGAGTAAAATTACAATACACATGTAATTGAAGATGAAGGTCATAAGGTCCTACCTTTCCTGATTTGTGACTCCCTAACCCAGATGGTTGTTTCAGGAGGATGCTGTCAACTTTCCAGCTATTTTTTGTTTTCTTCCATCCCATAAGAATATAAACTCTTTAAGGGCAATGACTGTCTTTTTTAAATTTTTCATATTTTTATCCCCAGAATTTAGTGTCTGGAACATAGCAAGTACTTAATAAATGCATTCTCTATCCACCTATCCATCTCCTTCTCTCCCTCTGTCTCTGTCTCTGTCTGCCTGTCTCTCCCTCTCTCCTTCCCTCCCTCCCTCCTTCCTTCCTTCTCTCTCTCTCTCTCTCTCTCTCTCTCTCTCTCTCTCTCTCTCTCTCCCTCTTTCTCTCTCTCTCTCTCCATCTTTCACAGGCAGGAGTTTCATACCATTGTGAAGGAAGAGAGAGTCAAGTTTTACCAGAACGAAATACTTCCCTGCTTTGAAGTTATTAGTTTTCCTCCTTGACATCTCCCTTTACCCCCATATCCTGTCATCTCTCTTTCTCTCATCACCAAGCAAATCGTGCTTGCCTCCATGAGTGAGTTAATGTATTCATCCCATTCCTAGCACAGTACTTGAAACCTAATAGGCACTTCTTTCTTTCTTTCTTTCTTTCTTTCTTTCTTTCTTTCTTTCTTTCTTTCTTTCTTTCTTTCTTTCTTTCTTTCTTTCTTTCTTTCTTTCTTTCTTTCTTCCTTCCTTTCTTTCCTTTCTTTCTTTCTTTCTTTCTTCCTTCCTTTCTTCCTTTCTTTCTCTGTTTTTCTTTCTTTCTGTCTTTCTTTTTTCTTTCTTTCTGTCTTTTTCATTTCTTTCTTTCCTTCCTTCTCTCTCTTTCTTTCTCCCTTCCTTCCTTTCTCTTTTCCTTCCTTCCTTCCTCCCTCTCTTCTTTCCTTCCTTCCTTCCTCCCTCTCAACCTCCTTCTTATCTACCTATATCTATCTATGTATATATCCCCCCTTCCTTCCCTTCTTCTTCCCTTATCTCCATAAAATCTGACAGAATGGGGCAAGGTCTGTGTGGGCTTCAGCAGAAAGACCATTCTTTAGAACTTTTCTGTTTGGATGCAAGAATGAAAGTGAGAAGAGGCTTCTGTTAAATGGTGTCATTTCTGAGCTCTTTTTCACAGAGAACAGATGGGGTTGTCAGTCCCTTCCTGGAACTTTTTTGGAAGGTTACAGGCTTCTGGATGCCACTGAGTTTAACAATCTGCTCTTGGGGAAACTTGTGGTCCCTTGTTTGGCCTTAATGTCTATTCACCCCCAAATGAGCTTCACTATTATGTATAAGAAACGTCCAAATAACAAGGCCAGATTGTGCAGGATCCATTTGAACTATTTAGGGAATAGCAAAGTAACTTACAAGTGATGAGGTGCTAGCTGTTAACTGATTCACTGGGGCCGGGTCACAGGGTGATACAGTTAGATACTCAGAGTGAATAGTTGGATGAAATTCCCTAGAGGAGAGGGCTCTTCACACCTGTGGTCTTTGCACCTTTTCCCAGTTTCCTTGGAGGGCAGGGATTGGGTTTTGGATTTTGGTCTTTGTATCTCCAGCTCCTAGCAAAGTATCTAGCAAATAAAAAAGGGATCAAAATTGGACTGGTGTTTCTAATTCACCTGGGGAATACCCAGATTATAAATTTTTCTTTACCAATTTGGGTCAGGACCTTTCTTGCAGCTTATTCCCTTAGTGCTTAGATTAATTATAGGTTAAGAGACTTGCCCAGGATGACAAACCAGGTATTTGCCAAAGGCAAGACTTGAATTCAGGTCTTCCTGGCTCAGAGACCAGCGATCTATCCAATACATCATGGGGCCTCTGCAGCAACTAATACACAGCTTAAGAAATGCTTATTGAATTGAACTGAAATGATCTTCCTGTCTGCAGTGCATTTAATAATATAAATCCCTTGCTGTATTTTACAAAAAGAAAGGTGTATAGTTGGCAATACAGTATAAGGATAACATCGGAATTGGAGTCAAGAAGACAAGGGCCCGAATCCTGCCTCAGACATCTTGTATGACATAGCCAAGTTACTTATTCTCTCTGGAGCTGTCTCCTTATCTATAAAATAAGGGAGTTGAACTTAATGGTTCTGAGGTCCCTCCTAGCTGTAA